>CM051240.1:21102281-21537281 GCA_027917425.1 Gastrophryne carolinensis
CAGCTGCAGTGAGAGCCTCTGTACCCGGCGCCGCTCGTCTTCTGCTCGCAGCCCCGGATCCACCGCCGCTCGTCTTCTGCTCGCAGCCCCGGATCCACCGCCGCTCGTCTTCTGCTCGCAGCCCCGGATCCACCGCCGCCTCTCCTCCTCCTCTCAGGTAGGTCCCGTTCGACAACAATGTTATTTCCCCGAAAGTAAGACATACGTCTTACTTTCGGGGTACGGCTTATATTAGGCCAACCCTCTGAAACACCCCATACGTCTTACAAACGGGGGTGTCTTACTTTCGGGGAAACACGGTAGGATATCAGAAGCATCACATACTGAGGCGAGTAGAGCAGGATAAAGTGCAGGGGGGTTTATAGCTGTGCTTTGCACAGACAGAGCAGAGCTGGGGTCAGGGAAAGGACAGCAATCCCAGAAAGCAGAGCGACACAGTCAGGAGACACTTCCTGTTTGCAGGCAGCCTGATGCTCCATAAGCCGCCATCGTGGATGTTTAAGGCTCATAACATGCAGTAGATGCAGGTAGGATGATTTTTTAATGTGGACAATCTGTATGTACAGGGTGTGGGAAACATATAAGATAGGCTCTTATGCAGGGTGAAGGTCCGCTTTAACTGAATTATGGCCATAAAAAAAAAAAATGTCCACCATTCACAATAGGACTTTGGAGCTGTTCAGGGAGGTGTGTGATTCTTGGTTTCGGAATTCTCTGCCTACAGATTTTGATGTAAACCTAATGAGCATCTGATCCTTCCTCGACACCTTCCCTTACTCTCCCCCCCCCCCCTCATAGGGGTTGTTATTTTCTTTAATTTACTTGATTTGAACTTTTTTAGTAACTCTTGAATCTTATTTGATTTTCTTGTCTGCAGTGAATAAGCTTCTGATTGTGACTTAAGTTGTCTGTAATCTTTAAATTCTGTGTATGAACAGTATTTTGATAATAGAATAATGTTCCCAATATACACAATAAAAAGATTGATAAATAAAAACCAACAAATGAAAAAAACACTGCAACATCCCCTGATACATCCACTAGCAGACGATAATATTTGGGCAACTCCACATATACAAAGGATCGGAACTCACAACAATTGCAATTACATATCCTTTGTGCCGGCACAAAAAGGTCTTTTACTTATTATTCCAAAAAACAACCAATATCCTGTGAACAATAAAGTGACAGTGCAGCAAATACTATTATGAATACATACAAGTGCTATATTAAAGTTAAACCGGACCTTCACTATGATTTATTGAAAAGCCCAAACCCTTGAAAATCGATTCCCCAGCATCTAAAATTAATATATTTTATGTTTTTAGTCACTTACTTATTATTATTTCCCCCACCGGGCTGCAACTCTGTTCAGGACCCTAGGATACGGGCGCCGCCATCTTGACTCAGAAGCATCACACTTACTGAGGAGAGGAGAGCGGATAAAGTACAGGGGGGTGGGTTATAGCTGGGCTTTGCTCAGATTTAAAGTGGACCAACACCCAGGATTTTGACTATCCTGGGTATTGGTCCACTTCCCCGCGGCACCCCGATCGGGGGTGCCCCGCTGTGTGAAACCCCCAGAAAGCCCCCAAAACTCACCTCTCCCCGCTCCCACGTGGCCGCGCCGTCCAATCGGCGCCGACGGACAAGCTGATTGACAGCAACATACAAGCAGCTTGCCCGTCGGCGCCTCCCGCGCGTCACTCTTGACGTGTGCGCGCCCGCGCCGGCCATTCAGAGACGGCCGGCGCAGGCACGCGCACGCCTAGAGGGGCGCGAGGGAGGCGGCGACGGGCAAGCTGCTTGTATGTTGCTGTCAATCGGCTTGTCCGATCTCGGATGTCCCGCGGTGTGTGAGGTGATCGGCCCGGGAATCTTATAGATTCCCGGGCCGATCACCTCAGGGTGTTGGTCCACTTTAATGCAAGCAATCTGTATGTACAGGGTGTGGGAAACATATAAGATAGGCTCTAATTCAGGGTGAAGGTCCTGGATTAATGTGAGCAATCTGTATGTACAGGGGGGGGGGGGGAACATATAAGATAGGCTCTTATTCTGGGTGAATGTCCGGTTTAATGTGGGCAATCTGTATGTACGGGGGGGGGGGGGGGGGGACATATAAGATAGGCTCTAATTCATGGTGAATGTCCTGGATTAATGTGAGCAATTTGTATGTACAGGGGGGGGAAACATGTAAGATAGGCTCTTATTCAGGGTGAAGGTCTGGATTAATGTGGGCAATCTGTATGTACAGGGTGTGGGAAACATATAAGATAGGCTCTTATTCAGGGTGAAGGTTTGGATCAGTGTGAGCAATCTGTATGTACAGGGTGTGGGAAACATATAAGATAGGCTCTAATTCAGAGTGAAGGGCCGCTTTAAGCAGCAGTCAATCAGCCACTCGGCTCGTTGGGTCTGGCGCGTTCTCCCTTCCTCAGGAAGCCAGCTCAGCCCGGGCCGGTCAGAGGCAATGAAAGGGCCGTATATGGCCCCCGGGCTGTACAATGCCCAGGTCTGCTTTAGACTGTAAGCTCACAAGGGCCGGGCCTCACTTTCCTATTGTATCTGGTTCTGACTTTTGGGTTGAACTCTGTAACCTCTGGTTTATAATGATCCCTGTACAGTATGTTTTACTCTGTCTGTAATTATAGCTTGTACAGCGCTACAGAAGAAGATGGCGCTATATACTATTATTAGCCCCTGGGCCTCTTGCCCCATACCTGCCTGCCTACCTTCCTCTGATCCAGCACATCTGATTGGTCCATTTTATGATATATTATTTAATGCTGGATAGTGTGGTCATGGCCATGTCACGTATGGGGCCCAGCCAGGAAAGTAGTTACAATGGGGCCCAGCCAGGAAAGTAGTTACAATGGGGCCCAGCCGGGAAAGTAGTTACAATGGGGCCCAGCCGGGAAAGTAGTTACATTGGGGCCCAGCCGGGAAAGTAGTTACAGTGGGGCCCAGCCGGGAAAGTAGTTACAATGGGGCCCAGCCGGGAAAGTAGTTACAATGGGGCCCAGCCGGGAAAGTAGTTACAGTGGGGCCCAGCCGGGAAAGTAGTTACAATGGGGCCCAGCCGGGAAAGTAGTTACAGTGGGGCCCAGCCAGGAAAGTAGTTACAATGGGGCCCAGCCGGGAAAGTAGTTACAATAGGGCCCAGCCGGGAAAGTAGTTACAATGGGGCCCAGCCGGGAAAGTAGTTACATTGGGGCCCAGCCGGGAAAGTAGTTACAGTGGGGCCCAGCCGGGAAAGTAGTTACAGTGGGGCCCAGCCGGGAAAGGAGTTACAATGGGGCCCAGCCGGGAAAGTAGCTACAATGGGGCCCAGCCGGGAAAGTAGTTACATTGGGGCCCAGCCGGGAAAGTAGTTACACTGGGGCCCAGCCAAAAAAGCTGATGTGGGCCAGGATAAAAAAAATCTAATATGATGGGGCTGGCTAAAAAAAATGAGAAAAAAAGAGAGAGAAAAAAAAACTGATGGGGTCCAGCTAGAAAAGCTCATATGATGGGGCCTGGGTAGAAAAAAGCTGATGTTGGGCCCAGCTAGAAAAGCTCATATGATTGGGCCTGGGTAAAAAAGCTGATGTGGGGCCCAGCTAGAAAAGCTCATATGATGGGGCCTGGGTAAAAAAGATGATTTAGGGCCCAGCTAGAAAAGCCGATATAATGGGGCCGGGGTAAAAAAAACTGATGTGGGGCCCAGCTAAACAAGATGATGTGGGGCCCAGCTAAACAAGATGATGTGGGGCCCAGCTCCACACACTGTGTGGCCGAGGAGTCGTGACAGATACAGCCTTGTGTTCTTCCTCTGTCATGCATTGAAGATCCAGGAGTTGCTATATTTTAAGCAGCAGATCTGGACTTCTGATACGGTAAGTATCTTTTAGTTTAAAGCGGACAGCGGACCTAAACTCTTCCTTGCAACTGGGGGGGGGGGGGGGGGCACTGAACTAGCACCATGCGATCAGTTAGCCCTGCATTAGAGGTATTTCACCTTTTCCTAAAGGAGCTCCTTCTGATGGGGGACAGGAAACAACCGCACACACATTTCCTGTCCTCCTGTGGTACTGAGCTACATCAGGAAAAGGTTTATATCTCCTAAATTGGGAGAGGTGTATCACGGGGTTGGTAAGGATCCCTCGGACCTAGACTTTCCAAGAGGGTTTAGGTCTGCTTTATACTGAGAGCCCGACAGAGAATTGGCTGCCTTAAAGGGAAATGTGCAGGTATATTGAGCTTTTTTTCGCACCTTTCTCCCCATCTTTTATAGGCTGAGGGCCCTGCGACCACTATCCAGTCCCCTGCGAGGTTTCCCCCATACTCCTTGCTATTGTCACAATCCCGGAACATGAGCCTGAGCAATATTTCTCTTCCAGGAATCTTCCGGCCTGACCATGAGTGAGGAATCCATCATCCGCATCCCGCCCTACTTCTACATCCATGTGCTGGACCAGAACAGCAACATCGCCCGCGTGGAGACCGGGCCCAAGACTTACATCCGCCAGGACAATGAGAGGTGAGTGCTGAGACCATGGAGGCCCTAAATTAAAAAAATCCATAAGGCTCGATTGCACGGTGTCCTGCGGGCTGCTGCTGTCCAGTTTCCACACTGTTAGCTCTGGAGCTGTCTGGCCTCGGTGTGCGTTCTTAGTGCCAGTCGCAGTAGTAGGCTCCCCCATTTATTGGAGAGGCAACATCATGTGAGCGTCCACCGTGGAGAAGCATTCTGCAGTGGACTCGTGTATGCACGCTGGAGACCAGAAGGGAGCGCGCGGCCAGATTCAAAGTGGATTTCTTTCTATTGGAACTGATGCGAGAGAGATAGGGGGGGGGGGAGAGATTGGGGAGAGGGAGAGATGGGGGGAGGGAGATAGGGAGGGAGGGAGAGATGGGAGGGAGGGAGGGAGAGATGGGAGGGAGGGAGGGAGAGATGGGGGGGAGGGAGATGGGGGGAAGGGAGAGAGATGGGGGGAAGGGAGAGAGATGGGGGAAGGGAGAGAGAGATGGGGGGGAGAGAGATGGGGGGGAGAGAGATGGGGAGGGAGAGAGAGATGGGGAGGGAGAGATGGGGGGGAAGGGAGAGATGGGAGGGAGGGAGAGATGGGAGGGAGAGAGAGATGGGGAGGGAGAGAGATGGGGAGGGAGAGAGATGGGGGGAGGGAGATAGGGAGGGAGAGATGGGAGGGAGGGAGAGATGGGGGGGAGGGAGAGATGGGAGGGAGAGAGAGATGGGGAGGGAGAGAGAGATGGGGGGAGGGAGATAGGGAGGGAGGGAGGGAGAGATGGGAGGGAGGGAGGGAGAGATGGGAGGGAGGGAGAGATGGAGGGGAGGGAGATGGAGGGGAGGGAGATGGGGGGGAGGGAGATGGGGGGGGGAGGGAGATGGGGGGGGGGAGGGAGATGGGGGGGGAAGGGGAGAGAGATGGGGGGGAAGGGAGAGAGATGGGGGGGAAGGGAGAGAGATGGGGGAAGGGAGAGAGAGATGGGGGGAGAGAGATGGGGAGGGAGAGAGAGATGGGGGGGAAGGGAGATGGGGGGGGGAGGGAGATGGGGGGGGGGGGAGATGGGGGGGGAAGGGAGAGAGATGGGGGGGAAGGGAGAGAGATGGGGGAAGGGGGAGAGAGATGGGGAGGGAGAGAGATGGGGGGGAAGGGAGAGAGAGATGGGGGGGAAGGGAGAGAGAGATGGGGGGAAGGGAGAGAGAGATGGGGGGGAAGGGAGAGAGAGATGGGGGGGAAGGGAGAGAGAGATGGGGGGAGGGAGAGGGAGAGAGAGGGATGGGGGAGAGAGATGTCCACCGTGGAGAAGCATTCTGCAGTGGACACGTGTATGCACGCTGGAGACCAGAAGGGAGCGCGGGCAGATTGAAAGCTGATTTCTATAAATTGGAGCTGATGCAGCCTGCAGGGATGTAAGTGAATTTTATTTTTGCTGTAAAATTGTCACCTTGGCAGCTGCTTAGGGTCTGAGGAACTTGTTCAGGTAAAGGGGTCGCACCTCTGACACCCGGGGGAGAAAATGTCATCTACTCCCTGAATCCAGCGTTTCTCCTATGCTACTGATGGAAGCATTACAGAGCAGAGATTGAGGGAAGGGGGAAGAGAGGTGGAGGGAAGAGAAGGGGAGAGAGAGAAACGGGTGGGTGGAGAGATTTGGAGAGAGATGGGGGAGAAGGGGGGGATAGAGAGATGAGAGAGATAGAGAAAGATGGGAAGAGAAGGAGGATTTAGAGAGAGATGGGAAGAGAAGGAGGATATAGAGAGAGAAGGGTGGATAGAGAGATGAGGAGATAAGGGGGATATAGAGAGAGATGGGGGGAGAGAAGGTGGAGGGGAGAGATGGAGAGAAGGGGGGAGAAAGAGAGATGAGAGATAAGGGGGATATAGAGAGAGATGAGAGATAAGGGGGATAAAGAGAGAGATGGAAAGAGAAGGGGGATATAGAGAGAGATGGGGAGAGAAGGGGGGGGGGAGAGAGATGGGAAGAGAAGGGGGATATAGAGAGAGATGGGGAGGGGAGAGATGGAGAGAAGGGGGGGGGAAGAGAGATAAGGGGGATATAGAGAGAGATGGAAAGAGAAGGGGGGGTAGAGAGATGAGGAGATAAGGGGGATATAGAGACAGATGGGGGAGAGATGGGGGATGGAGATGTGGGAGAGGGGGGGGAGAGATGGGGAAAGGGAGATTGGGGGGCTGCGAGATAGAGATGGGGGTGGGGAGGTAGAGGGGGAAAGAGGGAGATGAAGAGGGAGAGATGGGGAGAGAGAGTGATGAGGGACAGAGATATGTGGAGGGAAGGGGGAGAGAGAGATGGGGGGGGAAGAGATATGGGGGAGTGGGGAGGGAGAGGGGGGAGAGATAGAGAGAGATGGGGAGAGAAGGGGTGGGGGGAGAGAGGACGGGAGAAGGGGAGGGGGAGAGATAGGGATAGAAGGGGGGTGGGGAGAAGGGGGGGATAGAGTGAGAGATGGAAGGAATGGGAGAGAAATGAAGGAAACCGAGTTGGAGAGAAAAAGAGAGAGAGGTTGGGGAATGCAAATGAGGGAAACAGAGAAAGATGAATGAAGCACATGAAGGAGCAAGAAAAATTTGGAAGTCACACGAAAAAGTGAGACTGAAAGCTGAACAAAACCCATCCGGCCTTGGAATCTAAAATATTCCAGGGCCGCTGACCAAAACAAGGCGCCCCGCTGTATGAAACCGCTGGGGCGCCACACTCGCCTTTCTCTGCTCCAATGGCGCATGCTCGGTCTCTTGTCCAATGAGAGCCGTCTGCTGTGACTGTCAATTGGCAAACGGTTGCGGTTGTCTGTGGGGGGCATCTGCTGTCGCATCCCTGCGGCCGTGCGCTTGCTCCTGTCCCAGCTTTGACATAGTCACGGTAGGCTGCTCTCATTGGATGAGATCCCGTGCATGCACTGTTGAAATGACGAAGAAGTGAGTGAATATCGGCGTTCCGGGGGGTTTCACAGGGCGAGGCCTCCCAGTTTGGGATGCTCCAGGGGACTGGAACAAAAACTCTGGAAAGTCAGATACCCGGGTTTTGTTCTGCTTTAACAGCGCCAATACTTACAGTTGGTGTATAATGGCTTCTTCCACTGGCTTTGCAGGTAACATGTTGCTTTGACATAATTCACATATAGTTAATGTAATATCATTTGAAATTGTATTTATATAATATGATAAATAAAATATGTATGATTTTACTGACAAAATAAAACGGTAAAAATCAAAGGGATGTTCATCATATTAATAATAACAATAATAATAAGTTATTATGTATTATAAATAACATTATTATTTATTATTATAAATAACAATTATTAATATTTATTATTATAAATAACTATTATTAATATTATTTATTTTTACAAATAACAATTATTAATATTATTTATTCTTATAAATAACAATTATTATTATTTATTATAAATAACAATTATTATTATTTATTATAAATAACAATTATTATTATTATAAATAATTACTATTCTAAATTATTATTATTGTGTATATTATAAAAATAATACATTATTCTGATGTATTATAAATAACAATTATTATTTGTTATTATAAATTACCATTATTATTATTGTGTATTATTATAAATAATAATAATAAATTATTGCTATATATTATCAATAATTCATATTTATTATAAATGACTATTATTATTATTTACTATTATAATTTGTTATTATGATGTCATTTGGGACGCCCCAGGGGACTGGAACAAAACTCTGGGAAAGTCAGATACCCGGGTTTTGTTCTGCTTTTACAGCGCCAATACTTACAATTGGTGTATAATGGCTTCTTCCACTGGCTTTGCGGGTAACCTGTTGCTTTGACTTAAAAAAAATAAAAAATTCAAAAAGTGCTACTTCAAACCACCTAATCCAACTATAATTGATAATCCAAATGAATTTATACAAATAAAGTGCAGTGTGCCTTAAAAATAATCCCTGATATGTGTCAATAGAAGTAAACATAGACTGAATCCATATAATCACCAAGGTTAAGCAGTCAGGGCAAAGTAAGATACAATAGTAAATAAAGCTTATATCACCATAATGTCAAGGGTCCAGGACCACATTAAGGCAGGCCGACGCACTGACGCGTTGCGTGGTTCCAAACTAGTCCCACTTCATCAGGTCTTTCTTTCTGTGGAACCAAATCGAGCCGATCTGGCGGCTCTTTATTTGTTACCCGGGTTTTGTTCTGCTTTAACAGCGCCAATCCTTACGGTTGGTGTATAATGGCTTCTTCCATCGGCTTTGCGGGTAACACATTGCTTTGACTTGTCTCACAGGGTGCTGTTCCGCCCGGTGCGCATGGTGATGGTGCCGCCGCGCCACTACTGCGTGATCCAGAACCCCGTGCTGCGGGACGCTGTGAGCGCTGTGCAGTTTGATGCGGCCGGACAAGCAAAACTACGACACGGAGACCAGGAGATCCGCCTGACCCAGGACCCCTTCCCGCTGTACCCGGGGGAGGAGCTTCAGCAGGTACAGCCCCAATATATTATCACTTATTATTATTATTACTACTTTTATAGTAATTCACATATAGTTAATGTAATATCATTTTAAATAGTATTTATATCATATGATACATATTTTATTTATGATTTTACTGACAAAATAAAACAGTAAAAATGACATATCAAAGGGATGTTAATAATAATAATAATAATAATAATAAAAATAAAAATAATAAATGATTATGTATTAGCATAAATAAATATTAATATTTATTATTATTAAATAACTATTATTATGTATTAGTATGAATAACAATTATTATTATTTATTATTAAATAACTATTAATATTATTATTGATAATAATAATAATAATATTTATTATTATAAATTATTATTGTGTATTATAAATAACAATAATAATTATTATCCATTATACATATTATTATTATTAATATTATTATTATTATTATAAACAACTTATTATTATTAATGATAAATACAATTATTATTTTTGTGTATTATTATAAATAACTAATAATAATAATAATTTTACTATGTATTATAAATAATAATAATTATTATTTATTATAATTTATTATTGTGTTATTATAAATAGCAATTATTATTATTTATTAACTATTATTATTATTATTATTAATAAATACTGTTGTATTATTATTATTTATCAGTAGAATGTCTATGACATTCCAGGTGAGGTGAGTGCCCCATTTCCCTAACTTACACCGCATCAACGTGCACCCCATGCTGCATAATTAAGAGAGAGTCTGGATTTCCTCTTTAAAGAACTGTTCACAATACAGTCAAGAAACTTCAGTTAAAATTCTTGCCCTTTAGTGTATTTAAAGGGACAGTTCAGTCTAAATAACTCTTGTGGTTCATGGGAGCAGCCATGATGGTAATTCTTCAGCTTCAACCCCATTGAATTCTATTGAGAGGAGAAAGGATGGGGGAGTGCTGTGTCTCATACATCTCAATAGAAGACAATGGGGTGGCAGCCGCAGATAATCCCATTGTAGCTGCTCCCATAAACCGCAATAGTTTAGACTGGACCGTCCCACTTCTTTGTATTGGCCTTCTGCATGTTTGATTAGATCTCCTCCATGGTAACAGGCAGCAAAAAGACCCCTGAAAGGGGTTCTAACCATAACCCATGTCTCCCTGCACAGGCTGTCAATCCGCTGACCGTGGTGCTCGCCAACACAGCGCTGCACCTCAAGGCTCTGCTGGACTTTGAAGACGACAATGAGAAGTTTGTGGCCGGGGATGAGTGGCTGTTTGAAGGTCCAGGTAAGAGATAGAATTGGTGTGGACCCCTGGTGTAGCACCTGTAACGGTCATTTTATGTCATAGGATGTGTAAAATGTTTGGTGTTCACCTAGCTGATCCAAAGCATGTAGGGAGTCACTCTCAACTTATAAATCGATCAAAAAATACATTTTTATTAATTACATATTTACTACAATACACTACATACAATACACTCAACATATTAAAATCCCTTAAACACATAAATCGACCAATAACACACAGGACAAACCAGCATAAAGGTGTGCAGGTGATGGGGAGAGTCTCACCACACTAATTGATATCCAATGCCTATATATATATATATATATATATATATATATATATATATATATATGCTAAAATCATTCAACATAGTGTTCCAACAGTGTAACTGAGCATGTGCAAATCCTGCCTATGACCCGGATCACTATAAAATCTATACATTTATAAAGTGCAAGTGCAGCCTGATGAAGTGGGTGACGCGCCCACGGAACGCGTGGCTCCTGGTGCGGTTATTATTTATTATGTTATTTTCATGATACCTTGGCTTTATTTCTGGTGATGTTTTTTGTGATAGATTTGTGATTTTTTTTTTTTTTGATTGGTATTGTGATATACATCAGCGGTTCTCTTTTGGGATGCCTAATAATATATACAGGTGATTATATTTTCATATTATTCTTTAATTGGTGAATAGAGTAGATTGATATGTTTGTGAGTTGTTATGGTTGGGAATATTAATTCTTAATTGTTTGTTTGACTGGTAGCACTTGCACTTTATAAATATATAGATTTTATAGTGATCCGGATCATAGGCAGGATTTGCACATGCTCAGTTGCACTGTTGGAACACTATGTTGAATGGTTTTAGCACATATATATTCAGGCATTTGATATCAATTAGTGTGGTGAGACTCTCCCCATCGCCTGCACACCTTTTATGTTGGTTTGTCCTGTGTTTTATTGTTCGATTTATGTGTTTTTTCAGGGATTTTAATATGTTGAGTGTATTGTATGTAGTTTATTATAAAATGTATTTTTTGATAAATTTATGAGTTGAGAGTTTCCTCCCTACATGGCTTTTTTTTTTGTTCCTGGTTTGAGCTCTTTTGCAGCTTTGGGAGCTGCACCTCTACAGATTAAATAGGGTCTAGTGCAAGTCGCCATTTTTTCCGTTCACCTGGCTGATCCCACCACTGGAGCCTCCAGGAGATGTGGCGAGTTCCTTCGCTTCCCAGAACCAACCCGGGGGCGAGGCCTCAGTTTTGGGGTGATATTTGCTTGTAAGTGTTCCTGAGAGCTCTGAATTCTGTTATGTGCTTTCCCTCAGGTACCTACATCCCCAGGAAGGAGGTCGAGGTGGTCCAGACAATTCAAGCAACGGTCATTCGTCACAACCAGGCCATCCGCCTCCGTGCCCGCAAGGAGTGCCAGGACCGAGAGGACCATGCCCGGGTCACCGGTCAGTATACAAGTGTTAACCCTTTTATCTGATAAATAAATCCAAGTTCGGGAGGGTCTCCTCTGCCCTGATGGGGGGGATCTCCTTTGCCCTGATGGGGAGGGGGGTGGAGGGTCTTCTTTGCCCTGATGGGGAGGGGGGTCTCCTTTGCATGTGCCCTGATGGGGGGTCTCCGCTGCCCTGATGGGGGGGTCTCCGCTGCCCTGATGGGGGGTCTCCTCAGCCGTGATGGGGGGAGGGTCTGCCCTGATGGGGGGGGGTCTTCTAATGGGGAGGGGGACTGGAGGGTCTCCTCTGCCCTGATGGGGAGGGGGGTCTCCGCTGCCCAGATGGGGGGGGGGGGGTCTCCGCTGCCCAGATGGGGGGGGGGGTCTCCGCTGCCCAGATGGGGGGGGTCTCCGCTGGCCAGATGGGGGGGGTCTCCGCTGCCCTGATGGTGGGGGGGGGTCTCCGCTGCCCTGATGGGGGGGGGGGTCTCCGCTGCCCTGATGGGGGGGGGGGGGTCTCCGCTGCCCTGATGGGGGGGGGTCTCCGCAGCCCTGATGGGGGGGGGTCTCCGCAGCCCTGATGGGGGGGGGGGTCTCCGCAGCCCTGATGGGGGGGGGGGTCTCCGCAGCCCTGATTGGGGGGAGGGGGTCTCCGCTGCCCTGATTGGGGGGGTCTCCTCTGCCCTGATGGAGGGAGGGGGGGTCTCCTCTGCCCTGATGGAGGGGAGGGGGGGGGTCTCCGCAGCCCTGATGGGGGAAGGGTCTCCGCAGCCCTGATGGGGGGGGGGTCTCCGCTGCCCTGATTGGGGGGAGGGGGTCTCCGCTGCCCTGATTGGGGGGGTCTCCTCTGCCCTGATGGAGGGGAGGGGGGGGGTCTCCGCAGCCCTGATGGGGGAAGGGTCTCCGCAGCCCTGATGGGGGGGGGGTCTCCGCTGCCCTGATTGGGGGGAGGGGGTCTCCGCTGCCCTGATTGGGGGGAGGGGGGTCTCCGCTGCCCTGATTGGGGGGAGGGGGTCTCCGCTGCCCTGATTGGGGGGGTCTCCTCTGCCCTGATGGAGGGGAGGGGGGTCTCCTCTGCCCTGATGGAGGGGAGGGGGGGGGGTCTCCTCTGCCCTGATGGAGGGGAGGGGTTCTCCTCTGCCCTGATGGGGGAGGGAGTCCTTTGCCCAACTCAACACTAGGCTCTAATCTTTCCCCACTGTATCAGCAACTTAAACATCCTGTCATTAATATTCATCACTTGCCTCCTCCTGATTGGCTGTCTCTTTGTGCTGTAGGGGAGGAGTGGCTGGTGAAGAAAGTCGGTGCTTATCTTCCTGGTGTGTACGAGGAGGTGGTAGATGTTGTGGACGCCTTCATCCTGACCGACAAGGTAACCTGCCTGGTCACCACAATACTAGACCTTTACAAGAAAGGGCCTAGAGGTAAGGGAACGGACTTGTGACCGGGAGGGTTGTAGGTTCGAATCCCGGCCCACTGAAAACACATGACTGAAGTGCACCTATCCCCTCAACTGCACTGGGTGGCATCATTGGGGCAGCCCACTGCTCCAGGCATGTGCTGCACTAATGGGTTAAATGCGGCAGAAGAATTCCTATGTGTGCTCAGGCATACAGAACCTGTTATACATGTTTCCAGAAGCTTGTACTGCTGTGCTGCTTAAAGCCCAAATTCAATAGTTGTAATTTAATATTTCAAATGTAATAGTTGTAATGGTTAGGGCCACTTTTGTTCTGTTTGATGTCTCTTACTCTATTAAAAATAACAGGGTAATAGGGGCTTCAGACAAAGTGGAGGAATTATGAGCCATTTCAAATTGGTACAAAACCTTAAAGCGGACCTTCACTCTGAATAAGAGCCTATCTTATATGTTTCCCACACCCTGTACATACAGATTGCTCACATTAATCCGGACCTTCACCCTGAATAAGAGCCTATCTTATATGTTTCCCACACCCTGTACATACAGATTGCTCACATTAAAAATCATCCTACCTGCATCTACTGCATGTTATGAGCCTTTAAACATCATTATGGAAGCCGCCATCTTATCAGGCAGCCTGCAAACAGGAAGTGCCTCCTGATTGTGCTGCTCTGCATTCTGGGACTGCTGACCTTTTCCTGACCCCAGCTCTGCTCTGTCTGAGCAAAGCACAGCTATAACCCGCCCCCCTGTACCTTATCCCACTATCCTCTCCTCAGTAAGTGTGATGCTTCTGAGTCAAGATGGCGGTGCCCGTATCCTAAATCTTTGAACAGAGTTGCAGCCCAGTGGGGGAAAGAATAATAAGTTAGGGACTTAAAATGTAAAATATATTAATTTTAGATGCATAAAATCATGCTTAGATTCATTAAGTCACGCTGAAGGTCCGGTTTAAGGCTGCTGCTAAAAGGCTGAAGATGAAATGTTTTGGAATGGTCCAGCCGGAGCCCAGACCTGAATCTACTAAAAACTGTGAGTTGACCTGAATAGGACGGTACACAGGACATATTTTGGGCAAAGATTGACGAACCATGCTGGTAGACTCCTACCTACCCACACACACACACACACACACACTGAATGCTGCCATCAGTTCAAAGGGCCATTTATCAAAGTATTAGCTTAGTATTCTATTTATGCAGCCGCATTATTTTACTATTTTTTTTATTTATTTTCACCCTAAAATATTTCAGTTTGTTTTTTCATTGATTTTTTTTTTTGTACTTGACAAACCCTGGCATTTTTAACCAGGGATGTGTAGACTTTTTCTATCCACTGTAGACATCGAAGTCTATGTGAATGTGGGCCAGAGTGGTGGCCATCTTTCGAAATCTGCTTCTTTAAGACATCTCCTTTCATAGGAAAAGGCTGGGTGCTAATTTGCATAATGAGTTGCAATGAAACAGAAGGGTGAGGAAATTCGGAGCCTTTGCTTTATTTTAGGTTTTTCTGCTCTGGAGGTCCTCTGTGTGTAAAAGTAGCCATATGAATAAATTATTCAATCCTGGACATGGGATGGGCCTAGTTCAGGGGTTCCCATCCAGTGTACCAGATGGAGTTAATGTGGACCATAGGCCACACCTTCCTCCTAGCAAGGAGCACCAAACCAATACTAGTAATAAATCATATTTATTAAAGAATCTATACAATACAGACAATTAAAATACACAAAAAACACAAGAGACACTTTAAACACTGCTGCTCCCTCCCAATTACCAAAATTCAATGAGATCCAAAGATATATTATGAAATTGATTAATCAATGAAATATCAATAGTATTGTGTAGAGGGACGAAAGAGCCCCTTTAAAAATTTAAAAAGGTATACCTAACCCAAAATAAAAAAAAATATAAAAATAGGAATTTGCTTACTCGAAAGATTTTTTTTTTTTTGTCGAAAAAAAGTGACAGTGCATACAATCCTATAATCACAACAATAATACAAAAATAAGATCAAATATCGCAACTCAAGAATAAATAATATAAAGTGCCAAGTGCAAACAATTCAGTATTTCTTAATACCAGAACCCATATATATGCACAGAATATAACACCCTGGATAATGCATAAAGTAACAAATCAATCAGGACACATGAAAGTGCAAGTGCTGAGTAAAAGATACAAATTACCGAAGTTACCAGACACCTGTATCAGTAAAGTAACCGTCCACAATACAGGAAGGAGAGAGCAGGAGAACACCCGCGCGCACGCGGCTCCCGTGCCGCTTCGGACGGTGAGGTTTCCCATCCAGTGGTATTTAATAGTACAACTGGTGCTACTCAAGTTTCCTTCAGGTGGTACTCGAGGCCCCCAGAGTATGAAAAGCATAAGGGACGTAGAGCAGTGCTTCTCAAAATGTTTGCACCAAGTACCTTCTAAAGACACGAAGTTCTAACAGAGAACCCCCAAGGAGGGGGAGCAGTTAATTTGTTTACCAAAATAAATAGAACTAACGCCTCGTAGCACTTTTAAAGTGGACCAAAACCCACGGAAGTTGTAAAATGGATATTTTCGCTTATTAAATCATCCTGAAACACTGTTTTTTTGCTGTCCTTCTCTGTAAGATGGCAGGTGATCAGTCTTTGCATAAGTGTGGCAATGACATCATTGCCACACACAGCAGTGAAAATAAATGGAGGAGGCGGAGCTTTGAGCTTTACAGCTAAAACAGGCGTTATTATCTGGGATTAGAATAAATCAAAAGTAGTAAAAATAGGCATAAGTCGCTATTCGTGGGGGGGAGCAATTCAGGGGCTTCTAGTTAAAAATGGGGGTTTTGGTCCGCTTTAAAGCAAGAAGGAACAGTGTTTTACTGTTAATATTCAAGACCTGTCAGACCCCTGCTGTTGGGGCACCCCAAAATATCTCTGCGTACACTCTGGGGAATGAATGCCGCAGGTTGAGAACCAGTGACACGGAGAACAGTGTGCAAACTGCAAATCCCAGTGGGATGCGCCAGGTGACCAAGTAGGTTTGAAGCACCCTGGCCATCTTGGGGGCAGACGAGTTTGCACCATTGGGTCAGGTAGACACATTGTACCTTCTTTTCTAAAGCAAATTTCACCCCCTCCCCCTGGGAATTCTGTGTTGGGTGGTATTTTGGACTGCCACTTATCATTTTCCAATGACTCCATGATAAAAGGTTGGGAATCCTTGCCCTAGTTATCCAGCTATTGTTTGGTAACCCATGGTGAGTATAGTTATCCAGTCAGTGTCCTGGGAACCTATTGTGTTTCTAGCTATCTAATTGCTGTCCTGGAATCCATGATGGGTCTAATCCTCTAGCCATTTCCCAACACTGATTGACAAGTTTAGTTACTTAACTATTGTTTTGAAACCTGTTGCCCTGAAACCCTTTGAAGGCTCTTGTTATACAACCATTGTCCTGGAACAAATGATAGGCCTAGCTGTCCAGCGATGGTTCAGTGACCCATGGCGAGTAGGTATCCAACCAGTGTCCTGAAACCCATAATTGGTCTAGTTATTGAACTGTTGTCTTTTGATTCACTGACACACAAAAAGATGACAATGAGGTTGATTCGGAGCCAGGTGAGAATCCTCACTGCCATTCACTTTCATTGTCTACCATGGGGCTGATTCAGAGCCAGGTGAAAATTTACACCCGGTATACAATGAAAGTCAATGGCAGATTTCTCTCCTAAAAAAGAAGTGAGAATTCTCACCTGGCTCTGAATCAACCCCCAATGTGAACGTCAGGCTCCATAGCTCGCTATCCACTACAGCTTCAAACGTGAGACTACAATCATTTTATAGACCATCACCTTGGCCATCACATATATAATTGGACTTGCAACTATTTAGCATATGAGTTATGTATGTGCAATGTATCTATGATATAGCCTAGATGATTGTCTATAAATGATGGTGGTGTTGCCTTCAAAGCTGTAGGGGATGGTGAGATCTGGAGCCTTAATTTCAAAAGTTCAAAATATTGTTACCCTTTTGCACCTAAGTGGAAGTCTAGTTTATTTTCATGGAACGAATGATGAGGTCTGGTTACCCAGTTATTGTCCTGATACCCATGATACATTTAGTTATCCAACCGTTGTTCTGCAACCAATGAGAAGTCTAGGACTTAAACTCAAACTAGATACCAGGACAATGGTTGGATACATAGACTTTAAGTATTCAAACATTATCCTGGTACACTAGAGTCTATGTATGTAACTATTGTCCTGGAAATCATTATGAATCATATAAATCTATTACAGTTGAGCAAATCTGGCACCATACTTGTGTAAAAGGTTTATCACTAAGGGACTGCAAAGTGTATGTGTCTCCTAGGCTGCTGTGCTCTTTGTACAGGAGGAGCATGCTTCATAGCCTGGCCTTGCCTTCATTTAGCTGTAAAGAAACTGCCTTTTTATTGGGCTTTAAAGTTTTTAGTTCCCTGCTATCATCTTTCTCGTTCTCAAGTCCAAGCCGCCCTCTCCAACATGTGTTATAAACTACACGATAAACTGCTTATACAGCGGATAACCCCAACATGGGATGATTGTGGCCTCCTACGCAAGGGCGCTGTATAAATAGAGCAAAGATCATTGCTAAGGGGGAGGAACTGCATTCTGTAACCATGTTCGGAAACCAGACCCATGATGAGGGTCCAAGACATTGGTTGGATAACCAGACCAATCATGGGGGCTCCAGGACAATGGTTTAATGACCAGACCCACCACGAGGGTCCAGGATAATGGTTTGATAACCAGACCCATCATGTTGGTCCAGGACAATGGTTTGATAACCAGACCCATCACGAGGGTCCAGGACAATGGTTTGATAACCAGACCCATCATAGGGTCCAGGGCAATCGTTTGATAACCAGACCCATCATTGGTCCAGGGCAATGGTTTGATAACCAGACCCATCATAGGGTCCAGGACAATGGTTTGATAACCAGACCCATCATAGGGTCCAGGACAATGGTTTGATAACCAGACCCATCATAGGGTCCAGGGCAATGGTTTGATAACCAGACCCATCATAGGGTCCAGGACAATGGTTTGATAACCAGACACCTCATGGGGTCCAAGACAGTGGTTAAATAACCAGACCCATCCTGGGTTTCAGGACCATGGTTGGATAATCCATATCATCATGGGTTCCCGGACAAAGGTTGGATAACAAAACTCTTTCTGAGTTAGAGGGCAATGGTTGGATAATCACACCCGTCATAGGTTCTGCAACAATGGTTTGATAACCAGACCAATTATGGGGCTCCAGGAGTATGATTGGATAACCAGACCCCTCATGGGGTCCGGGACAATGGTTAGATAGCCAGGGCCATCCTGGGTTACAGGCCCATGATTTCATAATCCGTCCCATCATGGTTTCCACAACAAAGGTTAGATAACCAAACCTATTCTGGATTCCAGGGCTGTGTTTGGATAACCAGACCCATCCTGGGTTCCATGATGATTGTTGGATAACCATATATTCTTGGTGTGCCACACACCCCGCTTCACTTCTTAAATATTCATTACTTCATGGGTTAATCCACCGCAGGTGACGTAGTGCAGAGAGGAAGTCTTGTAACGAGCCCCCTTCCGGCCTATATATACCTGGTACCTCCCTTCAATCACCAGTATTTTTCTCTCTGCTTGACAAACAGAGGTTGGAAGTTTCCTGCTTACAGGTAGGTCGGGGTATTCTTACCCCGCCACCCCCCTTTTGGTCTATTTCTGCCCGGTTTGAGTTGTATACCTTTATGGTGAAATGGAAGCCTCCCAGCCTTGGCTGCTCGCCGGGCAAATGGTAGATGGCACTTTAAGTGCCTAGGAGCTTATCTCCTACCGCTCGTCCTCATGCGTGGGGCTATGCGGCGATCCGGCATGGTGATCCGGAAATGGGATGCCCCTGTCCCGAGGGTCCCCGTAGCCCCTTACTCTCCCGTTTCGATCCCTTCTCCCTTCACTGGGGGGGGGGGGGGTGTATGAGGGTGTGCTTTAGTATGTGTGTTTCACTTTTATCACTGCATGATAACATATGTGTCATGTTTATACATTCACTGTAGCATGTGTATTTTTTTGGGTCTGCTTTAAGGGCAGGATGCGCTGGGTAAAGGCTGGCCACTTCTCTTGCAGTTTGTTGCTTTGTGGCCCCCTCTCCCCTCCCTCCCTCTCCCCTCTCCTCGCCTGGCATTCATGTTTGCATTGTACACCACCATGCGGTTTTTACCCTCCCCCCTCCGCCGCCTGGGCGCACGTGTTGTGGCCCAGCTGTAAGTGATTCCAGCTGATCGGCGTAGGGGGGGGGCGGGCCCGCTGACGCGCGGCGCCGACGTCATGCGGCGTCTGCGGCGGGCCCAGCGTTTTGCTTCCTTCAATGCAGGAAATCGCATGGGCGCACGGCCGCACTTTGTCTTCCGTGCTGGCTGCTGGCTGCAGTTTTGTTCCGGCTGCTGCCTTCGCTGTCCAGGTAAGCGGCCCCTCCCGTTGGGGCCGTTAAATGGGGAATGCATTCCTTGCAGTAATACAGTGGGGAGTCACTCTGTATTAAGGGGGTGTGATTTAAGGGCACTTTGGTGCCATGCTTATGTTTGTTTATACACATGTGAGGATCTGATGTTTTTTCCTTGCAGATCCTGGGATCCCTGCTTATGGTGGCCCTCTGGCTCTATGTGCCTGGCTAATTATTGGGATATCTTTGTGAATGTATATATACATAGACTATATATAAATATATATATATATATATAGTTCTTTAAAGGGGACCTTAACTTAACTTAAAAAAAAAAAAAAAATTAAAAAATTAAAAAAAAAAAAAAAAAAAAATCCTCCCTTCCGGGACATTACTAATAAAGGGGCATCCCGGGTTGGCTTATGCCTTAAAAGTCCCAGTATTGCGAATACCATAAATCACCATATTGAGGCTTCCGTAATTTCCGGAAACGGTTCTGTGAGCCGTTTGGGGGGTGCGTAGGTTATAGGGTTCCACTCCCAGCTGATGATGTCTTTATTTGCATCCCTTGTGCAAAACAGACTATTGCGCGCCAGTCCGTTGCTTCGGCTGCGGGGCCATCGCATCCTTCATCTTCTCCTACCTCTCCCTCCCTATTTCCGGACCCCGCATGACACTGTCAAAGTGGGGATTCGCATTCCGAGGTGGCAGCACAGCCCAGCCCCCGGAAAGTAATGCCCGTTAAAGCAGCGTTAAAGGTCGCTGCAAAACGAAGGCACCTGACTCCGGTACCTTCGGCTCCACAGGACCAGTTTTGTGTACCCGTGGAATGGTCCGATGGATGCCCGGACGAGGATGAATTCCCGTCTGAGTCAGATGGGCCGACAGGTCAGCTTGTGGCTGATGAGATTGGCGATTGGTCAGAGGGGGTTGTTTTGGACACCCCCTCTATTCTGGCTCAAATGTTTAAAATTTTGAGTTTAGATATGCCTGAGGCGCCCGCCCCGCCAGGGGTTGGTTGTTCAAAGAGCCTCAGCCGCGTTTGGTTTTTCCCCAGACAACACCTCTTTGAGAGGGTGGTTCTTAAGGAATGGGAACATCCCACGCGGTTATCTGGAATTCCTTCCAGTTGGCCATTGTGCTTATGTTTTGTTGACTATAAGAGCACAAGGGGGCATATGCTAATTACATTTATTGAGGCCTACGGCCACACCACCCTGAATGCGCCCAGTCTCGTCTGATCTTGGAAGCTAAGCAGTGACGGGCCTGGTCAGTACTTGGATGGGAGACCGCCTGGGGATACCCCTGTACTAGGGCTCTCCAGCTCGGCTATGGTACAATCTGCTGAGACCACTGTCCCCAAAGATGGGGAAGATCGTCGAATTGACCAAATACGCTCGACTTGGTTTTAATCTATTCCAGGTCAGCGTTGCGCCCGGTATGTGCTTCAGCCCTTCTGCTATTGGCAATTAAATCCTTAATTCAAGGGCTATATGAGGATCTTAATCCCGCTTGCAAACAGTTCACTGCGCTTAAGCAGTGTGAATCTTTTGTGGCTTATGTCCTGGCTGCTCAGGACCATGCGCTGATTATGAGTAGCAGGGCGGCAGCTATGCTGGTGGCTATTCGCAGGTCAGTATGGCTGCGTCAGTGGTCAGCGGACACGGCTTCCAAAAAGGGTGCTCGCAGCTCTCCCCTTTTTGGGGTTGCGTCTGTTTGAGGAGAAAATTGATTCTGTCGCAAAGGGTGGTTAGATGCCACAATGCAAGAGGCCCTGTGGTCCCTTCAGGGGGACAAGTTCTGGTAGGCCTTCCTTTCGAGGATTCAGAGCGGGCAGGGGTGCGTCCTTTCCCGCTACCTGTGGCGCAGGTTGGACTCGGGGGAGGGGCCGTGGCCGGCCCACTCAGTCCTGGGGCACCAAGCCCAAAAACCTACTGATAAGCTCACTCAGCATTGAGGGGCTGCCCTCACCCGTGCGGGTGGGGGGACTATTGCGACACTTCTACCATTGGAACCAAGTGGTTCCAGGCAGATGGATCCAGGAGGTAGTATCGCCCGGTTACGACCTGGAATTCGAGTCTCACCCTCCTTCACGGTCCGTTCATGGGTCGGTTCATCCTGGCCTGAACTCTCATCAAGACAGAGTGTGTCTTTCTTTTGCCAAATTCACACGAGAACGCTTCAGCTATTTCTGTTAGCGTGTTAAGACCAGCAACCTCAGTCGCTGGATCAGTCCTTCCAGTTGTCCTCCCGTGTACGGCAGTCCCTCCTGTGGTGTTTGGTCTCGACCAATCTTGTGTAGGGCAGGCTTTTCCTGACCCCCCTTTTGGAAAATTGTCACCACGGACGCCAGTCTGTCGGGATGGGGCAGATTCTGGAAGGAGCCGCGGTCTCAGGGGCAGTGGAGAGCTTAAAGGCCCCACTGTCCCATCAATATTCTGAATCTGAGAACCATCCGTCAGGTGCTTGCTCTCCTGACTCAGTACGTTCTGGGCCTTTTGGTCCAGATGTGTTCAGACAATCGATCAGCGGTTGCTTACGTTGGTCTTCAGGGAAGGACGCGCAGTCTGAGTACTCTCAGAGTGGTGTCCCTGGTCCGGACATGGGCAGTGTTCCATGTTCCCTGTCTCTCGGCGGTTCACATTCCAGTGGTGTTGAAACAGGTAGTGGGCCGGTTGAGCAAGAGCTCTCCCCATCTGGAAGAATAGGCTCTCCATCCTCGGGTGGTTCGCTTACTGTGTCTCCAATGGGAGACCCCGGAGGTGGACCTGTTGGCCCCTCATCACTATCACAGGTTCCCGAACTTCGTGTCGCTCTCCCAGGATCCTCTGGCTCTGGCAGTGGACGCCATGTCCCTGAGCTGGGGAGTTCTGGGATTTCTATACCTGTTTCCTCCGATACCCATGCTGGGCAGGGTTCTTCAGAGGTTGGCTCTGGAAAGGGTGTACGCTGTTCTCGTGGCCCCAAGGTGGCCAAGACGAGTGAGGTTCACAGATATCGTTCGGCTGGCAGTGGACCAGTTCGTTCTGCCTATTCGGCCCGATCCGCTCACTCAGGGTCAATTGTGTTACCCCAATTTACCAGCGCTGGGTTTGTTGACCTGGCTGCTGAAACCTCCATCCTGAAGGAGGAGGGTCTTTCTGATTCAGTCATTTAAGACTCTGATCAGTGCCCGGAAGAGGTCTTCTTCCATCACCTACTATAGGACTTGGAAAGCCTATATTGCTTGGTGTGAGATAAGATTTTTCCTTGTAGGGTCTTTTCGCTCTCCAGGTTTTACAATCAGGGCTGGACTCTGGTCTCCAGCTAAGTATCCGGGTCAAGCATACAGCACAACATGCACGGACGTGTATTGCTGGGCGGGCTCCTTTAGATCTGCCCTGGATGGTTACCAGGCAGACCAGCGGATTACATCTTAGCTGAGAGAGCGGACCCCAAGCCTGTATTTCTGCTTCCCTTATCATTGAGGAATAGGGAACCTCTCAACATAGGGCAGACGCCGTTCCTTCATAATTGGCGAACGGAGCACTAACTAACTTGGGATATCTAAACCTGTCCATCCAGCATCAATTTTGGGATTGTGCACCTGGACATGAGGCTTTTGGTAATAATCTAACGGGCCTGGATGGGCTGATCAAGTGCCCTTAAGTGCGGTTTGGTACTGAAGAAGCCCCCTAGTGGGGGTGAAACTAGTTTACCGCTTATTACATGATATTACTCACCGCTATGATTTGGGCAAGTGAATCATTGAGCGAGTTTAATTGTCTATAATGTACAATATGTTCTATTGTGTTAGTGATAACCTGCGCATTGGCAAGTAAGACAGTTGACAACTGTGAACAAAAAAAAAAAAAAAGAAAATTTTTTGTAGTACAATGATGATTACATTTGCGTTGTGGAATTCAATGGGGAATTGGATTGGTAGCATGGCAAGCACCAAGGATATTCTTCTATAACAAACTTTTGTGTTTGTATTTTGACTAAATTAAATTAAAGTACGTTGAAAGGGCAGGTCTCTGCCTTATCTGTCTTTTTTCAGAAGAGTGTTGCGCTTGAACCTTTAGTTAAAAAATTTTTTTCCAGGGGGCTACGCATGTGCGGCCTCCCAGGAAACCATTACTCCCTGTTTGGGATTTGAATTTGGTTCTTTCTGCTCTTCAGGCGCCTCCTTTTGGGCCTTTGCGAGATATTGCTTTGTCTACCCTGATTCAGAAGATTGTCTTCTTGGTAGCGATCACTTCGGTCCGGCGTGTCAGAGTTGGCGGCCTTGTCTATCCAGGCGCCTTACTTTGAGAGGCATCAGGATAAAGTGGTCCTTCGGTTCAAGCCAGACTTTCTTCCCAAGGTTGTTTCTGCTTTTCATTTGAACCAAGATATTGTTCTTCCCTCCTTGTGTCCTAATCCTAAGAATGACAAATAGAGGGTTTTGCATTGTTTGGATGTAGTACGTTGTGTTAAGTACTACTTGATTATCACGTCTCCTTTTCGTAGGACGGATTCCTTTTTTGTTGTGCCCCATGGGCCTAAGAAGGGTTTGGCACCAGCCAAATCTGCCATTAACAAGTGGATACGTCAGGCCGTTACTGCGGCCTATTCTGCGAAGGGGAAAGTTCCCCCTTTTCGTATCACTGCTCATTCTACTCGCGCCATTGGGGCGTCTTGGGCATTTCAGCACCAAGCTTCTGTTGAACAGGTTTGTAAGGCCGCCACTTGGTCTTCTGTTCACACTTTTTCTAAGTTTTACAAAGTTGATGTGCGGGCCTCAGCGGATGCTGTTTTCGGCCGCAAAGTTCTGCAGACTGCAGTCGTTTAAGTTATGCTTCACCTGGCCTTGAGTTGCCCAGCCCTTGTGGACACTGCTTTTGGATGTCCCATGAAGTAATGAATATTTAAGAACTGAAGCGGGGTGTGTGGCACACCAAGAATAATACCATTTTGTGAGTACTCACCTGAAAAATGGATATTGTTGGTGTGCCACACACCCCGCTTCACACCCGCCCTTTTCGGTATTACCGAAGCCTTTATATGGTGAAGCCTTTTTTATATCAAATTTGATTTTGAGGTTACTGGTGGAATACTGGTACCTTGTATGACTGCTTTTTGATTATACTGGTGATTGAAGGGAGGTACCAGGTATATATAGGCCGGAAGGGGGCTCGTTACAAGACTTCCTCTCTGCACTACGTCACCTGCGGTGGATTAACCCATGAAGTAATGAATATTTAAGAAGTGAAGCGGGGTGTGTGGCACACCAACAATATCCATTTTTCAGGTGAGTACTCACAAAATGGTATTTTCCTTAATATTATATTATTGAACAACCCTAGAGCTCAAGAAACAATTTGTTTGCAATATTAAGGAAATCTTGGAGCGCTGACTGCCTATTTCTTGGTTTATTGGATAACCATATTTCTCATGGATTCCAGGACAATGATTAGACAACCAGACCCATCATAGGTCCAATGGTCTTTTGCCAAGTCTTAAGCAGTATTGTGTTTTAACATTTTAGCCATTCAAAGCAGTCAAAAGTGAAGAATTGCAGCAATAGCTTTTCAAGGCAGTTAGCCATTAAGATTTAGGTGGACAGTTTCTTAAGTATAAGGACTTGAGGGCCCTAATTTATTTGCAGATCAGTATAACAAAAATGAGCTTTAAAGCAACATGATATACTGGTAGTTTACCAAAACGTTCATCACTCTAAAGCAACTTCTAGTTATTGCCAGCAGTCCTTTTAGAATCTCCTACTGTAGGCATCTTTGTCTAAAATAGACGACCAAAATCTGCTTCCCCTGAGTCCTGGTGCCCATCTTCAGTGTGCATTCTCCCAGCATATGGTACCATATGATTCTCAATCAGTGGTGGACTGGGGCCAAAAATCAGCCCTTGATTTTTACCAGCCCCTGTCTGGCCTAACTAAGGCCAACTATGATGCTGGGACTATAGCATTGGGGGCTGGGGTTCCTTGTCTTGACCGTACAGTGGGGCTGGGTACAGGGGGCTGAGTGGGAGACTAAGGGGGCAGGGATTGAATGTGGGTGTTAAAAGCAGCCGCCCAACTGGCCCAAAAGCAGTGTGGCCCACCGGGCCTGGTCTACCTGTCCTCAATGCCATCTATAGACCTTGCTAGTCCATGGCTGTTTCCAATCACATAGCGGGCCATCTGTACTTGTATCCCACCCAGGTTGATGCCCCAGCTTCTCTTATAGGCATTTTTTCTATTAGTGATGGGAGGGCTAGGTAAGTATTACAATGTGGGTCATGACATGGAGGGGACATATTTTAGAACCAACTAAAAACAGTCTTTATTTATGTTATTATATATATAATTTTTTATATTTTTTTTTTTGTATATATAGCGGGCCCTGCACATCCGTGCCACCAAGACCTTCCGTGATGAGAAGGGGAACCTGCGCCGCACAGGAGAGGAATGGCTGGTCACAATAGAGGACACAGAGGCCTACATCCCGAACGTGTATGAGGAGGTGGTGGGCGTTGTGGACATCACCACTTTGAACAGCCGCCAGTACTGCGTCATCCTAGAGCCGGTGGGCCCTGATGGCAAACCCCAACTTGGACAGAAGAAAGTTGTGAAGGTAACACAGATGGTGTCCAGCTTGTAGAAGATTCAATGTAAATTTGGCAATGGCACAGGTCTGCAATCCGAATAAATGAAGGGCAGCTATGTTGGTATGGAAGGGACTTTTGTGGCTAGTCCTACCTGATGGTGCCATTGTCTATGTGAAATTCATTCTAGGCCTTTGCTACACTAGAGCTGTAAATGTAATTGGCCAATCAAATGTTACTTTACATGGCTGGACTTGTGTTACGTGCTGGTGTGGTCTGCACATTACACATAGCCAAGTGCTTATAATAAGATGCTCCAATTGTAAAGTAAGGTTATGCACATGGGAAGGAGAATTCTGCGTCATGATTACACACTAAATATAGAAATGCTTGTTAAAACTACAATGGAAAAGGAACTAGGGGGTTTTAGTTAACAATAAACATAACTGTAGTAATCAATGCCAGACAGCAGCCAAAGCAAACAGGATCATAGAGGGCATCAAGGGGGGCATAGGCGCCCATGACCAGAGCATCATTTTACCCCTGTACAAGTCACTGATCAGACCCCATATGCATACTGTGTACAAATCTGGGCACCAGTGCGTAAGGACATATCGGAACTGGAGCGCATTCGAAGGAGGGCAACTAAGGTAATAAATGGAGCGCAGGGACTAAGGGACCCTGAAAGATTGTCAAAGTTAGGTTTATTTAGTGTGGAAAAGATGTCTGAGGGGTGATCTAATAACTATGTATAAATATATTTGGGGTCGATATGAGATCTGTCCCACAATCTATCTATAACCCGGAGTGTAACCATAACCCGAGGGCATCCACTAAGGATAGAGGAAAGGTGCTTTCTCCACCGACATAGGAGGGGATTCTTCTCTGTAAGAGCAGTGACACTATGGAACTCGCTGCCAGAGGAGGTAACCATGAGGAATACACTAAAAGAGTTCAAAAGTGGCCGGGATGCCTCCCTTGCATGTAATAACATTACCAGCTATGGCTACTAGACCACTGGAAGGAGATCTGTAGTGGCGGGGATGCTCTCCTTGCATGTAAAAACATTACCAGCTATGGCTACTAGACCACTGGAAGGAGATCTATAGTGGCCGGGATGCCCTCCTTGCATGTAATAACATTACCAGCTATGGCTACTAGAGCACTGGAAAGAGATCTATAGTGGCCGGGATGCCCTCCTTGCATGTAATAACATTACCAGCTATGGCTACTAGACCACTGGAAGGAGATCTGTAGTGGCTGGGATGCCCTCCTTGCATGTAATAACATTACCAGCTATGGCTACTAGAGCACTGGAAGGAGATCTATAGTGGCCGGGATGCCCTCCTTGCATGTAATAACATTACCAGCTATGGCTACTAGACCACTGGAAGGAGATCTGTAGTGGCTGGGATGCCCTCCTTGCATGTAATAACATTACCAGCTATGGCTACTAGAGCACTGGAAGGAGATCTATAGTGGCCAGGATGCCCTCCTTGCATGTAATAACATTACCAGCTATGGCTACTAGACCACTGGAAGGAGATCTGTAGTGGCTGGGATGCCCTCCTTGCATGTAATAACATTACCAGCTATGGCTACTAGAGCACTGGAAGGAGATCTATAGTGGCCAGGATGCCCTCCTTGCATGTAATAACATTACCAGCTATGGCTACTAGACCACTGGAAGGAGATCTATAGTGGCCGGGATGCCCTCCTTGCATGTAATAACATTACCAGCTATGGCTACTAGACCACTGGAAGGAGATCTATAGTGGCCGGGATGCCCTCCTTGCATGTAATAACATTACCAGCTATGGCTACTAGACCACTGGAAGGAGATCTATAGTGGCCGGGATGCCCTCCTTGCATGTAATAACATTACCAGCTATGGCTACTAGACCACTGGAAGGAGATCTGTAGTGGCTGGGATGCCCTCCTTGCATGTAATAACATTACCAGCTATGGCTACTAGACCACTGGAAGGAGATCTATAGTGGCCAGGATGCCCTCCTTGCATGTAATAACATTACCAGCTATGGCTACTAGACCACTGGAAGGAGATCTATAGTGGCCGGGATGCCCTCCTTGCATGTAATAACATTACCAGATATGGCTACTAGACCACTGGAAGGAGATCTATAGTGGCCGGGATGCCCTCCTTGCATGTAATAACATTTCCAGCTATGGCTACTAGACCACTGGAAGGAGATCTATAGTGGCCAGGATGTTCTCCATGCATGTAATAACATTACCAGCTATGGCTACTAGGCCACTGGAAGTATATCTATAGTGGCCGGGATGCCCTCCTTGCATGTAATAACATTACCAGCTATGGCTACTAGACCACTGGAAGAAGATCTATAGTGGCCAGGATGCCCTCCTTGCATGTAATAACATTACCAGCTATGGCTACTAGACCACTGGAAGGAGATCTATAGTGGCCGGGATGCCCTCCTTTCATGTAATAACATTACCAGCTATGGCTACTAGACCACTGGAAGGAGATAAACAGGCTGAACTGGATGAACTAAAGTCTTTATTCAGCCTCACATGCTATGTTACTATGTTACAGTTGTACAGGGATTTTACTGACCTTACTGACTATGACCATCTGCTTGGTGCTTCCAACCTCATGACAATGTTCCTTTTGTTCAGGGTGAGAAGTCCTTCTTCCTGCAGCCCGGGGAGAGCCTGGAATCGGGCATCCAAGATATCTACATCCTGTCCGAGGAGGAGGGTCTGGTCCTCAGAGCCCTGCAGGTCCTAGAGGAGAAGGACGAGGTGATAAGACAACTGCTAAATCTTTCTAGGTCATGCTCTAGATTTCTACACCCAACTTAATATTTTTTTTTTAATATTTTGTGGTAGGATGGGAATGTCGTAGAGCGCAAACCTGGAGATCGGTGGATGATCCGGGGGCCACTGGAGTATGTGCCCCCAGTGGAGGTGGAAGTTGTAATCAGAAGGGATTCAATTCCCCTTGATGAAAATGAAGGCATCTATGTGCGAGACATCAAGACTGGAAAGGTAGGACTACTGCCAGAGTTGTACATACGGTGGCCTGAGCCGGCCATCTCAATATGGAAGCTTACATGGGGGGTGGCTTGGTGTAAATGCCCCCTGTAGACCGCTAACTTGAGGAATCTATGCTTCTAGATGGTGGTTCTTCTTTCTGTCGTTGGTAACCAACGTTAAACCTACTATAACTTCTGTTATAACAAAAGCCTACTGAAAGCGGACCAAAACCTAGGATTTTGACTATCCTGGTCTTTGGTCCCCAATCGAGGTGCCCCGCTGCGTGAAACCCCCCAGGACGCCAAGACCAGCTCACCTCTTCCTGATCCCACAGCGCGTCTAAGAGCAGCGGCTCTGACAGACGCATCCTCCGCTTCCCTCTAACAACATTCACGAATGCCTAGCGGGATCCTGCCGCTGCTCTTAGACGTGCCGTGGGACCGGGAATCACGGTAAGTTAATGGCGCGACCTGGAGGGGGGGGGGGGTTTCACACAGCGGGGCATCTCAGAGTGGGTTTTGAGCCACATTAAAGTGGACCAACACCCAGGATTTTCACTATCCTGGGTGTTGGTCCACTTCTGCGGGGCGCTCCAATAGGGGTGTGAAACCCCCCAGAAAGCCCTAAAAACGTACCTTTGTAGGCGACGGATAAGCCGCCGCCGCCTTCCGCGCGTCCCACTTACAGGGCGCGCTGCCGCACCGGCCATTCACAATCGCGCGGGAGGCGTCGGCGCCTTATCAGTCGCCTAAAAGGTAAGATTTTAGGGGGTTTCACCCCGCGGGACGATTTCGGATGCCCCGCGGGGAGGGAGCTGATCGGCTCGGGAATCTTATAGATTTCCGGGCCGATCAGGGGTGGGTGTTGGTCCACTTTAAAGTGGAACAAAACCCAGGATGTTGGCTATCCTGGGTTTTGGTCCACTCCACCCCTGATCGGGGTGCCCCGCTATGTGAACCCCCCCCCCCCCCCCCAGATCGCTTGCATCAACTCACCTGACCGCGGTCCTATGGCGCATATGCGCGGCTGCTCGTCCAATCGGCGCGCTCGGAGCCGCTGAGCTATGCACGTCTAAACGACATCTTAGCTCATCGGCTCCCAACGCGCTGGCGTCGGCCATTCACAAATGGCATGTGCCCTGCTAGAGGGATAGCGGGAATGCGCATGTGCCGTTGGACCGGGATTAAGGTAAGTGTAGCAGGAGACCTGGGGGGTTTCACAAAGCGGGGCATCCCGATTTTGGATGCCCCGTGGGGAGGGAATGGATCCAGCTGGGTTTTGGTCCACTTTAAGGAGTTTTTGGCCTCCTATAGACCACACACTTGTGGAGCCTGAAAGAATTGATGCCTCTGGTTGGTAGATCTTCCTGCTGTTTAGTTCCTGCTACTGCTATAGGCTCGGTGTATACTGTGGAACCAAGTGTAGAACAGACCATGGTCTCGGGCAGCCATAACAGTCTATCAATTAGGACCTTTGGAACATGTCTCCTGTAGACCACTAACTAGGGGAGCTTGACAAACCTATATCCTCTAGATAAGGGTTCCCAACCAGTAGTGGTGCGGGTGCCGCTGGTTGTGCACAAGGTCCTATCAGGTGGTACTCGGCCAGGTCACAACTGATCTCTACCCCAACCTGATCTGCTTACATGTAAACTTAACCCAAGCATTAAAGCGGACCTTCACCCTGAATAAGAGCCTATCTTATATGTTTCCCCCTGTACATACAGATTGCCCACATTAATCCGGACCTTCACCCTGAATAAGAGCCTATCTTATATGTTTCCCCCACCCTGTACATACAGATTGCCCATATTAATCTGGACCTTTACCCTGAATAAGAGCCTGCCCATATTAATCTGGACCTTCACCCTGAATAAGAGCCTATCTTATATGTTTCCCCCCCGTACCTACAGATTGCCCACATTAATCTGGACCCTCACACTGAATAAGAGCCTATCTCATATGTTTCCCCTGTACATACAGATTGCCCACATTAATCCGGACCCTCACCCTGAATAAGAGCCTATCTTATATGGTTCCCCCCTGTACATACAGATTGCCCACATTATTCCAGACCTTCACCCTGAATAAGAGCCTATCTTATATGTTCCCCCTGTACATACAGATTGCCCACATTAATCCAGACCTTCACCCTGAATAAGAGCCTATCTTATGTTTCCCTGACCCCCTACATACAGATTGTCCACATTAAAAATCATGCTACCTGCACCTTACGCGTTTAACCTTTTAACATGCAAGATGGAGTCTCGGGCTGTGTCTTCTGACTGTGTTGCTCTGCATTCTGGGATTGCTGCCCTTTTCCTGACCCCAGCTCTGCTCTGTCTGTGCAAAGCACAGCTATAACCCAGCCCCCTGTACTTTATCCCACTCTCCTCTCCTTAGTATGTGATGCTTCTGAGGCAAGATGGCGGCGCCTGTATCCTAATGTCCTGAACAGAGTTGCAGCCCAGTGGGGGAAAGAATAATAATTAAGCGACTAAAAACTTAAAATATACAAATTTTAGATGCTGGGGAATAGCTTTTTAATGGTTTGGGCTTTTCATTAACTGATGCTGAAGGTCCGGATTAAGTTAAAGTGGATCAAAACCCACGACGATCGGACCGTGGAATCTTATAGATCGATTCACTCCTCCTGGGGCATCCAAAATCGGGATGCCCCGCTGTGTGAAACCCCCCAGGTCACCCCACACACTTACCTTCTTTCCTGGTCCTATGGCGCATGTGCGAGCTGCGGACGCATTCTCGATATCCCTCTAGCAGGCGTTTGTGAATGGCCGGAGCAGGCACGCTCCCTGTAAGAGGGAAGCAGGGGATGCGGCCGTCGGCGACCCCAGAGCCGCTGGCCTTAGACGACGTGACGTCAGCGGCTCCGAGCGCTCTGATTGGATGAGCATCCGCACATGCGCCATAGGACCGGGAAGAGTTTGAGTTGCACTCTGGGGGGTTTCACACAGCGGGGCATCCCCGATTGGGGTGCCCCAGGGGAAGGGACCCTAACCCAAATTGAGATGCCCCTGTAAAGCGGACCAAAACCCCGTGGTGGAATTGCTTGCATATTGGGTATGCCAGCGATCCCAGGGGGTATCACACAGGAGGGTATCACAGATTGGGATGCTCCAGGGATAGAAAATCAGCTGGGGTGGGCAACTTAAAAGCAGAACAAAACCCAGCACTTCCTCCCCTCGAATCTAAATCCAGTTGTGTGGAACCTCGCCATTCCAGGAGATGTGGGCACCAGCTGTGGCGGTCAAGCTCCGTCGCACACACCCCAGAGGCCTGCCCGGTCACTGGGCCCCCGGCAGCTGCCCCGCCTTGCCGGGTGCTGACGCCAGCCCTGCTTCTGATATAGAAGCCTTTAGGGCCCATAGAGCATGGGCATTGCACAACACGCTCCAGACCTGTACCATTACATGTTCCTCATAGGCTGAGGACATGACCAATCAAATTCAAGGCCTTCCCCAGAGAGCAGGAACATATACAAAAAATTGGGGATGCCCAAAACCCCCCACCGGGGCTGTTCCAGAGACTTATTATTGCACACACCCAAATGTATGTGAAAATATATTTATTGGATCACTATCAGATAACAATACACAAAGAAGACAATGTTAAAAAACATATCGGACATACAATTTCATAATCTGCCAAAGGGGACGCTGTTGTACCGAGCTGCCATAGGGACTAATTATACATCTGTGTGATGTATACACCAGAGAACAGGAACCTTATTGGTTTAGCAAATTTTGGAATATCGTCAGCACCTTGGTGGTTTTCCTCCTGCAGGTCAGAGCGGTGGTGGGACACACCTACATGCTCACACAAGATGAGGAGCTCTGGGAGAAGGACTTACCCCGCAATGTGGAGGCTCTGCTTGCCTCCGGAAAGGACCCAGTGGCCGACAGGTCCAACCGAGGCCATCAAGCTCAGGAGGCCCAAGCACGGGACAAGACCAAGGCGGTCACCTACAGAGTACCTCACAACGCCGCCGTCCAGGTTTACGACTATCGGGAGAAGAAGGCCAGGTGAGTAGCGTGTCCCCTTCCCTCACATGAAACCCTGGAATCTGCTTCTCTCTTCTCTGTATAATCTGCTGGGGAGGCTGACCTTGTGTCCTCTATGGTGGCTATGAAATTGTCCGGAACATAATGCTTTCTTGGAGCTGACCTGAAATCTTTCCACCTATCTATCATTTTTTTTTTTCTTTTTATTCTCTCTCACTTTCTTTTTTTCTCTCGCTCGCTTTCTCTCATGTTCTCTCTCTCTCGTACTTTTTTCCGCTCTCTTTCTTTCTCTCTCTCTCTCTCTCTCTCTCTCGTGCGCTTTCTCTCTCTCTCTCTCTCGTGCGCTTTCTCTCTCTCTCTCTCTCGTGCGCTTTCTCTCTTTCTTTCTCTCTCTCTCTCTCTTGCACTTTCTCTCTCTCTCTCTCTCTCTCTCTCTCTCTGTCTTGCGCTTTCTCTCTCTCTCTCTCTCTCTCTTGCGCTTTCTCTCACGCTCTCTCTACTGTTTATCGAGCCCCCTGAGCTGTAGGGCCTAGGGCAGGTGCTCCACTACACAAATGATGCCCCGGCTAGCATGCAATATATATGGTTTGCCATAATTAGTGCGTTTCCTCTTTCACCAGGGTGGTGTTTGGCCCTGAGTTGGTGATCCTCGGCCCCGACGAGCAATTCACAGTCCTCAGCCTCTCGGGCGGCACGCCCAAACGCTCCAATGTCATCAAAGCCATCTGCCTCCTCCTCGGACCAGACTTCTGCACCGACCTCATCAATATAGAGACGGCCGACCACGCCAGGCTGCAGATCCAGCTCTCCTACAACTGGTGAGATCCCCCGAGATGTACTAACTGTGACGATTGCGCGGGTTGATCAGACCTCTTGATTGTTCATTGTTCAAACCGGCCAATCGTACCCCACGTCTGTCACTGCAATTGTTCAATTGGCAACACGTGCGGCTATAAACCGCTGCCACCAGAACACAAACAGTGTTCACCTCTATATAAGCCGCACACAACACAATCAGATCGAACTAATCGATCGACCCACAACCACTTCCAGGCGGGGCGATCGAGCGTCCTAGGCAAGTAAGGTAGCCAGGCTCTTCAGAAAAATAGCGTGAGCTTTTTAGATCCTTAATTCAGAGCATCAGTGACCCTCTGCTGTATTTTCAGAATTTATTTAAACAAACAGAAAAACACAAAAACAACAAGAAAAACGGGGCAAGGTGATAAAAACAGAATTCACTATAAAACACGGAACAAATAATTTAGATAGCAATTAACAAAATAAAAAAAGGTGAAAAATATACTTAAGAGTCTGTCTGGGCTGCGGTTGGATCGAATCAATTGTCTGTCAGTCCTCACACGCTTTCTGGTCTTCTCCTTAGATGTTTAAAGGGAGCGTGTGTCACTCTTGATGGTAAGATTACAGTGTCTCTGTCCCCATTCTGCAGCTCACCTTATTCCCTCTAACCAGGGGTCAGTTTCTGACCCCCTCCTATTGGGCAGAGCGATTGTAGTCACCCACTGCCTGACTGGTGCATCTGGGATTCTCCATCTTTGGGTACCATATGATATCCCCCATCTGTCCTGGGATTCCAAAGGGAGGAGGGATGGAGGACATTCCATGGAAGGGGGGGCAGGATATGGACCTTGTCTCTGCTTTCTATGGCTGGGTGATTCTGATAAGGCTTTGTTTATGCTGCAGAGTTTTATGAGGGGAGAGAGTCATTCCAGCCGATCCTGTGTGCATGCGGGGGGGGGGGGGGGGGTTATGATAAGCAGGAGGGGGGGGAGTTATACAGAGCAGAGGGGTCAGCCAAGGTCCATATACATTAATTACCAGTTTGGTCACACTAACCTTATCATTTTTCTGTATTTACCCATCGTGCCGTGCTGGTCATCAGTGACTGCCCAATCAGAGCAATCATGTGTCCATTTATTTATGTCCCAGCCCCATCACTATGGCTGTAGTACAATATGTTCGTAATGTAATGTCACTAAAGTGTTAGATGAAGGTGGTGCTGTGGATATCGCCTATCTGGATTTTAGCAAAGCCGCCTTTGACACTGTACCACATAAAGATCATAGATAAGTCCCTGGATAGTTCAATGGATTTCCAGTTGGCTGAAGGATCGGTATTAGAGAGTTGTTGTTAATGGCGTGCGATTAGAACATTCCTGGAGGTGTCTGCAACATGGAAAATGATTTAGCTTTACTGAATAAATGGTCAAAACTGTAGAAACTAGAGTTAAATGTCTATAAATGTAAAACCCTGCACTTGGGTAGAAGGAATCCCTGCTCTGAGCACCGTATGGGCAGCACTGTGTTATCCAGGACCTCGGAGGAGAGAGATTTAGGGACACTGATTACTGAAAGCTGCAAGATGATTGGACGGTGTAGCCAGGCAGTGGGAAAAGCAAGCAAGATGCTCAGCTGCATAGCTCGAGGCATCACCAGTAGGAAGAGGGAGGTTGTGATGCCGCTGTATAGAGCCCTGGTGAGGACACAGCTAGAATACTGTGTGCAGTTCTGGAGACCTCCCCTGCAAAAAGACATTATTCAAATAGAACAGGTCCAAAGGCCGGCAACAAAAATGGTGGAAGGGCTTAAACTTAAAACTTATCAGGAGAGACTTAGAGAACTTAATCTGTACAGTCTGGAGGAAAGAAGGGAGAGAGGGGACATGATGGAGACCTTTATATATGTGACAGGATTCAATAAGGTTCAGGAGGGAAGGGTTTTTAAAAAGAAACTTAATGATAGAACAAGGGGCCCAACCTGAAGCTGGTCGGGGGAAAGATCAGGAGCAATGTTAGAAAATATTATTTTACAGAAAGAGTAGTAGATGCCGGGAACAAACTTCCAGCAGATGTAGTCACTGAATTAAAACATGCCTGGGATAAGCCTCCATCTATCCTAGGATAAAGAGAACATACAGTATATACATAAGATAAAGAGAACATACAGTATACACATAAGATACAGAGAACATACAGTATATACATAAGATACAGAGAACATACAGTATACACATAAGATAAAGAGAACATACAGTATACACATAAGATACAGAGAACATCCAGTATACACATAAGATACAGAGAACATACAGTATACACATAACATAAAGAGAACATACAGTATACACATAACATAAAGAGAACATACAGTATACACATAAGCTACAGAGAACATACAGTATATACATAAGCTACAGAGAACATGCAGTATACACATAAGATACAGAGAACATACAGTATACACATAAGATAAAGAGAACATACAATATACACATAAGATACAGAGAACATCCAGTATACACATAAGATACAGAGAACATACAGTATACACATAAGATAAAGAGAACATACAGTATATACATAAGATAAAGAGAACATACAGTATATACATAAGATACAGAGAACATACAGTATACACATAAGATACAGAGAACATACAGTATACACATAAGATACAGAGAACATACAGTATACACATAACATAAAGAGAACATACAGTATACACATAAGATAAAGAGAACATACAGTATATACATAAGATACAGAGAACATACAGTATACACATAAGATACAGAGAACATACAGTATACACATAAGATAAAGAGAACATACAGTATACACATAAGATACAGAGAACATACAGTATACACATAAGATACAGAGAACATACAGTATACACATAAGATACAGAGAACATACAGTATATACATAAGATACAGAGAACATACAGTATATACATAAGATACAGAGAACATACAGTATACACATAAGATACAGAGAACATACAGTATACACATAAGATACAGAGAACATACAGTATACACATAAGATACAGAGAACATACAGTATATACATAAGATACAGAGAACATACAGTATACACATAAGATAAAGAGAACATCCAGTATACACATAAGATACAGAGAACATCCAGTATACACATAAGATACAGAGAACATCCAGTATACACATAAGATACAGAGAACATCCAGTATACACATAAGATACAGAGAACATACAGTATACACATAAGATACAGAGAACATACAGTATACACATAACATAAAGAGAACATACAGTATACACATAAGATAAAGAGAACATACAGTATACACATAAGATAAAGAGAACATACAGTATACACATAAGATACAGAGAACATACAGTATATACATAAGATACAGAGAACATACAGTATACACATAAGATAAAGAGAACATACAGTATACACATAAGATAAAGAGAACATACAGTATACACATAAGATACAGAGAACATACAGTATACACATAACATAAAGAGAACATACAGTCTACACATAAGATAAAGAGAACATACAGATAACATACAGTATACACATAACATAAAGAGAACATACAGTATACACATAAGATAAAGAGAACATACAGTATATACATAAGATACAGAGAACATACAGTATACACATAAGATACAGAGAACATACAGTATACACATAAGATACAGAGAACATACAGTATACACATAAGATAAAGAGAACATACAGTATACACATAAGATACAGAGAACATACAGTATACACATAAGATACAGAGAACATACAGTATACACATAAGATACAGAGAACATACAGTATACACATAAGATACAGAGAACATACAGTATATACATAAGATACAGAGAACATACAGTATATACATAAGATACAGAGAATACAGTATATACATAAGATACAGAGAACATACAGTATATACATAAGATACAGAGAACATACAGTATACACATAAGATACAGAGAACATACAGTATACACATAAGATACAGAGAACATACAGTATACACATAAGATACAGAGAACATACAGTATACATAAGATACAGAGAACATACAGTATATACATAAGGGCAGACTAGATGGACCGTATGGTCTCCTTCTGCTGTCAACTTTCTATGTTTCTAATGTAATTGGGAATGGGAAGTAGTCCCTGCCGTTTGGTGTTCTTCAGGAGCTGCCCAACATTTGGAGGGGTTCTGAAGGATCCGGACCCCAATCCTGCAAAGCTGGCCAACTGTGCATATGCCGTCCCCCCTTCCACATCCTCCCCATACCCCACCGCATCTCATCGCTGGACCCTGCAGCACTAATTCTGCCCAAAACAGCCGGAGGGCTGTTGCAGGGGGGTGGATAGTTATAAATCAACACACTGGGGGAGGGGCTATAGATTCCCCAGGCAAAATTGGATTGGAGGGAGTAAAGAGACCGAGAAACAAGTTTGTCTGCCTGTGCAGTACTTGATATTGCAATGCTAGAGGCCAGGGAGCCATGACACTGGTAGGGAGACTAAGGGCTGCATCGCCAATCAAGGGGGCAACACTGAGTACGGCACCACAGAAGCAACTGAGTGCAGGGCTGTCAGGGCAGGGGTCCGGAAATCTGGCGCCGAGGTCCACATTCGGACTCCGGTCCACCAGTTGAGTATCACTGCTCCAGGGTCAGTCTTGGGTCTCTATCCTGTTGTTCCCTGTCCCAACCATTACTGGTTGCTTTTGTCCCACTTTAAAGGGGACTGAAACCCATGACTCCAGGCTCTAGATCAGGGGTACTCAAGGTCCATTTAAAGACATCCACTGAGAGGTGAAGGTCCGGCCGGAGGGCTGTTGTGGGGGGGGGGGGGGGGTGGATAGTTAGAAATCAACACACTGGGGGAGGGACTATAGATTCCCCAGGCAAAACTGGATTGGATGGAGTAAACGGACAGAAAAACAAGTTTGTATGTACCTTGCAATGCCACTTCCTGCCCCTGCAGTACTTCATATTGCAATGTTAGGTGGCAGGGAGCCATGACACTGGCAGGGGCACTAAACACTACATCACCAATCGGGCGGGGGGGGGGACACTGAGTACGGTACCACAAAAGCAACTGAGTGCAGGGCAGGGGTCCGGAGATCTGGCACAGAGGTCCGCATACGGACCCAGGTCCGCCAGTTGAGTATCGCTGCTTTAGGGTCAGCCTTGTGTCCGTATCCTGTCCCAACTATTACTGGTTGCTTTCGCCCCGATTAAAAGGGAACTGAAACCCATGACCCCAGGCTCTAGATGCTTTTACATTTGGGATGCCTTGCTGTGAAATCCCTGGGATTGCTTTCCCTGATACCTGTTCCCATGGCACATGCTCTGGCCTCCCTCAATATATACAATTAGTAATTATAATATATAGCCTTGGATTTGCAGAATATATACAACATGCATAATTATTGATTGAATCTTGCATGAACACTGAGCAGTGTGCTCTGTTTTATCAAATTTATGAGATACTAAAAAAAATGTTGACATTTTTAAGAACCTTGATATAGCATGGTCATGTTCCAAAAGCTGTGAAGAGACTTGGGAAGCCCCTAGCCCCAAGAAAAGCATTTTGTTAGATAAGCTGGAATATGAACCGTCTAGAAAAATAAATAGGTGGGTCCTACCAAACAAACAGGGACACCAGTATTGGTAATCCCTATGCAAGTACTCCCTCAATGTCCCCATTACCTCCATCCAATGTGCGCACCCCTCACAGGCATATCTAAATGGCTGGTGGAAGGTGCGCAGAGCTGGAGGGCGTTGCTAGCATAACCTGACCATTTTTTGAGGTCCTTAAAGCGGGACATTTTAAAGTTAGTTTGTGGATGTTGGGCGCAGTTCAGTGTGTGGCTTAAAGTGGACTATCCTGGGTTTGGGGGTGCCCCGCTGTGTGAAACCCCCCAGGTAGCGAAACCAACTCGCCTCTTCCCGGTCCTACAGCGCATTCGTGGCCGCTCGCCCAGTCAATGCACACAGAGCCTCTGGCGTCACTTTGTCTAAGCCATTGTCTAAGGCGAGTGGCTCCAAGCGCGCTGATGGCCACATACCCCTCTAACAGGGAGCGTGCCCGCACCGGCCATTCGCTAATGCCTGGCGCGGGCATGCATCCTGCTAGAGGGATAGCGGGGATGCGGCCGCGACTCGCACGTGCGCCGTTGGTATGGGGCCCAGGGTGGGGTTTCACACAGCGGGGCATCCCGATTTTGGATGCCCCGGAGGAGGGGATCGATTTGACTGGGAATCTTATAGATAGCCGTGGGTTTTGGTCCACTTCGTGGCGGGATCGGATTTACTAACCCATAAGGTTTTGGTGTAGGTTACAATGGGTTTACAGATCCGTCCTTGTGGTGTGGTGTTGCTGGTTTTAGTAGTGCACCTTCTGATCTCTCTTCCAGGCACTTTGAAGTGAAAGACAAGACAGACGCTGCGGAGGCGTCTAAAATTTTCAGCGTGCCGGACTTTGTGGGTGATGCGTGCAAAGCCATCGCTTCAAGGATCAGAGGAGCTGTGGCCTCTGTGCAGTTCGATGACTTCCACAAGGTACCTGGCCAACTAATTGTAACCCCCGAGTGTCAGAGTGCCAGCAAGTGTCTGTGTAGCCATTGTGTTGTGCCAGCAAGTGTCTGTGTAGCCATTGGCCTATGGTGGCAAGGGTCAGTGTGTTATTGTGCCATTTTGCTTTGCCAGCAAGTGTCAGTGTGCCATTGTGTTGTGCCAGCAAGTGTCGGCGTAGCCATTGGCCTAAGGCGCCAAGTGTCGGTGTAGCCATTGTGTTGTGCCAGCAAGTGTTGGTGTAGCCATTGTGTTGTGCCAGCAAGGGTCAGTGTGCCATTTTGCTGTGCCAGCAGGTGTCTGTGTAGCCATTGGCCTATGGCAACAAGGGTCAGTGTGCCATTTTGCTGTGCCAGCAGGTGTCTGTGTAGCCATTGGCCTATGGCGGCAAGGGTCAGTGTGTTATTGTGCCATTTTGCTGTGCCAGCAAGTGTCGGTGTAGCCATTAGCCTATGGCAGCAAGTGTCAGTGTGCCATTGTGTTGTGCCAGCAAGTGTCTGTGTGCCGTTGGTCTATGGCTGCAAGTGTCGGTGTGTCATTGTGGTGTGCCATTGGTCTATGGGTGCAATGGTCATTGTGCCATTGTGTTGTGCCAGCAAGTGTCAGTGTGCCATTGGTCTATGGTGGCAAGTGTCATTGTGCCATTGTGTTGTGCCGGCGAGTGTCTGTGTGCCATTGTGTTGTGCCGGCGAGTGTCTGTGTGCCATTGTGCCGGCGAGTGTCTGTGTGCCATTGTGTTGTGCCGGCGAGTGTCTGTGTGCTATTGTGCTGGTGAGTGTGGGTGTGCCACTGGTCTATGGCGGCGAGTGTGGGTGTGCCACTGGTCTATGGCGGCAGGTGTGGGTGTGCCACTGGTCTATGGCGGCGAGTGTGGGTGTGCCACTGGTCTATGGCGGCATATGTGGGTGTGCCACTGGTCTATGGCGGCAAGTGTGGGTGTGCCACTGGTCCATGGCGGCGAGTGTGGGTGTGCCACTGGTCTATGGCGGCGAGTGTGGGTGTGCCACTGGTCCATGGCGGCGAGTGTGGGTGTGCCACTGGTCTATGGCGGCAGGTGTGGGTGTGCCACTGGTCTATGGCGGCGAGTGTGGGTGTGCCACTGGTCTATGGCGGCAGGTGTGGGTGTGCCACTGGTCCATGGCGGCGAGTGTGGGTGTGCCACTGGTCTATGGCGGCGAGTGTGGGTGTGCCACTGGTCTATGGCGGCGAGTGTGGGTGTGCCACTGGTCTATGGCGGCGAGTGTGGGTGTGCCACTGGTCTATGGCGGCGAGTGTGGGTGTGCCACTGGTCTATGGCGGCGAGTGTGGGTGTGCCACTGGTCTATGGCGGCGAGTGTGGGTGGGCCACTGGTCTATGGCGGCGAGTGTGGGTGGGCCACTGGTCTATGGCGGCGAGTGTGGGTGGGCCACTGGTCTATGGCGGCGAGTGTGGGTGGGCCACTGGTCTATGGCGGCGAGTGTGGGTGGGCCACTGGTCTATGGCGGCGAGTGTGGGTGTGCCACTGGTCTATGGCGGCGAGTGTGGGTGTGCCACTGGTCTATGGCGGCGAGTGTGGGTGTGCCACTGGTCTATGGCGGCGAGTGTGGGTGTGCCACTGGTCTATGGCGGCAGGTGTGGGTGTGCCACTGGTCTATGGCGGCGAGTGTGGGTGTGCCACTGGTCTATGGCGGCGAGTGTGGGTGTGCCACTGGTCTATGGCGGCGAGTGTGGGTGTGCCACTGGTCTATGGCGGCGAGTGTGGGTGGGCCACTGGTCTATGGCGGCGAGTGTGGGTGGGCCACTGGTCTATGGCGGCGAGTGTCTTTGCTTACCCAGGTGGTGCATCCCATAGTGTGTGAGTGGTTTGGCTGTAGCGCCCCCTAGCAGTGATTGTTTTTGCCTTTCTTACACACAGAACTCCAACCGGATCATCTGCTCGGCCGTGTTTGGTTTTGACGATTCAGTGAAGATTCGCAGCTCCTTCAAATTCCCACAGAACAACCTGGTCATCACCAGTGTGGACATCCAATCGGTGGAGCCCGTGGACCAGCGCACCAGAGACGCCCTACAGAAGAGCGTGCAGCTGGCCATAGAGATCACCACAAACTCCCAGGAGGCTACAGCCAGGTGAGGGCATGCTGGGAATTGCAGTGCCACCATAGTAACAATGTGCAGGGCTGGCACATGCACCTGTTTAGTCATGCTTGGACTTGTAGTTCTTCAACATCCAGAAAATTCCCATCTACATATATAATATATATTGGCGATGGGCTCCGGACTAGGAGCAAAGCTGCTTGGAGTCAGAGCTTGCCCATTCCATCTGGTTCATCCAATTCTGGATAGCGGCAAGATCTTGGTCAAGTCATACTTTAAATTTAAAGTAGAACAAAACCCCAATGCGGCCAGCCCTGGATTATAAAAGGTTGTGGGGCCATTCACTGACCTTCCACTTTCCCAGGTAAATTTGTTCTGCTATAAAGTGGGTCAAGATCAGCCCCCCCCCCCCGTGGCTGGCCTGCAATTCTTACCATTTAAACGGCCATGAAGCTGATTGGGCGAGAGGCCGCACATGTGCCTTGGACCGAGGGGAGGCACGGTCCCCCCCCCCCCTGCGGGATGGACCAAAACATGGCATAGTGAAAATCCCAGGTTTTGGCCCACTTTAAAATAGGAAAGCCCCCCCCCCCCCCCCCCCCCTTGGACTAAACGCCCCAGGCATAAGGGCTGATAACCCAGGGCTCAGAGGCCAAACTAGTAGATGGCATTTTCGAATGGGGTTTAAAGTGGACCAAAATCCAGGATTCTCACTATCCCAGGTTTTGGTGCCCCCCCCCCCCCCCCCCCCCCGGGCATCCTGATTTGAGATGCCCCACTGCGTGAACCCCGCCAGTCGCCGCTTTTCTTACCTCCCATAGTGCAGGTGCGGCTCTGCTCCAATCAGCTTCTCCGGCCACCCATATTAACGTGGGGCTGAAGAAGCTGTTTGGGTTCCCAGCCGCACTAGTAATCATTGTGCAGCATCCCCTGCACAAATCCAGAGGAAGATGCTGCGGCGCATGCTTGTTAGAAAGGTAAGAATAAGCGAGCAACGCCAGGTTTTACACAGTGCGGCATCCCAAACCGGTATATCTTATAACGTCTTATAGATGCTAGGTCGGTTTAGATCCACTTTAAAGAATGGCTCCTTCATGATTTTAACCTAACTTTCTCTAGCATGCTGTAGGTCCACATTTGTTCAAAGAGGGCTGTAGTATTAATCTGACGCTGACATGAGACTGCATGTAAACCTACCACCTGGCTGCCCAAAAATACCCCCCAAGGACTGCTCTGGTGTATGTTTAAAGTGGACCAACACCCTCCGTAATCGGCCCGGGAATCTATAAGATTCCCAGGCCGATCACATCCCTCCCTGCGGGGCATCCAGAATCGGGATGCCCCGCTGTGTGAAACCCCCCCCAGGACGCCCCATTCACCTTACCTTACTTCCGGTCCAACAGCGCATTCGCGGGACGCATCTCACGCTTCTCTCCAGCAGGGCACGTGCCCGCGCCGGTCATTTGTGAATGGCCGGCGCAGGTGCGCTCCCTGTTAGAAGGAAGCACGAGATGTGGCTGCCAGCGCGCTCAGAGCCGCTGTGGTTGTACGTCGCTTGGACGCACATACCACAGCGGCTCCGAGCGTCCTGATTGGACGAACGGCCGCACATGCGCCGTAGGAGCGGGGTGAGGTGAGTTTTATCGGACGTCCTGGGGGGTTTCACATAGCGGGGCCCCCGATTGGGGTGCCCTGCGGAAGTGGACCAAAACCCAGGATAGTGAAAATCCTGGGTGTTGTTCCACTTTAAAGCACAGCAATGTGACATGTCGCCACCCAGTGGTCTCTGCAAGGTACTGCTGCTGCCTGACACTGCGAGCATATGTGGCCATTATAAAAAGTTCCCAGACAAGAAATTTTATTGAAAGGTAAATCCACAAAAAACATATACTATACACTTTTTAAAAACAGTCTAAAACACATGAAATATAGACAGACCTAAGGAGTGGGGGGGGGGGGAACACATCTAACTGCTGTTGATAAGTAACCTATTAAAGTGGACCAACACCCAGGATTTTGACTATTTTTTCGCTGTGTGAAACCCCCCAGAAAGCCCCGAAAACTCACCTCACCCCGCTCCCACGTGACCGCTGCAGCCAATCCCCGCCGGCGGACAAGTGAGAGGCAGCGCCGGACAAGCAGAGTGCGTCTGCCGCCGCCTCCCGCGCGTCCCTCTTACAGGGAGCGCACCCACGCCGGCCATTCACAAACAGCCAGCGCGGGAGCGCACCCTGCTAGAGGGACGCACATGCGCCGCTGGAACGTGGAAAAGGTAGGATTGTGGGCGTCCTGTGGGGTTTCACCCCGCGGGACATCCCGATTTCGGATGCCCCTCGGGTAGGGATCTGATCGGCCCAGGAATCCCCCCTGGGTGTTGGTCCGCTTTAATGAAAATGATATTGAAATAATAATAAAGTCCAAGCAGTCCCTTCCCCCACTAGTGTAAATGCTGTGCCCACTATCTAAATAAATAATAATCCATTTAAATATATTTATATAGGTGCCTTTGTCAAAAAAGTGCAGATGTGCTGAAGTGCTAATACAAATAATGAGGACCAGCCGGGTAGGGAAAAGGCAATAAGACACAATAACAAAAACAATCTCACATGTCCATGATCCAACCCCCCGAATATTCGCCCTGAGGAAGTGACGCTGTGACGTCACGCAACGTGTCGGCGGCGAGCGGTGGGTGGAGTGATGATTTTTTTCCTACAATCATGGATATGTGAGATTGTTTTTGTTATTGTGTCTTTTTGCCTTCTCCCTACCCGGCTGGTCTTCATTATTTGTATTAGCACTTTAGCACATCGGCACTTTTTTGATATAGGCACATATATAAATATATTTAAAGTGGACCAACACCCACCGCTGATCGGCCCGGGAATCTGTAAGATTCAGGGGTGCCCCGCTGTGTGAAACCCCCCAGGACGTCCGCAAATCCTACCTGTTCCTCGTTCCAACGGCGCATGCGCAGGCCGCCGCCTCTCGCGCATCCCTCTAGCAGGGTGGCCGTTTGTGAATGGCTGTCGCGGGCGCGCTCCCTGTAAGAGGGACGCGCGAGAGGCGGTGGCGGCGGGCACTCTCACCTTGTCCGTCGACGGACCTCGCTTGTCCGTCTGCGGTGATTGGTGGAGCGAGTCACGTGGGAGCGGGGTCAGGTGAGTTTTTGGGGCTTTCTGGGGGGTTTCACACAGCGGGGCGATCGGGGTGCCCCGCGGAAGTGGACCAACACCCAGGATAGTGCAAATCCTGGGTGTTGGTCCACTTTAAATGGATTATTATTTATTTAGATAGTGGGCACAGCATTTATACTAGTGGGGGAATTTTTTTCATTAATAGGTTACTTATCAACAGCAGTTACATGTGTTTTTAAAACACTTTTTAACAAGTGTATATTATATTTTTTGGGTGGATTTACCTTTCACTATGGTGTGGATAGACACTCCATACATGGTGATAAAGTTGCCAGTATGGTGAATATTGCCAAAGAATAAAAGAATGACAAAAAAGCAAAAAAAAGAAAGAAAACATAATGTAAAAAAAGGGGAATAGATGGAAAAAAATATAAAAAGTAAAAAGGAAAGAAACAAAGAATAGGATGAATGGAAGAAACAAATAAAGAATAAAAAGGAATGACAGGAAAAAAAGCAGTAGAAAGAGAAAGGGAATGGAAGAAAAAAAAAAGAAAGTGGACCAAAATCCCGGATTTTGACCATCCTGGGTTTTGGTCCTTTCGCCTGGGACACTCTGATCGGGATGCCCCGCTGTGTGATACCCCCCAGATTGCCGAAGCCCAACTCACCTCTTCCCGGTCCTACGGCACATGTGCGGTCGCTCGTCCAATCAGCACGCTATTAACCGCTGATGTCACATCGTCTAAGGCTCCATCTTAGGCCAGCGTCTCTGAGCGCACTGACAGCCGCATCCCCCGCTTCCCTCTAACAGGGAGCGTGCCCGTGCTGGTCATTCACAAATGCCTGGTGTGCCCCCTGCTGGAGGGATAGCGGGGATGTGTTGCTGCTCGCACATGCGCTGTTGGACTGGGAAGTAATGTAAGTATACGGGGCGACCCGGCGGGGGGGGGAGGGAATGGATGGGCCTTCTGCCTTCTTCTTTTTCTTTCCTTTTTTCTTTTATTTTTTTACTTCTTCGTTTTTCTTTACTTTCTTTCTTTCCCTTCTTGCCTTTCCTTTTTCCATCTTCTCTTTTCTTTCATTCTTCCCTTTTCTTTCCTTTCTTTCCTCCTTCCCTTTCTTTTCTTCTTCCCTTTTTCTTCCCCCCTTCTTGTTTTCTTTCCCCCTTCGCTTTTTCTTTCCCCCTTCGCTTTTTCTTTCCCCCTTCCCTTTTTCTTTTCCCCTTCCCTTTTTCTTTCCTTCTTCCCTTTTTCTTTCCTTCTTCCCTTTTTTCTTTTCTTCTTCCCTTTTTCTTTCATTTCTTTCCTCCTTCCCTTTCTTTCCTCCTTCCCTTTCTTTCCTTCTTCCCTTTTTCTTTCCCCCTTCCCTTTTTCTTTCCCCCTTCCCTTTTTCTTTCCCCCTTCCCTTTTTCTTTCCTTCTTTTCTTTTTTTCCTCTTTATTTCCTCTTTCTTTCTTTTTTCCTTTCCTTCTTTCCTTCCCTCTTTCTTCTCTCTCTTTGGCAATATAATACATACAGTCACACCACACTGCAAGGGGCCCACCAATCCCCCCCCCCAAGGGCCCACATAAACATGAAGCCAGGTCCTGTGTATCTTAGTAGTGATTATATAGAGGCGCAGCATGTTCCTTGGTGACGCTCTATTTTCCAGGCATGAAGCGGAGCGTCTGGAGCAGGAGGCAAAGGGCCGATTAGAGCGTCAGCGAATCACAGACCAGGCGGAGGCTGAAAGGGCCCGAAAGGAGCTTCTGGAGCTGGAAGCCCTCAGGTAGGCGTGGTGGGGAATTTCGGGTGTGTAACATTGGCTTGATAATAGATACCCAGCCCCATTGTCCCGATCCCCATTGTCCCGATCCCCATTGTCCCGAGCCCCACAAGCCAAGACCCATTCTCCGAGCCCCGTTGCCCAAGCCCCAGTGTCCGGAGCCCCCAGTGTCCCCAACTCCCTTGTCCCGAGCCCCACAAGCCAAGACCCATTCTCCGAGCCCCGTTGCCCAAGCCCCAGTGTCCCGAGCCCCCAGTGTCCCGAGCCCCACAAGCCAAGACCCATTCTCCGAGCCCCGTTGCCCAAGCCCCAGTGTCCCGAGCCCCCTTGTCCCGAGCCCCATTGTCCCGATCCCCACAAGCCAACACCCATTCTCCAAGCCCCATTGCCCAAGCCCCAGTGTCCCGAGCCCCCAGTGTCCCGAGCCCCACAAGCCAAGATCCATTCTCCGAGCCCCGTTGCCCAAGCCCCCTTGTCCCGAGCCCCCTTGTCCCGAGCCCCCTTGTCCCGAGCCCCCTTGTCCCGAGCCCCATTGTCCCGATCCCCACAAGCCAAGACCCATTCTCCAAGCCCCAGTGTCCGAGCCCCAGTGTCCGAGCCCCAGTGTCCGAGCCCCAGTGTCCGAGCCCCAGTGTCCGAGCCCCAGTGTCCGAGCCCCAGTGTCCAATCCCCAGTGTCCAATCCCCATTGTCATTGTCCGATCCCCCAGTGTCCGATCCCCCAGTGTCCGATCCCCCAGTGTCCCGAGCCCCATTGTCCCGAGCTCCAGTGTCCAATCCCCAGTGTCCAATCCCCATTGTCATTGTCCGATCCCCCAGTGTCCCGATCCCCCAGTGTCCCGATCCCCCAGTGTCCCGAGCCCCACTGTCCGGATGACGTATTAATTCTCTGCTATCAGCACGGGGGTGGAGAGCACCGGGGCGGCCAAGGCTGAGGCCCAGTCCAAGGCGGAGGCGGCAAAGATCGAGGGCGAGGGCGCCGTGCTGCAGGCCAAGCTGCGGGCAGAGGCTCTGGCCATTGAAACGGTGAGAGGGGGGCTCTGCTTGGGGGCGGGGGGGGGGGGCAAAGCTTCCATCATAGACCAGGCCTGACGTGCCGTTGTGTCCTGCGCAGGAGGCGGAGCTGCAGCGGCTGAGGCAGGCCCGGAGCGAGGAGCTGAAATACCTGCAGGAGAAGAACAAGCTGGAGATCCAGAAGGAGACCGAGCTCTCCGAAATCGCCGTCAAGAAGTTCAAGGGCATGATGGAAGCCATTGGAACCGACACCCTGAGGGACATCGCCCTGGCCGGCCCAGAACTACAGGTGACCCTCCCCATTACTGCTCCTCTGATTGGCCCGTCTCTGTCTTCTTCTTTTTTTAATTGACCTCATGGGCGGCCTTTGGGGTGTGCAAGGTGTGCGGGCGCACAGGACGCCATGCTTTACTTTATTTCCTTCTTCTTTTTCTTTCCTTTCTTTCCTTCTTCCTTCTACATTTTCTTTACTTTACGCTCCTGCGCTGGCGGTTTGTGAATGGCCGGCGTGGGTGTGCTCCCTGTAAGAGGGAGGCGGCGGACGCACTCTGCTTGTCCATCGCTGCCTCCCGCTTGTCCGTCGGCAGGGATTGGATGCAGCGGTCACGTGGGAGCGGGGTGAGGTGAGTTTTCGGGGCTTTCTGGGGGGTTTCACACAGCGGGGCACCCCCGATCGGGGTGCCCCACCGAAGTGGACCAAAACCCAGGATAGTCAAAATCCTGGGTGTTGGTCCACTTTAAATAGTGTTCCTCTGGTCCACCTAAATCCTCCTCCAACTGTCCTTCTATTACAAAGAAGCAGTCATGTAGTACAAACATATGGTTTCAGTTAAATAGTTGAAGTTAAAGAAATTACTAAGAGAAACTAACCCAAACATTACTTGAGTCTGTGTATACACATATACATATATCTACACACACACACACACACACACACACACACACACACACACACACACATAATATATATATATATTGAACATTGAGGCAATTCACCAAAATAAACCTTATATTATATTATATGTTCATTATTTCCTTTTAATTTACCAGCCCCGGATAAGAATCATAATAACCAGGTAAAAATCCACAGACTCCATTCATCCAAGTTACCTATTTTTCAGTAATATTAGTGATTTAGTAATTCATTAATAATAAACATTTTATTCCTCTGGAACCTTCTTACACTTGGATAGTCAAAATACTGGGTATTGTTCCCCTTTAATCCTCAGTGAATCCCTGTGCTGAGTCCTGTTCCTCGGGTTCTAACCTCTCCTCTCTCTTCTCCTCCATGTCTTTCTCTCCTCAGGTGAAGCTTCTCCAGGGTCTGGGCATCCAGTCCACGCTCATCACCGACGGCTCCTCTCCCATCAACCTCTTCAACACGGCCACCGGCCTCCTGGGCCTCCCCAGCAAAGCCATCCAGGAGAAAGATGGGGACAGTTAAAGAAGTCTTCCGCTCACCGCATCTGGCTGTCCCGTGCTCCCCTCCTCTTACTGACCTCTGCCGTTCTGTGGCCCCTCGCCTCCACTTCTCAGTCTCCACCACTTGTGGTGTAAAGTGTCTGGCAGGCAAAATGTTCAGGTCACATGACTTAAACCGGACCTTCACCCTGAATAAGAGCCTATCTTGCATGTTTCCCCCCCTGTACATACAGATTGCTCACATTAATCCGGACCTTCACCCTGAATAAGAGCCTATCTTATGTGTTTCCCCTACCCTGTACATACAGATTGCCCACATTAATCCGGACCTTCACCCTGAATAAGAGCCTATCTTGCATGTTTCCCCCCCTGTACATACAGATTGCCCACATTAATCCGGACCTTCACCCTGAATAAGAGCCTATTTTATGTGTTTCCCCTACCCTGTACATACAGATTGCCCACATTAATCCAGACCTTCACCCTGAATAAGAGCCTAAACATATAAGATAGACTCTTATTCAGGGTGAGGGTCCGGAATAATGTGGACAATCTGTATTTACAGGTTGTGGGAAACATATAAGATAGACTGGATTTTTTTTTTCATTAGTGGTGTCTGTACGAGGTGATGCCTCTTCAATCTATTGTGTTGCTTTTTTTTGTTTTTTATTGGAAACCTAAGAAAGGGAAACTGAAAATTGTACCATCAATCAGACCCTCTCAGCCAAGGTAGCCAATCACGGGGATAGTCTGTGATGTCTATGGAAGCGGGGGCACGGAGCTCAGCCAATAGCGTGTGAGAAGGAGGGATACAATGCTCTCCATCATTCACTCAGGTACACAGCTTCAGCATTGATCGAGATAAAGCAGATCAAAACCCAGCCGGGGCAAAAAGCCTGGGTTTTGGTTCACTTCGGTGGGGGGTGCCCCGCTATGTGAAACCCCCAGAAAGCCCCAAAAACTCACCTCTCCCCGCTCCCACGTGACCGCTGCAGCCAATCCCCGCCGGCGGACAAGCGGGAGGCAGCGACGGACAAGAGAGCGCGCCCGCCGCCGCCTCCCTCGCGTCACTCTTACAGGGCGCGTGCCTGCGCCGGCCATTCACAAACGGCCCGCGCTGGTGCGCGTCCTGCTAGAGGGGCGCGTGGGAGGCGGCGGCGGGCGCCGCTGGATCGAGGAGCAGGTAGGGATTTAGGGGTTTCTGGGGGGTTTCACACAGTGGGGTTTCACACCCGATCGGGGTGCCCCGCAGTCAGGGAGCTGATCGGTCCGGGAATCTTGCGTGGACGAAAAGCCGCGAGACTTTGCAGAGCAGCGCTGAACTTTAAAGAGCATGGTTTTGGGAACTGCCGGCAGGGGGTGGTGGCAGAGTATCGGGCCCTGAAGCATGAGGCAGCGGCGACATCCCTAAAAGGTGTAAGCAGGGCCCAATGGGGGGAATCGCCTGAAGTTCCTCTTTAAAGTGGATCAAAACCCATGATTTTGACTCCTGGGTTTTGGTCCCTTTCCCCAATCGGGGGTACCCCACTGTGTGCAACCCCCCAGATCACCGATGCCAACTCACTTCTTCCTAGTCACTTCTTGGCTGCTCGTCCAATCAGCAAGCTCGGAGCCGCTGATGTCATCTAAGTCTTCGTCTAAGGCCAGCGGTGGCGGCCGCATCCCCCGCTTCCCTCTAACAGGGAGTGTGCCCACACCGGCCATTCACAAATGCCTGGCACTGGCACTCGCCCTGTTAGAGGAATATTGGGGATGCGGCTTGCGCATGCGCTGTTGGACCGGGTAAGTGTATAGGGCGACCTGGGGGGTTTCACACACGGAGGCCTCACGATTTTGGATGCCCTGCAGGGAGGGAATCTATCGGCCTGGGAATCTTAGAGAATCTCAGGCCGTTTGGCTTGGGTTCTGGTCACTTTAAGACAGGCCCAAGAAGCCCATATCTGGACCCCTATAGATTCTCTGCTGACCAAAAAACCCCTCCCACAATGGTGGTCATTCACCTACTCCAAACAGAATATTATGGATGCCCCGGGGGGAGGGAATCGATCGCCCCGGGAATCTTATAGATTGTCTTGAGTTTAGGTCCACACTGGCACAGGAAGCCCATATCTGGGCCCCTATAGATTCTCTGCTGACCAAAAACAAGTGAGGCTGGACCCCCCCTCCCACAATAGTGGTCAGTCACCTACTCCAAACAATATTATGGATGACCTGGGGGGAGGGAATCTATTATAGATTCCCGGGCCGATCTTCTTGGATTTAGGTCCACTTTAAGACTGGCACAGGAATCCCATATCTGGACCCCTATAGATTCCCTACTGACCAAAAACAAGTGCGGCTGGACCCCCCCTCCCACAATGGTGGTCATTCACCTACTCCAAACAATATTTTGGATGACCCGGGGGGAGGGAATCTATTGGCTTGGGTTTAGGTGACCAAAAAAAGTGAGGCTGGACCCCCTCCCACAATGGTGGTCAGTCACCTACTCTAAGCAGAATATTCTGCTGCCTGTAAGCTGTTCACCCCTTGCCTGAAGTTTAATCTGTTTACCATGTGCCTTGTCACCGGTAACTGCTACAACCAAAGCCCTGTGCGCCTGACAATCAATAAAAAGCTGTTATACTCCATGTCTGTGTGCTGTCTCCTCCACTAATACACCCACAAGGTGAACGCCCCGTCTCCATAGAGATAGAAGCCATCGCATATAGCTTATGGTGGGGCCTAGTCATCGCATATAGGTTATGGTGGGGCCTAGACATCACATATAGGTTATGGTGGGGCCTAGTCCTCACACACAGCTTATGGTGGGGCCTAGTCCTCACACACAGCTTATGGTGGGGCCTAGTCCTCACACACAGCTTATGGTGGGGCCTAGTCCTCACACACAGCTTATGGTGGGGCCTAGTCCTCACACACAGCTTATGGTGGGGCCTAGTCCTCACATATAGGTTATGGTGGGGCCTAGTCCTCACACATAGGTTATGGTGGGGCCCAGCCATCACATATAGGTTATGGTGGGGCCCAGCCATCGCATATAGGTTATGGTGGCGCCCAGCCATCGCATATAGGTTATGGTGGGGCCCAACCATCGCATATAGCTTATGGTGGGGCCCAGCCATCACATATAAGTTATGGTGGGTCTAAGCCATCTCATATAGGTTATGGTGGGTCTAAGCCATCTCATATAGGTTATGGTGGGGCCCAGCCATCACATATAAGTTATGGTGGTATACAGGCTCTAATGTGTCTGAGCCACTCCATCGCCTATAATGTAATCGCTGGGCCCCTAGTTTGAACTATATATAGTCTGAATTTTCATTACTGAATTCCTAATTTGAACCAGGCCCCAAGGCAATTAGACAAATTGTCTTGGGGCCCAGCCATTATATAATGGTTATTAGAGCCCTAGGTAGACAGCCCTAGGTTATATCTGCCCCTCAATTGAACTTCATATTTCATATACAGTTTGAACCCAAGGCAACCAGCTGACACCCCTCCCACCACCACCTTTGTGGTCAGGCCCCCTCCTGGAGTCTTGACTGTCTTGGCCTACTGATGACCTGGCTGGTCTGACATGGTTTTAATGGCTGAGTAGCCCCTTATTTTGTGCTTCTCACCACCATGGATGTTCTTGAAGATGGTCTTGCTGAACAGAAAGTGAGGAGTCAGAGGTGTAACTATGGAGGGTGCAAATGCAGTGACAGATTCAGGACCCATGAACAGGGCCCCTGCTCCTCGGTGGGGCCCAACTCACATGGTGGTCTTTATAATATTCCCAGATGTCCTCCGGTGGTGTAAATCTTCCTGAATCCTGGTCCAGACGATTGCTGCCTCCTGAATCTTTGCCCAAGCCATCCTTACCTCCTGAACCCTGGTCCAGATATTCCTGAATCCTGCCCCGCCTTCCTTATCTCCTGAATCCTGGTCCAAATAATTGCTGAATCCTTGCCCCGCCATCCTTACCTCCTGAATCCTGGTCCAGATATTGCTGAATCCTGGCCTCACCATCCTCACCTCCCGAATCCTGGTCCACATATTGATGAATCCTGGCACCGCCATCCTCACCTCCCGAATTCTGGTCCAGATATTGCTGAATCCTGGCCCAGCCATCCTTACCTCCCGAATCCTGGTCCAGATATTGCTGAATCCTGGCCCCGCCATCCTTCCCTCCCAAATCCTGGTCCAGATATTGCTGAATCCTGGCCCCGCCATCCTTCCCTCCCGAATCCTGGTCCAGATATTGCTGAATCCTGGCCCCGCCATCCTTGCCTCCCGAATCCTGGTCCAGATATTGCTGAATCCTGGTCCAGATATTGCTGAATCCTGGCCCAGCCATCCTTACCTCCCGAATCCTGGTCCAGATATTGCTGAATCCTGGCCCCGCCATTCTTGCCTCCCAAATCCTGGTCCAGATATTGCTGAATCCTGGCCTCGCCGTCCTGACCTCCCAAATCCTGGTCCAGATATTGCTAAATCATTGCCTCGCCATCCTGACCTCCCAAATCCTGGTCCAGATATTGCTGAATCTTGGCCCTGCCATCCTTATATTTCGAATCCTGGTCCAGATATTACTGAATCCTGGCCCACCATCCTTGCCTTCCAAATCCTGGTCCAGATATTGCTGAATCCTGGACCCGTCATCCTTACCTCCTGAGCCTTGGTCCAGATATTGCTGAATCCTGGCCCCGTCATCCTTAACTCCCGAATCCTGGTCCAGATATTGCTGAATCCTGGCCTCGCCATCCTTACCTCCCAAATCCTGGTCCAGATATTGCTGAATCCTGGCCCCGCCATCCTTAACTCCCGATCCCTGGTCCAGATATTGCTGAATCCTGGCCTCGCCATTCTTACCTCCCAAATCCTGGTCCAGATATTGCTGAATCCTGGCCTCGCCATCCTTACCTCCCAAATCCTGGTCCAGATATTGCTGAATCCTGGCCTCGCCATCCTTACCTCCCAAATCCTGGTCCAGATATTGCTGAATCCAGGACTCGCCATGCTTACCTCCCGAACCCTGGTCCGGATATTGCTGAATCCTGGCCTGCCATCCTTACCTCCCGAATCCTGGTCCAGATATTGCTGACTCCTGGCCCGCCATCCTTACCTTCAGAACCCTGGTTCAGATATTGCTGAATTCTGGCCCCTCCATCCTTACCTCCCGAATCCTGGTCCAGATATTACTGAATCCTGGCCCCTCCATCCTTACCTCCTGAACCCTGGTCCAGATATTACTGAATCCTGGCCCGCCATCCTTAACTCCCGAACCCTGGTCCAGATATTGCTGAATCCTGGCCCGCCATCCTTACCTTCCGAATCCTGGTCCAGATATTGCGGAATCCTGGACCGCCATCCTTACCTTCAGAACCCTGGTTCAGATATTGCTGAATCCTGGCCCCTCCATCCTTACCTCCTGAACCCTGGTCCAGATATTGCTGAATCCTGGCCTTGCCATCTGTACCTTCCGAATCCTGGTCCAAATAATTGCTGAATCGTGGCCCGCCATCCCTAACTCCTGAAGCCTGGTCCAGATATTGCTGAATCCTGGCCCCTCCATCTTTTCCTCCCGAATCCTGGTCCAAATATTTGCTTAATCCTGGCGCTTCCATCCTTGCCCCCCGAATCCTGGTCTAGATATAGCTCAATCCTGGTCCAGCCTCCCAAACCCTGGTCCAGATATTGCTGAATCCTGGCCCCGCCATCTGTACCTTCCGAATCCTGGTCCAGATATTGCTGAATCCTGGCCTCGCCGTCCTGACCTCCCAAATCCTGGTCCAGATATTGCTGAATCCTTGCCTCGCCATCCTGACCTCCCAAATCCTGGTCCAGATATTGCTGAATCTTGGCCCTGCCATCCTTACATTTCGAATCCTGGTCCAGATATTACTGAATCCTGGCCCACCATCCTTGCCTTCCAAATCCTGGTCCAGATATTGCTGAATCCTGGGCCCACCATCCTTGCCTTCCAAATCCTGGTCCAGATATTGCTGAATCCTGGCCCCGTCATCCTTACCTCCCGAATCCTGGCCCCACCATCTTTACCCCCCAAATCCTAGTCCAGATATTGCTGAATACTGGCCCTGCCATCCTTACCTCCCGATCCCTGGTCCACTGGTTCAAATATTGCTGAATCCTGGCCTTGCCATCCTTACCTCCTGAATCCTGGTCCAGATATTGCTGAATCCTGGCCCTGCCATCCTTACCTCCCGAATCCTAGTCCAGATATTGCCGAATCCTGGTCCCGTCATCCTTACCTCCCAAATCCTGGTCCAGATATTGCTGAATCCTGGCCTCGCCACCCATGCTCGCCTCCCGAATGCTGGCCCTACCGTCCTTACCTCCCAAATCCTGGTCCAGATATTGCTGAATCCTGGCCCTGCTATCCTTACCTCCCAAATCCTGGTCCAGATATTGCTGAATCCTGGCCTGCCATCCTTACCTTCCGAATCCTGGTCCGGATATTGCTGAATCCTGGCCCCGCCATCCTTACCTTCCAAATCCTGGTCCGGATATTGCTGAATCTTGGCCTGCCATCCTTACCTTCCGAATCCTGGTCCAGATATTACTGAATCCTGGCCCCGCCATCCTTACCTTCCGAATCCTGGTCCGGATATTGCTGAATCCTGGCCTGCCATCCTTACCTTCCGAATCCTGGTCCAGATATTACTGAATCCTGGCCCCGCCATCCTTACCTTCCGAATCCTGGTCCGGATATTGCTGAATCCTGGCCTGCCATCCTTACCTTCCGAATCCTGGTCCAGATATTACTGAATCCTGGCCTGCCATCCTTACCTTCTGAATCCTGGCCCGGATATTGCTGAATCCTGGCCTGCCATCCTTACCTTCCGAATCCTGGTCCGGATATTACTGAATCCTGGCCTGCCATCCTTACCTTCCGAATCCTGGCCCGGATATTGCTGAATCCTGGCCTGCCATCCTTACCTTCCGAATCCTGGTCCGGATATTACTGAATCCTGTCCTGCCATCCTTACCTCCCGAATCCTGGTCCGGATATTGCTGAATCCTGGCCCCGCCATCCACGCCTCCTGAATCCTGGTCCAGATATTGCTGAATCCTGGCCGTCCATCCTTATCTTCCGAATCCTGGTCCAGATATTGCTGAATCCTGGCCCCGCCATCCTTCCCTTCCGAATCCTGGTCTAGATATTGCTGAATCCTGCCCCGCCATCCTTCCGTCCCAAATCCTGGTCCAGATATTGCTGAATCCTGGCCCCGCCATCCTCACCTCCTGAACCCTGGTCCAGATATTGCTGAATCCTGGTCCAGCCTCCCGAACCCTGGTCCAGATATTGCTGAATCCTGACCCCGCCATCCTTACATTTCGAACCCTGGTCCAGATATTGCTGAATCCTGGTCCAGCCTCCCGAACTCTGGTACAGATATTGCTGAATCCTGGCCCTGCCATCCTTACATTTCGAACCCTGGTCCAGATATTGCTGAATCCTGGCCCCGCCACCCTCACCTCCTGAACCCTGGTCCAGATATTGCTGAATCCTGGTCCAGCCTCCCAAACCCTGGTCCAGATATTGCTGAATCCTGGCCCCGCCATCCTTCCATTTCGAACCCTGGTCCAGATATTGCTGAATCCTGGTCCAGCCTCCCGAACCCGGGTCCAGATATTGCTGAATCCTGGTCCAGCCTCTCGAATTCTGGTCCAGCTCCTGAGTCATGGTGAAAGGATCCTGGGTCCTGCCCTGGCCACCGCCACCTCCCAAATCCTGGTCAAACCATTACCGTCTCCTGAAGCCAGTTTCAGACTCCACCACCTCCTCAAACCAGGTTCAGCCACCATCGCCATCTCAGGAATCCTGGTCCAACCAGCTCTGCTTTACGAATGCTGGTCCAACCGCTGGCGCCTCCCGAATCCTGGGCTAGCAATCGCCGCCTCCCGCACCTCCTATTGCCTGGTCCAACGGCCTCGCTGGGGGTCTGAAAAACGCTGGTGCTCTCACCAAATAAGATTGTTTAGACTGGGCATAGGGAACACAGGGGGAATTCCTGGTGGGCTGCACAGCTTTAGGGCCACTTGGGCTGGGGTAGCCCACATCACTCGGAGCCTATACGCTGCTTCTTCTAACACCTGCCCTTACGCCCTGCTTGCCAAGCCCTCTCCCCATATTCAGGCCCCCACTATATCACCCCCCAGGCCATGTTCTGCTCTTGCAATGCTATAGCCTCCATATACCTACCTCTGCCTCCACAATACTAAAGCTTCAATACCATCACATATCGACCCCTGTCCATGATCCATGCCTGCAATTATGTAGCATCAGTTGATAAATACACTTGAGAAGCTCCTTGGGGGCGGGGCTAAGGAGCTCATGGGCTGGTCCTAGTCCATCCTTGGTGCAGCAGGTGGTGATAATATGCTCATAGAAAAGAAAAAAAAGAAGAAACCATCTCACCTGGTTTCTAGGAGTTCCATGGGGGACCCAGTTAGTTGCCCAAACCCCCCAGGTTGCCCTATATACTTACCTTGTTTCCCGGTCCAACGGCGCATGCGTGAGCCGCGGCTGCATCCCCGCTATTCCTCTAGCAGGGCGCGTGTGCCCGCCAGGCATTTGTGAATGGCCCTGTTAGAAGGAAGCAGGGGATGTGGCCACCAGCGTGCTCAGATGAAGGCTTAGTCAATGTGACATCAGCGGCTCTGAGCATGCTGATTGGACGAGCCGCACCGTAGGACCTGGAACGGGTGAGTTGGCATCGGCGATCTGGGGGGTTTCACACAACGGGGCACCCCCGATCGGGGTGGGAAAGGACCAAAACCCAGGATCCACTTTAAAATGAACCAAAATCCAGGATATTTGCCCCATGTTGATTAATACACTCAAGAAGCTCCTTGGGGGTGGGGCTAAGGAGCTCATGGGCTGGTCCTAGTCCATCCCTGGTGCAGCAGGTGGTGTTAATATGCTCATAATAAGCTCACCTGGTTTCTAGGAGTTCCATGGGGGACCCAGTTAGTTGCCCAATTGTATTCCGAGGCCAAAGGAGTAGCTAGGGTTCCTGGCACCCGGGGCAAATATTCTGAATGGTGCTACCCCCACCTATTCTCACCTTCTTTGCCGGTCCAATGGTGCATGTGTGAGCTGCTATCCCTGTAGCAGGGCGTGTACCCGGGCCAAGCAATTGTGAATGGCCGGCGCGGGCATGCGGGGGATGTGGCTGCCAGTGCACTTGGATCTGCTTGCATTAGACACTGGACAAGGGGCTTGAGCGGATCCAAGCGCGCTGATTGGATGATTGCCCACGCGTGCGTCGATTCCCTCCCCCCGCATCCAAATCGGGATGCCCCACTGTGTCAAACCCCTCCAGGTCTCCCCATACACTTACCTTGTTTCCCGGATGACGGCACATATGTGAGCCGCAGCCGCATCACCGATATCCCATGCCTGCACGTGCCTGCGCCAGGCATTTGTGAATGGCCAGCATGGGCACGCTCCCTGTTAGAGAGAAGCAGGGGATGTGGCCGCCCGCGCGCTCGGAGCAGCTGGCCTTAGATGAGGGCTTAGACAACATGACATCAGCGGCTCTGAGTGCGCTGATTGAACGAGCGGCCGCACATGTGCCGTAGGACCGGGACAAGGTGAGTTGGCATTGGTGATCTGGGGGATTTCACACTGTGGGGCACCCCCGATTGGGGTGCTAAAGGATAGTCAAGATCCTGGGTTTTGGTCCACTTTAAAATGAACCAAAATCCAGGCTTTTTGCCCCCCTGTTGATCAATACATTCGAGAAGCTCCTTGGGGGCGGGGCTAAGGAGCTCATGGGCTGGTCCTAGTCCATCCCTGGTGCAGCAGGTGGTGTTAATATGCTCATAGAAAAGAAAAAAAGAAGAAATCATCTCACCTGGTTTCTAGGAGTTCCATGGGGGACCCAGTTAGTTGCCCAGTCGTATTCCAGGGCCAAAGGAGTAGCTAGGCACGCGGGGCAAAGATCCTAAATGGCGCCCCCACCTGTTCTCAGGCGCCCCCTGACCTGCTGCACCCGGGGCAAGTCCCCCCACCTACCTACGCCCCTGTCCAGGGCTATGCTCCAGCTGTTTGTTCAGCGGCGCCCCACAGTGGAAGGAATAAGAATAACAATCTCACAGCATATACCCCTCTCCAGGGCTATGCTCCAGCTGTTTGTTCAGTGGCGCCCCCCAGTGGAAGGAATAAGAATAACAATCTCACAGCATATTCCCCTGTCCAGGGCTATGCTCCAGCTGTTTGTTTAGCGGCGCCCCCCAATGGCAGGAATAAGAATAACAATCTCACAGCATATACCCCTCTCCAGGGCTATGCTCCAGCTGTTTGTCCAGCGGCGCCCCCCCCCCCCCCCCCAATGGAAGGAATAAGAATAACAATCTCACAGCATATACCCCTGTCCAGGGCTATGCTCCAGCTGTTTGTTCAGCGGCGCCCCCCAGTGATAGGAATAACAATCTCACAGCATATACCCCTGTCCAGGGCAATGCTCCAGCTGTTTGTCCAGCGGCGCCCCCCAATGGCAGGAATAAGAATAACAATCTCACAGCATATACCCCTGTCCAGGGCTATGCTCCAGCTGTTTGTTTAGCTGTGCCCCCCAATGGCAGGAATAAGAATAACAATCTCACAGCATATACCCCTGTCCAGGGCAATGCTCCAGCTGTTTGTCCAGCGGCGCCCCCCAATGGCAGGAATAAGAATAACAATCTCACAGCATATACCCCTCTCCAGGGCTATGCTCCAGCTGTTTGTCCAGCGGCACCCCCCCCCCCCCCCCGATGGAAGGAATAAGAATAACAATCTCACAGCATATACCCCTGACCAGGGCTATGCTCCAGCTGTTTGTTCAGCGCGCCCCCCAGTGGAAGGAATAACAATCTCACAGCATATACCCCTGTCCAGGGCAATGCTCCAGCTGTTTGTTTAGCTGCGCCCCCAATGGCAGGAATAAGAATAACAATCTCACAGCATATACCCCTCTCCAGGGCTATGCTCCAGCTGTTTGTTCAGCGGCGCCCCCCAATGGCAGGAATAAGAATAACAATCTCACAGCATATACCCCTCTCCAGGGCTATGCTCCAGCTGTTTGTCCAGCGGCGCCCCCCAATGGCAGGAATAAGAATAACAATCTCACAGCATATACCCCTGTCCAGGGCTATGCTCCAGCTGTTTGTTCAGCGGCGCCCCCCAGTGGAAGGAATAAGAATAACAATCTCACACCACGGGTTCTCTTTGGATTGCGTTTAATCTCTTTTTTTCGATACCTTTGTACAAGTCGTTATAAATCGCGGTACAGGTTCTAACATTTTGCTCTGCTGAAACGTATTTACATTCAGTTTAAAAAACAAAAGTTGAATAAATTAATAATAAATAAATAAATGGGACGGGGGAGGCGGGCAGGCAGCTCTGTAGGTGAGTGCTCGGGGCTGTTCACATAGTAGCAGCAGAGGAATCTATGTTGCGGGAATTAGCGGGCTCGATCCGGGTACACTTACCTCTAAGCCACATCCTAAAATATAAAGGGCTCCTCCGCTTTACCGGTAAGGCCAGGTGACCTTCACTAAGCACTGTCACTTTTTGTGGGAGGAGCTTCACCTGTGATCAGACACTTGGCTCGCTTGTGAGCAGCCAATCAGGGTCATCTTCTGTATTACCTGTCAGTTGTGTAGCGGTGGACTTAAAGCTAAAAGTTTTTTTTCTTCATTTTGGCTGGAACAAGGAAAAATTAGAACCACTTCAGGAGGTTTTTGCCCTCAAAGAGGACCAAAACCCACGCCCCACCAGCCCTGAAATCTAAAAGATTCCAGGGACGTTGGATTACCTCCCATTGGGGCATCCAGAATCGGGATGCCCCGCTGTGTGAAACCCCCCTGGTCGCCCGGAAACTCACCTTCTTTCCCGGTCCAACACTGCATGCGGGAGCTGCGGCCGCAACCCGCATGCGGTCACCAGTGCTGCTCGTCCAATCAGCACGCTCGGATCCGCACGAGCCCCTTCATCCAGGAGCTAGTCTAATAGGAGCAGATCCGAGTGCGCTGACTGGACGAGCGGACGTCACGCCATCTAGGACGGCGTCTAAAGCCAGCGGCTCCGAGCGTGCTGGCGGCCGTATCCCCCGCTTCCCTCTAACAGGGATCGTGCCAGCGTCGACCATTCATGGGCCGCGGCCCGCGCATGCACCGTTGGACCGGGAAGAAAGGTAAGTGAACAGGACGACCTGGGGGGTTTCGCACAGTGGGGCGGGATGCCCCACTGTGCGAAACCCCCCAGGTCGCCCTGTTCACTTATTTTGGGGGGAAGGAATGGATTGGCCAATCGAGCTGGGTTTTGAGCCACTTTAAAGATGAATGAAGTGCGAACCACTGGCCGCTTCTTTGCGTGCTGCGGGGCCCAGGTGGCGCATGTGTCATGGGATCACGGATAAGGTGAGTATACAGACGACTCCAGGGGTTTTACACAGCGGGGCATCCAAAATCAGGATACCCAACCAACATGGAGACCTCCGGCCCTAGAGTCTTTATATTACATTAAAATGAAATTTGAGTATTAAAAGTGGCGGCCTATCTAAATGCAGAGGATGGGTCCTGGTGTCCTGCTGAATAAATCCATGTCCACCTCCCTCCTGCATCTGACTGTGTGGGACACCCTGACTTTTGTGTGCGCAGGGGAGGATAGCTGCTCCTTGCTCTTCCTGTCTGTTTTATTTTCCTGCTCCAACTAGGTCCAACTCTATGGTCTCGATTCAATAAAGGTAGAAAAAAATTCTCATGGTAGTAAAAAATTCAATTCATGAGAAAAAAGCCTGAGAATGTCACTGTTACTGAATCACTAGATAAAAAGACAATGAAAGTCAATGGCAGCTTTTACTACAGTGTAAACAGTTCTCTACTTTTCCTTAGTAGTAAAAAGTGCCATTGACTGTCATTGTTTTCTTAGCTGGTGATTCAGGCCCTTATTTAAGAAGGGATAGCGTCAGGTAGTGGCTGGTTAATGAGAGGTAGCGACTGGTGAACGCCGGACACGGCACGCAATTACTCATTTATCAAGCAGAATCTGTTTAGCGACTGGGATAGCGCCATGTAGCGTCTGATTCATCATTTTCACAGCCTCAGCGAACAGCGCCGGCGTTCAGCCTTGCACAGCGCCAGGTATGACCTCTCGCTACCTGTCGCTTTCCCATACATTACAATGGACGATCCTTTTCTTCTCTTTAAACGGGGAATTTGTTTTTTGTTTATTTTCAAAAAATCACAATCAAAATTCTGTGACCTCTCCTGGCATTGAAAAAGCAGTTTTTTCACAATTTTTTCAATTTTTATATATTTCTTTAGAAATGACATTACAGGTCTGCCATTAATGTGTTCATGTTACAATGTTGCTACAATGTAATTCCATATGTTTTCGCTTTGTTACTAGTGGATAGATGCTGAAAAACAGACTTTAATCACACAGCCTCCTGCGCTCTGGGCTTCAGAGAAGCATTTTTCAGCGCCAGAGATTTGTGAGGCTGTCTTTTGCTGAATATGGTGTGAGTCGGTCGCTATGAGCAGTCACTAACATGCGCTCCCATACAGCGCTGTACTGGTCAAATAGCGACTCGTCACAATGTATTCAACATTACTGCACTATAAAGTAGCGACTCACGGCCGAGCACTGCGACTACTAGCGGGCGCTCTGAAAATGCCTGCTACAGACGCTCATCTGTCGCTACCTGGCGTTAGTGATGAATCAGCCTGCCCGTAACAGTGACATTCTCAGGCCTTTTTCTCATGAACTGAATCTTTTACTACCATGAGAATTTTTTTCTACCTTTATTGAATCGAGACCGCAGTGTTAAGACAGTGGTGGCCATGAATAAAAAAATCCAGGGGCTGGGCTACAAAAGAGGGTCTGAATCTTTTACACTTAGCCTGGACAATCCCTTTAAGGGAAACACCTGTCTCAGAATGAACCACAAACCTCGGTACTCGTCAGAAGTATCCCTTATTATTAAAGGAGCGCTATCGCGGAAAAATGGCGCAATAAAAAAAATTCATATAAATATGCTGGATGCTGGGAAGAGGGGTCACTTATACACCTGACATCAAGAAATATCCAGCCAGGCTTGTTTTCCATTCTTTTAATGGAAGGAAGAGGAAATCATGGGTGACGGGCTCTGTCACCCCGGATAGACTAAACCTGTTACCCCTGGATTTTATTCCTACCAGGAGAGAATAAACCACAAGCTTGGCGGGAGTGTTATTCAGTTCGGGTGTATAAGTGACCCCTCCTCTCATTAGCCGACGTGTTTATATGGCGTTTTAACATTACACATTTTCGCGATAGTGCTCCTTTAATATCAATATAGTCTATATTATTGGCCTTTCTAATTCAATCTATATTGATTGAATATATTGATCTATATTATCACAATAAATAAAGAAAGTGGGCGTGCAGTATTTCTCTAGAAGCCGCTTTGCAACTCATCCGACCGGCTTCGGAAAAAGTCCAGTTGCCTTGATTTATTACTATATGAGAAAGTCAGATGACTAGCGGAAACATATTTGAGAAGAATACAGCAAGTCCAGTTGCCTTGGGCCCTTATTTATGAAGGAATAGCGACAGGTAGCGACTGGTGAGCGGCCGGTAATGACGGGCCCCGCCACGAGAACGCCGGCTCCCCACCACAATCACACATTTATCAAGCCGATCCTGCTTAGCGACTGAGATAGCGCCATATAGCGACTCATTCATCATTATTCCAGCCTCAGCCCACAGCGCCAGCGTCCGACCTTGAACAGCGACAGGTATGACCTCTCGCTTCCTGGCGCTCTCCAATGCATTTCAATGGAACAATCTTTAAATATTCATAATTAATTGTTATTAATGTTTTTTTTTTTTAAATGGGAAAAATTCTGTGACCACTTCTGCCATTTTAGATAATTTTTTTTAGGGAAAAAAAAATTTGTGCAGAAATGATATAACAGGTCTGATATTATTGTATTCATATTACTAAATTATTTTAAAAACTTTTTTTTTTTTTGGTTTCCAAAAATATGGTGGTTTGGGGGTTAAAAACTACTTTTAACCCATCGCCGCCAGCGCTCTGGGGTTTAAACATGCATTTCACAGCGCGAGAATTTTTTGAGCGTGATTTTTTGATGAATATGGTGGAAGCCGGTCGCTCTGACCGGTCGCTATCATGCGCTCCCATACAGCGCGGAACCTGTCAAATAGCGATTCGTAACCTTGTATTCAACATTTCGCCACACCGACTGAGTCGCTATCAACAACCGAACAACGGCCAAGCACAGCGACTACTAGCGGGCGCTGTGAAAATACTGCTACAGTCGCTCAACTGTCGCTACCTGCCGCTATTAATAAATCAGCCTCTTGGTTTATTACTATAGATATACCTGGGGTGTATTGTGCAAGTAAGTTCATCTGACTGGAAAGCAATGGGTGTAACAGTGTCAATGGTGCGGGAAGCCTTTAGTAGTTTCCAATGACACCCATTGTTTTTTAGTTGAATTTCCTGTCTGAGGGTCACAGGCGACAAAATAAAAGCAAATGACTTCTAACCCTTCCTTACGCCATCCCAAACTAAAAAAGAATTGTCTGGAGTCGAGCTGTAATCCTTATGGTCGGCAATCGGCCAATCAGGTCACAGGTCTGTTTTCAAAAGGTTTCCCCTATTGATAATTAAAAGCACAACTGTAGGCTGAAGTGAAAGTCCTGCATTTAAAGAGCTCCCACTCTCCATATAGAGCATCAATACAATGTATTCTCCATTTCTTAAAGCGGACCTTCACCCTGAATAAGAGCCTATCTTATATATTTCCCACACCCTGTACATACAGATTGCCCACATTAATCTGGACCTTCACCCTAAATAAGAGCCTATCTTATATGTTTCCCCCACCCTGTACATACAGATTGGCCACATTAAAAATCATCCTACCTGCATCTACTGCATGTTATGAGCCTTTAAACATCCAAGATGGCGGCTTATGGAAGCCGCCATCTTATCAGGCTGCCTGCAAACAGGAAGTGCCTCATGACTGTGCTGCTCTGCATTCTGGGACTGCTGACCTTTACCTGACCCCAGTTCTGCTCTGTCTGAGCAAAGCACAGCTATAACCCGCCCCCCTGTACCTTATCCCGCTCTCCTCTCCTCAGTAAGTGTGATGCTTCTGAGTCAAGATGGCAGCGCCCATATCCTAAATTCCTGAACAGAGTTGCAGCCCAGTGGGGGAAAGAATAATAAGTTAGTGACTAAAAACGTAAAATATATTAATTTTAGATGCTGGGGAACCATTTTTTAAGAGTTTAGGCTTTTCATTAAATCACGCTGAAGGTCCGGTTTAACTATTTACTTAGCTGTGTGATTTGGGGCTAGTGCTCCCTCTTGTGGCCGAACTATATTGTAATAAAAACTCCCATGAAAAGAGCACTATTGAGAAACATTGGTCCAATAATAACAAAAAATACATATAAATAGGCTAAATGGCAAAATGAGGGGTAGCCCTGGCCTCACACGAGCTAGGAGCTGCATATACCTTCACAACCATTTGAACCCTGCCTCTGGGTAGGTCTGTCAAGGTGGGGTATATATGGGGTAGGTAAACTTTAAAGAGCAGTTCTTGGAAAAAAGTGTAAATCATTTAAAGTGGACCAATCACCAGGATTTTGACTATCCTGGTGATTGGTCCCTGCCCTGGGGGGCATCCCGGTGTAGAATGCCCCCCCTGTGTGAAACCCCCCTTTTCACTCACCTTTCAGTCATTCCCACGGGGCATGCACGGGCGTTCGTCCAATCAGCACTCAGCTACAGGGAAGCAGGGGATGCGGCTGCCAATGAAGACAGCATCACGGGACCCACCGGAATCAGGTAAGATTACTGGTGCCCCGGGGGGGTTCACACAGCGGGGTATCCGGTATAGGATGCCCCGGGGGCAGGTTAGCAGCCTGGCCGGCCACAGTGGGTGATTGGTCCACTTTAAAGTGGACCAAAACCCAGCAGGATCGGCCCAGGAATCGTATAGATTCCCGGGCCAATCCTGCTGGGTTTTGGTCCACTTTAAATCCATTCCCTCCCGGTGGGGCATTGAAAATCAGGATGCCCCACTGTGTGAAACCCCCCAGGACGCCCACTACACTTACCTGAATCCCGGTCCAACGGCGCATGCGCGGGCCGCGGCCACATCTCGCGCTTCTCTCTTCTCATCTGTGAATGGCCGGGAAGCGCGAGATGCGGCCACCAGCGTTCTCGGAGCTGCTGAGCTTAGACGCCGTTAAGACGTGCATAGCTCAGCTGCTCCGAGTGCGCTGGTTGGACGAGCGGACGCGCATGCGCCGTATGAGCGGGGTGAGGTGAGTTGATCTGGGTGTTCTATGGGGGGTTTCACGCACCGATCGGGGTGCCCCGGGGAAGTGGACCAAAATCAAGGATAGTCAAAATCCTGGGTTTTGGTCCACTTTTAGCTTGGTGATAGCCCTCTAAAACCTGTGTATAATTAGACTGTAATCTGAAATCAGGCATTCTCAGACTGGGTTATTAGGGGGCGGGGCCATAATAAATATTAATGGCTTAGCATATTAGTTAATCAGATATTTTTTAGATTAGCATCTCTGCGTGGCACACGCCACAAAAGGGCGATAATCTCACACAACCCTCTCATGAGCTAATAGCTGTGAATACCTACCTTTGCTTACTTACCTAAACCCTGCCTCTGGGTAGACTGTCAATGTGGAATTATACATATGGGGTAAGTTAGCTATAAAAAATAGTTGTTCACAGAAGGGTTAAACAATTTGTGCCTGAATATAGGACTTTAAAATCGACCTACGGCTGAGACTGTGAACTGAAATAAAGCATTGGTTCCTAGGGGGAGGAGCCACAATAGATTTTTAGAGCTCAGTAGGGATATTAATAATTCTTGGGTTTTTTTTATAGATCAGAATCTCAGCAGAGTGGAATTCAGAGTGACATTCAAAAAGGGGCAATTCCTGGCCAAAGGGCTAAATCATTTTGGCCTGGAGATGGCCCAGTGGTCCGGACTGTGATCTGAAATCATATATGCTCAGACAGACTGGGTTCCTCGGGGGAGGAGCTATGATAGATCTAAATAGCTCAAATAATTAATGGAAGATATTTATAGAAGGTCCAAATCACTTTTTCTTGGAGATGTATATGGTTCTGGACTGTGATCCGAAATTAGGCTCAGAAACACCCAGTTCCTGGTGGGAGGAGCCATAGTAAATCTTAATACCTAAAAGGGATATTAATAGCTCAGAGGTGATATTTATAAATTAGAAGGGATATTAATAGCTCAGAAATTATATTCCTAGATTAGATAGGATATCTCAGCAGCATGGATTTCTGATAAATGCTCTGACCTCACACAGCCCTCTCCTAAACTAGAACCTCACACGGCCCTCCCATGAGCTAGGACCTCACACAGCCCTCCCATGAGCTAGGACCTCACACAGCCCTCCCATGAGCTAGGACCTCACACAGCCCTCCCATGAGCTAGGACTCAACACAGCCCTCCCATGAGCTAGGACCTCACACAGCCCTCCCATGAGCTAGGACCTCACACAGCCCTCCCATGAGCTAGGACCCCACACAGCCCTCCCATGAGCTAGGACATCACACAGCCCTCCCATGAGCTAGACATCACACAGCCCTCCCATGAGCTAGGACCTCACACAGCCCTCCCATGAGCTAGGACCTCACACAGCCCTCCCATGAGCTAGGACCTCACACAGCCCTCCCATGAGCTAGGACCTCACACAGCCCTCCCATGAGCTAGGACCCCACACAGCCGTCGCATGAGCTAGGACCTCACACAGCCCTCCCATGAGCTAGGACTCAACACAGCCCTCCCATGAGCTAGGACCTCACACAGCCCTCCCATGAGCTAGGACCTCACACAGCCCTCCCATGAGCTAGGACATCACACAGCCCTCCCATGAGCTAGACATCACACAGCCCTCCCATGAGCTAGGACCTCACACAGCCCTCCCATGAGCTAGGACCCCACACAGACCTCCCATGAGCTAGGACCTCACACAGCCCTCCCATGAGCTAGGACCTCACACAGCCCTCCCATGAGCTAGGACCTCACACAGCCCTCCCATGAGCTAGGACCCCACACAGCCGTCGCATGAGCTAGGACCTCACACAGCCCTCCCATGAGCTAGGACCTCACACAGCCCTCCCATGAGCTAGGACCTCACACAGCCCTCCCATGAGCTAGGACCTCACACAGCCCTCCCATGAGCTAGGACCTCACACAGCCCTCCCATGAGCTAGGACCTCACACAGCCCTCCCATGAGCTAGGACCTCACACAGCCCTCCCATGAGCTAGGACCTCACACAGCCCTCCCATGAGCTAGGACCTCACACAGCCCTCCCATGAGCTAGGACTCCACACAGCCCTCCCATGAGCTAGGACCTCACACAGCCCTCCCATGAGCTAGGACCTCACACAGCCCTCCCATGAGCTAGGACCCCACACAGCCGTCGCATGAGCTAGGACCTCACACACCGCTCTCATGAGCTAGGACCTCACACATCCCTCCCATGAGCTAGGACATCACACAGCCCTCCCATGAGCTAGGACCTCACACAGCCCTCCCATGAGCTAGGACTCCACACATCCCTCCCATGAGCTAGGACCTCACACAGCCCTCCCATGAGCTAGGACTCCACACAGCCCTCCCATGAGCTAGGACATCACACAGCCCTCCCATGAGCTAGGACCTCACACAGCCCTCCCATGAGCTAGGACCTCACACAGCCCTCCCATGAGCTAGGACCTCACACAGCCCTCCCATGAGCTAGGACTTCACACAGCCCTCCCATGAGCTAGGACTCCACACAGCCCTCCCATGAGCTAGGACCCCACACAGCCCTCCCATGAGCTAGGACCTCACACAGCCCTCCCATGAGCTAGGACTCCACACAGCCCTCCCATGAGTTAGGACCCCACACAGCCCTCCCATGAGCTAGGACCTCACACAGCCCTCCCATGAGCTAGGACCTCACACAGCCCTCCCATGAGCTAGGACCTCACATGGCCCTCCCATGAGCTAGGACCTCACACAGCCCTCTCATGAGCTAGGACTCCACACAGCCCTCTCATGAGCTAGGACTCCACACAGCCCTCCCATGAGCTAGGACCCCACACAGCCCTCCCATGAGCTAGGACCTCACACAGCCCTCCCATGAGCTAGGACCTCACACAGCCTCTATGTGCGCATAAGATTAACATTTTTTCACAGGAAACCTTTTGAAATTCAGACCAGGATCAAACATTGCTACAGAGACTGCTGTGATGTCACTGAAGATGCCAAAATAAAAAGCCATGATGATGTCATCGATACCTAAAGCTGGGCGGCCCCTTAGCAGAATGGCTCATCCTCCTCTGCTATATGTGGACAATGATCGATCGATTCCCGATTTTGCTGTAAACTAAGGACCATGAAGCAAAGCTTTGAGGACGTCTGATCGAGACGCGCGCAGGGGATTGGCTGTTCTCTGGCCATGCTTAACCCTTTACATGTGCGGCTTCAAGCGATTCATTTTTTGGCTTTTTTTTTTTTTTTGCTTATTGTACTTTAGTCATTCTCTTTAAGTAGGTGTCTGGGCAGGCGGACTAAACCCTTAACATGCTGCTGCCTGACACTCTCCGGGAAGCAGAGAGTGGGTTGCGGAGAAGCACGCCCCCTCCTGCCCACCTTATACAGGGAGGAGGGGGGTGAAGATCCTCGGAGGGAGGGATATAGCTCATTGTGCACAGACTGAGCAATAGCACCCCTGAGTGGTCAAACTGAGTACTACGGATGCAGAGATGATTCATCGTGGGTCATTGGTCAATGACCTATATTATCAGTGAATAGCCTGAATTTAGGATTTTAAAGTGGATCGCTGTGGGTTTTGGTCCACTTTAAATCTGGTGGACACTACAGATATATTATTTCTAATGTTTACATGAGGGACACCTAGTGGTTGGCAGGAGAACTGCAGTACAGGTAAACTTTCCATAAGTACAGTGTTTATGACAGTGCCATGGGCAACAGTACTACAATGTATGTAGCCTATAGTGGTCACTATCAGTATAATACTCCATTTACCAGTGTTGAAGACAATGACCCTTATTGGCCACTTGTATTACTGCAAACAGTATAGCACCATGTTTACATGAGGGACACCTAGTGGCCATCTGGAGCACTGCAGTACAGTAAAACTTTCCATAAGTACAGTGTTTATGACAGTGCCATGGGCAACAGTACTACAATGTATGTAGCCTATAGTGGTCACTATCAGTACCCTAGATAATATTCCATTTACCAGTGTTGAAGACAATGACCCTTATTGGCCACTTGTATTACTGCAAACAGTATAGCACAATAGGGAGACCCCCCCCCATTTCTACATTCATTTTACTTTGATCTGCATACTCTGTCTCCCAGTGGTCATTATAGTTTAAATATGCAAATCATTACACATAGTGCCCTCTGTTGGCCTCTTACCAGTACTGCAGATAGTGTACTTTCTATATAATATTTAGAAGTTTCCCGTATTAGGTCACACTGACACTAGTGGTCATTATCAGAACTACAGTTTTAAACTGCCCTAGTGCTCACTAGGAGTACTGCAGGCAGTAAATAATATTTGAGACAGTGACATTAGATTAATATAGTCTTTTTAAAGGGATTGGAACTCAATGGAGGCTATAAGTGGTATGCCCAGTGCTGTCCCTATTGGTAGCTGACAGCACTGCAGCTAGCCAGCATTTGGGCAACACCCACCCACCATGTGACACTCTAGATTTCCTAGAGAATACTCTCATTGAGAATACCTGCATTGTATAACACTACCACCCAGTGGGCACAATACATAATGCAGTTTAAAATGGAAAAGTGCTTGAAATAATATAATTTCAATAACAGTGGCCGTTTTGAGGCGCATTTGACACTAGCAATACTGCAGACCCCATATTTTCTGGGGTGCAGCGACACCTCACGGTGAAAGGAATCGCTGTGAATACTGCTTATAACATACTTTCTTTGGGGACACCGGTGTTTGTGACGGTACTATATAGACAGAACACTGCCAATAAGCTGGGTCACACTGACACCCAGTGGTCAGTTTGAGTACTGCCATTAAAAAATTTTTTTTTAACCACAGTGCCTTCCTTAATAACTGGTGAACGTCTGGGTCAGTAAAAATACTGTGGACAGTTCGTGTTCAGTTTGGTTTGGCAGAATGATAACGGGCACTGAGCACTGATAGTGCAGATAGCATTAGATTAATGTTGGTGTTGGTGACACCTAGTGGGGGATAGCAGTACTTTAAACATCTCAGACTGATAATGGGAACTAATACTGCAGATAGCATTAGAATAATGTTTGTGTCAGTGACACCTAGTGGTGGATAGCAGTACTTTAAACATCTCAGACTGATAATGGGAACTAATACTGCAGATAGCATTAGAATAATGTTGGTGTCAGTGACACCTAGTGGTGGATAGCAGTACTTTAAACATCTCAGACTGATAATGGGAACTAATACTGCAGATAGCATTAGAATAATGTTGGTGTCAGTGACACCTAGTGGTGGATTGCAGTACTTTAAACATCTCAGACTGATAAGGGGCACTGATGCTGCAGAGAGCATTTGGGTATTGATACTGCAGATCGTATTTGATTTCTAATGTTGGCCTCGGTGACACCTAGTGGTTGATAAAAGTACTTTAAACAGAGTAATAAGGGATTATACTGAGCACTGATACTGCAGATCGTATTTGATTTCTAAAGTTGGCATCCCTGACACCTAGTGGGCGTTAGAAGTACTTGAAACATTTCAGTAGTATACTCAATAACCCCCCCAATGGCCTTATAAATACTGCATATATTGTCTAGAAGACGTTATTGGTGACCCCATATTTTGTCTAGTAGACGTGACCCCTCATCTGCCAGCCCCAGTGCCCTGAACTGTTTGCTTTCAATGACAATAACAATTATTGTTATAGTGACACCTAGAGGTAAAGAGCAATACTGCAGATAACATTGCAATCACTGCTGAGGAATACTGACCCAGTGGTCACTAGAGGTACTGCATACAAATAAGGACTTGTTGGTGATAGTGACCCCCAGTTGATCACTATGGACCTGATGCAAGAACCCATTTTTTTCATGAAATAAGGGAATTTTTATGCCTTTTTTACTGTGAAAATATCACAGCAAAGACAAGTGCTATTAACACCCAACTCCTTTTCTGCAGCAATGAAGCCACTCATTCAGTTGACTCAATTTAAAGGTGTTACAATTGCTGTCTCTTTTTTTTACGGTTTAAGCCTTAAAGCGGACCAAAACCCACATTTTTAACTAGCATCCCCCGAATTAGCCAATTTTCACTGCTCCTGCTTCACTCTAATCCCAGATAATGGCGCCTGTTTTAGCTGTAAAGCTCCGCCTCCTCCATTCATTGCCATTGCTGTGTGTGGCAATGATGTCATAGCCATACCTATGCAATAACTGATCGCCTGCCATCTTACAGAGAGGGACCGCAAAAAATAAAGTGTTCCAGGACAATCTGAAAAGCAAAAAAATCCATGTCTAGTTCTACACCCTAAAAAGGAAGCATCGGCAGGGGCTTTGCCCAAATGTATTTCACAAGTTCGTGGGTTTTGGTCCACTTTATTAAACAACAAGCACTTTGATACGCTTGTGAACTAAAAAGTAAAGCATGGCCGGTTCCTTATTTCATGAATTATTTCCTGCATCAGGACCTATGAGTGCTGCAGACTTTCTTTTTCCAGAGACACCCGGTGGTCAGTGAGAGTACTGCGGGCAGCCCAGGAACGGCAGATCGCCGGAGTGCTGACACTTTCTAGACAAGCGTTGGTGATACGGGTAATACTTATACAAAATAGTGGGCACAGCTTTTAATATTGATAACTGAGCGTGCTGCCCGACCCTTGAAGCTACTAGAACATGGGTTGGCCCATGATATGGGTAATAGCGTAACACTTAATAAAATATTATTGTTTTATGATATTTGTGGAGTTGTTGCCCCTTTCTTATGACCCTTGTCAATTTGGTTTGGCCCATGATACGGGTAATAGTGTAACAAGCAGGGAGGACCCTTTGGTGGGAGTATTTTATGGGACTGTAATTCGAATAATGCTATTGTCTTCTTAGTACAATTAATAATACATATTTATTAAACACATTAAATTAATGCTAAGTGAAACAGTACATAAAACACTAAACAATTTTTTTCACATACACATTTCATCCACATATTTTTTCACATATTTTTTTTGGATACATAGTGAATATCGATAAGTGTGAAGACGAAAACATCTCCTTTGTTCCTTCTAAAAGAAGAACAGTCTCTATATACAATTTGTAGCAAGCATGGCATCTGTCAGTTAATATTAATATGATATATTATGTAACGTTTAGAATGTGCACTGAAGAAGCTTTTGCGAAACGTCTGCACAAGATTACTTGCTACAACTGAAACTGACAGATGCCATTCTTGCTACAAATTGTATATAGAGACTGTTCTTCTTTTAGAAGGAACAAAGGAGATGTTTTTGTCTTCACACTTATCGATATTCACTATGGGCCTTATTCATCAAGTGATAGCGTCAGCTATTGTCTCACTAGTCCCAGGTAGTGCCAGCTATCAGCGGCTACCGACTCCAGAACGCCAGGCTGCGAACACAATCACGCATTTATCACACTAAATGAGGCTAGCGCCGGCGAGAGCGTCAGCTAGCGCTGGATTCATCATGTAGCTGACTTCAACTAACAGCGCCGCTGCTAATCCCATCACAGCGCCAGGTATGACCTCTCGCTACCTGGCGCTCTCCAATGCATTTCAATGGAGCAATCTTTAAATATTCATAATTAATTGATATTAATGTTTTTTTTTTTAAATGTCAAAATTTCTGTGACCACTTCTGCCATGTTAGATATTTTTTTAAGGTAAAAAAAAAAAAAATTTGTGCAGAATTGATATTACAGGTCTGATATTAATGTATTCATATTACAAAATGTTTTGAAAAACTTGTTAATTTTTTGTTTTCAAAAATATGGTTGTTTGGGGGTTAAAAAACTACTTTTAACCCATCGCCGCCAGCGCTCTGGGGTTTAAACAAGCATTTCACAGCGCGAGAATTTTTTGAGCGTGATTTGTTAATGAATATGCTGGGAGCCGTTCTCTATGGCCATTCGCTGTCATGCCGACTGAGTCGCTGTCAACAACCGAACAACGGCCAAGCACAGCGACTACTAGCGGGCGCTGTGAAAATAACGCTACTGCCGCTCATCTGTCGCTACCTGGCGCTATTAATGAATCGGCCTCCCCGTGAATATCAATAAGTGTGAAGACGAAAACATCTCCTTTGTTCCTTCTAAAAGAAGAACAGTCTCTATATACAATTTGTAGCAAGCATGGCATCTGTCAGTTTCAGTTGTAGCAAGTAATCTTGTGCAGACGTTTCGCAAAAGCTTCTTCAGTGCACATTCTAAACGTTACATAATATATCATATTAATATTAACTGACAGATGCCATGCTTGCTACAAATTGTATATAGAGACTGTTCTTTTTTTAGAAGGAACAAAGGAGATGTTTTCGTCTTCACACTTATCGATATTCACTATGTATCCCAAAAAAATATGTGAAAAAATATGTGGATGAAATGTGTATGTGAAAAAAATTGTTTAGTGTTTTATGTACTGTTTCACTTAGCATTAATTTAATGTGTTTAATAAATATGTATTATTAATTGTACTAAGAAGACAATAGCATTATTCGAATTACAGTCCCATAAAATACTCCCACCAAAGGGTCCTCCCTGCTTAGCACAGACCCTTCCCCCCTTAGTGTATTTACTATATAGGGAGTAGGGACATGGAAACTGGACTGGCTTAGTTTTCTCCCAGGGAATGGACACTAGCACCAACCCCTGAGAACCCCCCCCCTTACTTTAATAGTGTAACACTTAATAAAATATTATCGTTTTATGGTATTTGTGGAGTTGTTGCCCCTTTCTTATGACCCTTGTCAATTTGGTTTGGCCCATGATAGGGGTAATAGTGTAACACTTAATAAAATATTATTGTTTTATGGTATTTGTGGAGTTGTTGCCCCTTTCTTATGACCCTTGTCAATTTGGTTTGGCCCATGATAGGGGTAATACTGTCACACAGCGCGTTAGACCATGTTCTGTGCCCTCCGCACTAAGACACCCCAGAGACCCCCTGCACACCTCTCAAGCGGTACGCGGCCAGGTGCCATAATGTCTTTCCATGCTGCGGTCCCCGGGGTGGGAACTCTAAGAAAGCCGGGGATGGGGGACGGGGGGGTCACTGCGAGCAGTCCTGGTCTTTGGCTGAGAGGCTGTCAGGCATGGGGTGTCCATTTTTGGGCCGCTGGCTCATTATAGACTGTAGGAAGAGAGAGTAAGCTCTTCTGCAGATCAGGTAGAACCAGTAGACCTGAGGGGCCATGAGGATGGCGGCCCCCAGGTTGTACTCCGCCGAGAGGCTGAAGGGGACCTTGTAGAGGGGCATCCCGACGCGCTGTCCATAGACCCAGTACATGTAGGGGAAGAGCAGCAGGCGGCAGCAGAAGAAGGTCGTCAGCATGACCACGCCATTGACTCGATGGAGGAGGGTGTGCTGCTTCTTGTACTGCGGGACACAAAGGGGAATGAAGGGTTAAAGCCTATCTTGTATGTTTCCCCCACCCTGTACATACAGATTGCCCACATTTATCCGGACCTTCACCCTGAATAAGAGCCTATCTTGTATGTTTACCCCATACATACAGATTGCCCACATTAATCCGGACCTTCACCCTGAATAAGAGCCTATCTTGTATGTTTCCCCCCTATACATACAGATTGCCCACATTAATCCGGACCCTCACCATGAATAAGAGCCTATCTTATATGTTTCCCACACCCTGTACATACAGATTGCTCACATTAATCCGGACCTTCACCCTGAATAAGAGTCTATCTTATATGTATTCTCAGTGTGCCACACACCCCGCTTCCCTTTTAATTCTTACGATCGGGTTACTCCACCAGCAGGTGGCGACGTTGCAGAGAGAAGTCTTGAAAACGAGCCCCTTCCGGCCTATATATACCTGGGACCTCCCACTTAACACCAATGTTTTCTCTCTGAATGAGGCGACAAGACAGAAGAAAGAAGTCTCCTGCTTGCAGGTAGCTGGGGTCTTACGTGGGGCAATGCGGCTATCCGGCATGGTGATCCGGATTTGGGATGCCCCTGTCCCGTGGTTCCCCTTTGGCCATTTCTCTCTTGTTACGGTCCCTTCTCCCTTCACTATGGGGGGGGGGGTGGTTTTTGGGGGGTACTTATACTGGTGCATGTTGTTTTTTAATGTTACTGTGCTATGAAGAGTGATGGCAGTCTCAGGCTCAGCGCCGCGTGGCCTGAACTGCTAGGGCTGTGTTGTGTGTTACATGTTTTCCCCAGCCACTGACTCCGAGGGCGTCGGGGCGCCCTCTCTGCATGCGGCTCCGCCATTTGGCGGGCCGCGCTGTTTGAATTTGAGGGGGCCTTGTAATCAAGGAGTCAGGTGCGGGGGACTCGGCTGGAGGAAGCTGTGTGACTAGCTGGCTGCTGCTGCTGCTCTTCATGGTTGTTCAGGTAAACTGTCCCCACCTCGCGTGTGAGGCCGTCTTTTTTGTTATAAGTTTGCTTCAGCATGTAAAAAAACGTGTATGTTTGCTGACCTTCAGTTTAACTCTTAAAGCACTTTGGGGCTTTGCTATTGACATATATGCTCCTTTTATTCTGTAATGAATGACTATGCTGCATGCTGCCTTTTTTTCTGGGGGTCTGACTGTTGTCTCTTTTCCCCCACAGATCCTGGGAACCCCTCATTGCAGTGGCTCTCCCGGTTCTGTTATACCTGGCTAGTCTTAGTACTCTAAATTGGGTTTTGTCCTAAGGTTTTTTTGAAAAAAAAAAAAAAATTGTAAATTTAAATCCTCCCTTTCCCGGGACATTAATTATAAAGGGGCATCCCGGGTGGCTTAATGAGTAAAACCCTGGGTTGTTGCGAATACCATAAATTCACCATATGGAGGCTTCCGACAATACCGGAAACGGCTCTTTGGGGCCATCCGGGCTGTGTGCGGGTTGTGGGGCTCCGCTCCCAGGCGATGATGTCATATTATGCATTCCATGTGCAAAGCAGAACATTGCGCGCCAGTCTGTCGCTCCGGCTTCTGGCTCCTCGCAACTTCCGTCATCTCCTACCCCCCCTCCCTTAATCCGGACCCCATGTGACATTGTCAAGGGTGGGGATTCGCAATCCGAGGTGTGTGCACGATTGGCCAACCTCGAGAAAATAATTTACGCCAAAGTAGCTCAGAAAGCTACAGCGAAGCGGAAACACCTTTCTCCGGCAGCACCTGCTTCGGAGGATGAGATGTGTGAAATAGTGGATTGGTCCGATTGTCCCCCTGATGAGGAGGGGGAACTCCTTGAGGAGTCGGATGAGCCTGCAGACCAGCTAGGGATTGACGCTGCTGGCGATCAGGCTACGGGGGTGTTCCTTGACACCCCTTCCATTTTGGCTCAAATGTTTGAAATTTTGAATTTGGATCCGCCTGAGGCAGTCGCCCTGCCAAAGGGTGAGTTATTTGATGTTCCCCAGCCGCGTTTGGTTTTTCCCAGGCAACAACACTTTGTGAGGGTTGTCCTTAAGGAATGGGAACAACCCACGCGACTGGCTAGAATTCCTCCTAGTGGGGATAAACGCTATCCCTTTCCGGAGGATTTGGTGAAGTTTTGGTCAGTTCCCCCTGACGTAGATACCCCTGTGTTAGGGCTGTCTAGCACGGCTGTGGTACAATCTTCTGACACCACTGCCATTAAGGATAGTGAGGATCGTTGGATTGATCAATTTGCTCGCCATGGGTTTATCAGTGCCGGATCGACACTGCGGCCGGTGTGTGCTTCGGCGCTTCTTCTGTTGGCAGTTAGGTCCATGATTAGGGGTCTGTACGCAGGTCTTGATCCCGCTTGTGATGAGTTTAGTCCTCTTAAACAGTGTGAGTCGTTTATTTCCTTTGTTTTGACTGCTCAGGACGATGCTCTGGCGATGAGTAGCAGGACAGCGGCACTGCTGGTGGTAATTCGTCGGTCAGTGTGGCTGCGCCAGTGGACGGCGGACTTTATCTCTAAAAAAGGTGCTTACGGCGATCCCTTTTTTGGGTTTGCGCCTGTTTGGTGATAAAATAGATTCAGTTGCAAAAGGTGGCAAATTGCCTCAACGCAAGAGGCCTCGTCGCCCCTTTCGGGGTGCGAGTGCCTTTAATCCTTCCTTTCGGGGAGTCAGAACGGGTAGGGGGGCTTCCTTTCCCGCTACCAGAGGTGCAGGTTGGACCCGGGGGAGGGGCCGTGGCTGTCCCGGTCAGTCCTGGGGCACCAAGCCCAAGGCTGCTGGTAAGCCCGCTCAGCAATGAGGGGCTGCCCTCACCCGTGCGGGTGGGGGGACGTTTGCGACACTTCTCCCTGGTTTGGGACCAGGAGGTTCCGGACAGATGGATCCGGGAGGTGGTGTTGTCCGGTTACAAACTGGAATTCGAGTCTCGCCCTCCTTCACGGTTCTTTCGGTCTCGGGTGCCCACCAATCCTTTGGCCGCACAGGGGCTCCTGGCGTCGGTAAGGAATCTTTTGGAAATGGCGGTCATCCGGCCGGTGCCGCGCTTAGAGGTGGGCCTCGGTTTCTACTCCAATCTTTTTGCAGTCCCCAAAAAGGACGGGTCGGTTCGTCCCGTCCTGGACCTGAAATTGCTCAACAGGTTCATCCGTACTCGGAAGTTTCGCATGGAAACTTTGTGTTCGGCCATCGGTTCTCTTTGGCAGGGGGACTTCATGACGTCCATAGACATCAAGGATGCTTACCTTCATGTTCCCATCTGCCGGGCTCATCAGCGTTTTCTTCGGTTCGTGATGAAGGATCAGCATTTTCAATTCGTAGCACTTCCGTTTGGCCTAACCTCGGCTCCAAGAGTGTTCACCAAGGTGCTGGCAGGGGTGATGGCCATTTTCAGATCTCGGGGCATTTGTGTCGTACCTTATTTGGACGACCTTCTCATCATGGCTCCGTCCCTCAATCAGAGACAGACACCAGGATGGTGGTCTCCACGCTGGAAAGCTTCGGTGGGGTGATCAACTTTCCCAAGTCCTCCCTTGCTCCGGCCAGGGTGGTGTCCTTTTTGGGAATGCAGTTGGACTCTTGTCAACACAGGGTGTTTCTCCCTCAGTCCAAAATTTATCTGATTCAGGAGTTGGCTCGGGTCCTTCTTTCCAATCCTCGGCCGTCCATCAGTCTGGGGATGAGGCTGGTAGGGTTGATGGTTGCCTCGTTCGAGGCAGTTCCTTTCGCTAAATTTCACACGAGGTCACTGCAGCTTCATCTGTTGGCGTCCTGGGACCGGCGGCCACGGTCGTTGGATCGGCCCTTCCAGTTGTCCTCCCGGCAGTCCCTCCAGTGGTGGTTGGTCTCGACCACGGACGCCAGTCTTTCGGGATGGGGGGGATTCTGGAAGGATCTTCAGTTCCAGGGGCAGTGGGGACCTCAAGAGGCCCACTTACCCATCAATATTCTGGAACTGGGCGCCATCCGTCGGGTTCTTGCTCTTCTGACTCAACATGTTCTGGGCCTTCCGGTCCAGGTTCGTTCAGACAATCGAACAGCGGTTGCTTACATCAATCATCAGGGAGGGACTCGCAGTCTGGGTGCTCTCAGAGAGGTGTCCCTGATCCTGACCTGGGCAGAGGCCCATGTTCCTTGTCTCTCGGCGGTTTACATCCCAGGGGTGGAAAACCAGGAAGCGGACCTGTTGAGCAGGGGCTCTTCCCGTCTGGGAGAATGGGCTCTCCATCCTCTGGTTTTTCGGTCACTGTGTCTCTGGTGGGGGACGCCGGAGGTGGACCTGTTTGCCTCTCGTCACAATTGCAGGCTCCGGAACTTCGTGTCGCTCTCCCAGGATCCTCTGGCTCTGGCAGTGGATGCCATGTCCCTGAGCTGGGGGGATCTGGGGTTTCTGTACCTGTTTCCTCCGATACCCATGCTGGGCAGGGTGGTACGGAAGCTGGCTCTGGAAAAGGTGTCCGCCATTCTCGTGGCCCCAAGGTGGCCAAGGCGAGTATGGTTCGCAGACATCGTTCGGCTGGCAGTGGACCAGCTCGTTCTGCCTCGTTGGCCCGATCTGCTCACTCAGGGTCGGCTGTGTTACCCCAATTTACCAACGCTGGGTTTGACGGCTTGGCTGCTGAAACCTCCATCTTGAAGGAGGAGGGTCTTTCTGACTCGGTCGTTAAGACTCTGATCAGTGCCCGGAAGAGGTCTTCTTCTATCATCTACTATAGGACTTGGAAAGCCTATATCGCTTGGTGTGAGATAAGATCTTTGCCTTGTAGGGTCTTTTCGGTCTCCAGGATTCTGGAGTTTTTGCAATCAGGGCTGGACTCTGGTCTCCAGCTAAGTACTTTGAAAGGGCAAGTTTTTGCCTTATCTATCTTTTTTCAGAAGCGTTTTGCGCTTCATCCTTTAGTTAAAACCTTTTTCCAGGGGGTTACGCATGTGCGGCCTCCCAGGAAACCATTACTCCCTGTTTGAGACTTGAATTTGGTTCTTTCTGCTCTGCAGGCTCCTCCTTTTGAGCCTTTGCAAGATATTGCTTTGTCTACCCTGACTCAGAAGATTGTCTTCTTGGTAGCTATCACTTCGCTCCGGCGTGTCTCAGAATTGGCCGCCTTAACTATCCAGGCGCCCTACTTCGAGAGACATCAGGATAAAGTGGTCTTTCGGTTCAAACCGGACTTTCTTCCTAAGGTTGTTTCTGCTTTTCATTTGAATCAGGATATTGTTCTTCCCTCCTTGTGTCCTAATCCTAAGAATGACAAGGAGAGGGTTTTGCATTGTTTGGATGTAGTACGCTGTGTTAAGTACTATTTGATTATCACGTCTCCTTTTCGTAAGACTGATGCCTTTTTTGTTGTGCTCTGTGGGCCTAAGAAGGGTTTGGCGCCGGCCAAATCTTCTATTAGCAAATGGATACGTCAGGCCGTTATTGCGGCCTATTCTGCTAAGGGGAAAGTTCCTCCCTTCCGTATCACTGCTCATTCTACTCGCGCTGTTGGGGCGTCTTGGGCTTTTCAGCACCAAGCCTCTGTTGAACAAGTTTGTAAGGCCGCCACCTGGTCTTCTGTTCATACTTTTTCTAAGTTTTACTAGGTTGATGTGCGGGCCTCAGCGGATGCTGTTTTTGGCCGCAAAGTTCTGCAGACTGCAGTAATTTAAGTTATGCTTCATTTTGCCTTCGGATACCCATCCCTTGTGGACACTGGGAAGTGTCACATTAAAAAGCGTCCCGCTTCCCTATGTCAAATAGTTGGGGGAGGGGATGGTGCTTAAATGTGTCCCTCTCTTGTATCTGTGTGTGTGTGGGGGGGGTCGCACTAAAACTATCCCTATTTTGATCTTTTGAACATTTGGGGGAGATAATTGTTTCTATCCCTGTTTCTAGCTCAGAAAGTTGGGAGGGATTATGGTGTTGCACTATCGTCACCTTTTCCTGTCTCAGAAGATTTGGAGGGATGATAAAAGCTGTCCCTCTTTTTTCATCTCATAAAGTTTCTAGGGGGCACTAGAAGCTGTCCCTCTTTGTAGCTCATAAAATTAGGGGTGATGATGGTGTCACGCTAAAAGGTGTCCCTCTTTCCTATCTTAGAACGTTGGGGAGACTGATGGTGTTGCACTTAAAAATGTCCAGCTTTCAATTTCAGAAAGTTGGGGGGGAGGATGATGGTGTTGCACTAATAATTGTCCCTCTTTCAATTTCGGAAAGTTGAGCGGGGGGGGGGGGGATCATGGTGTTACAATAAAAAGTGTCCCTCCATCCATTTCAGAAAGTCGGGGGGTGATGGTATCACACTAAAAAGTGTCTCTCTTTCCATTACAGAAAACTAGATACCTTCCAATTTTTTAGGGTGGGAAAGAGGGACAATTGTTAAATGATGCCACGCCTCCTCATTGAGGGATGGATAGGAGATAGGATGTAACAGTTTTAACAAGATATTAATAATATAATAATAATAATAATAATATAATAAACACTTTTAATAGGCAAATTAATCATGTATTGGTGCAGATCTGCAGGTTTCACCTCAAAGAGGGACAGATGAGGACAATGGGGGGGGGGGGCATGGAAAGAGGGGCAGTCCCTCCAAATCAGGGACACTTGGGAGGTATGTTTCTAGGGATGTTAGTGTCACACTAAAAGGTGTCCTCCTTTCAACTGGGGGGAGGTTAATGCTGTTACACCAAAAGTTGTCCCTCTTTTTTCATTTTATGATAGGAATGATAGTGTCACAATAAAAGGTGTCCCTCTTTCCAATTCGGGGGGGGGGGGGTTAATGGAGTCCCTCTTTTTTCAGCTCATAAAGTTTCTAGGGATGATAGTGTCACACTAAAAGGTGTCCCTCTTTCCAATTCATAAAGTCGGAGAGGGGGGATTAATGGTGTCGCACTAAAAGGTGTCCCTCTTTTTCATCTAATAAAGTGTCTAGGGATGATAGTGTCACACTAAAAGTTGTCCCTCTTTCCAATTCATAAAGTCGGCGGGGGGATTAATGGTGTGACACTAAAAGGCGTCCCTCCTTTTTTCATCTCCTTAACGTTTCTAGGGATGAGAGTGTCCTCCTAAAGGTGGGGGGTTAATGGTGTCACACTAAAAGGTGTCCCTCTTTTTTCATCTCAAAGTGTCTAGGGATGATAGCGTCACACTAAAAGGTGTCCCTCTTTCCAATTCATAAAGTCGGCGAGGGGATTAATGGCGTCACACTAAAAGGTGTCCCTCCTTTTTTTCATCTCCTTAACGTTTCTAGGGATGATAGTGTCCTCCTAAAGGTGGGGTGGGGGTGGGGGGGGGGGGGGTTAATGGTGTCACACTAAAAGGTGTCCCTCTTTTTTTATCTAATAAAGTGTCTAGGGATGATAGTGTCACACTAAAAGTTGTCCCTCTTTCCAATTCATAAAGTCGGAGGGGGGATTAATGGTGTCACACTAAAAGGTGTCCCTCCTTTTTTCATCTCCCTAATGTTTCTAGGGATGATAGTGTCCTCCTAAAGGTGGGGGTGGGGGGGGGGGGTTAATGGTGTCACACTAAAAGGCGTCCCTCCTTTTTTCATCTCCTTAACGTTTCTAGGGATGATAGTGTCCTCCTAAAGGTGGGGGGTTAATGGTGTCACACTAAAAGGTGTCCCTCTTTTTTCATCTAATAAAGTGTCTAGGGATGATAGCGTCACACTAAAAGTTGTCCCTCTTTCCAATTCATAAAGTCGGAGGGGGGATTAATGGTGTCACACTAAAAGGTGTCCCTCCTTTTTTCATCTCCTTAATGTTTCTAGGGATGATAGTGTCCTCCTAAAGGTGGGGGGTTAATGGTGTCACACTAAAAGGTGTCCCTCTTTTTCATCTCATAAAGTGTCTAGGGATGATGGTGTCGCACTAATAGGTGTCCCTCTTTCCACATCAGAAAGTTAGATCAAGCTATGACCATGTGACTTGGTGGCGGCTAGATGTCGTGCTGGGTGAAGGCGCTCTCTGGACTGAACCATTGTGTTATAGGGATGATAGAGTCACACTGAAAGGTGTCCCTCTTTCCAATGAATCTCTCTCTGGACTGAACCATTGTGTTATAGGGATGATAGAGTCACACTGAAAGGTGTCCCTCTTTCCAATGAATCTCTCTCTGGACTGAACCATTGTTTTATAGGGATGATAGAGTCACACTGAAAGGTGTCCCTCTTTCCAATTAATCTCTCTCTGGACTGAACCATTGTGTTATAGGGATGATAGCGTCACACTAAAAAGTGTCCCTCTTTCCAATTAATCTCTCTCTGGACTGAACCATTGTTTTATAGGGATGATAGAGTCACACTGAAAGGTGTCCCTCTTTCCAATGAATCTCTCTCTGGACTGAACCATTGTGTTATAGGGATGATAGAGTCACACTGAAAGGTGTCCCTCTTTCCAATGAATCTCTCTCTGGACTGAACCATTGTTTTATAGGGATGATAGAGTCACACTGAAAGGTGTCCCTCTTTCCAATTAATCTCTCTCTGGACTGAACCATTGTGTTATAGGGATGATAGCGTCACACTAAAAAGTGTCCCTCTTTCCAATTAATCTCTCTCTGGACTGAACCATTGTTTTATAGGGATGATAGCGTCACACTAAAAGGTGTCCCTCTTTCCAATTAATCTCTCTCTGGACTGAACCATTGTTTTATAGGGATGATAGCGTCACACTAAAAGGTGTCCCTCCTTCCAATTAATCTCTCTCTGGACTGAACCATTGTTTTATAGGGATGATAGCGTCACACTAAAAGGTGTCCCTCTTTCCAATTAATCTCTCTCTGGACTGAACCATTGTTTTATAGGGATGATAGCGTCACACTAAAAGGTGTCCCTCTTTCCAATTAATCTCTCTCTGGACTGAACCATTGTTTTATAGGGATGATAGCGTCACACTAAAAGGTGTCCCTCTTTCCAATTAATCTCTCTCTGGACTGAACCATTGTTTTATAGGGATGATAGCGTCACACTGAAAGGTGTCCCTCTTTCCAATTAATCTCTCTCTGGACTGAACCATTGTTTTATAGGGATGATAGCGTCACACTAAAAGGTGTCCCTCTTTCCAATTAATCTCTCTCTGGACTGAACCATTGTTTTATAGGGATGATAGCGTCACACTGAAAGGTGTCCCTCTTTCCAATTAATCTCTCTCTGGACTGAACCATTGTTTTATAGGGATGATAGCGTCAAACTAAAAGGTGTCCCTCTTTCCAATTAATCTCTCTCTGGACTGAACCATTGTTTTATAGGGATGATAGCGTCACACTGAAAGGTGTCCCTCTTTCCAATTAATCTCTCTCTGGACTGAACCATTGTTTTATAGGGATGATAGCGTCACACTAAAAGGTGTCCCTCTTTCCAATTAATCTCTCACTGGACTGAACCATTGTTTTATAGGGATGATAGCGTCACACTAAAAGGTGTCCCTCTTTCCAATTAATCTCTCTCTGGACTGAACCATTGTGTTATAGGGATGATAGCGTCACACTAAAAAGTGTCCCTCTTTCCAATTAATCTCTCTCTGGACTGAACCATTGTTTTATAGGGATGATAGCGTCACACTAAAAGGTGTCCCTCTTTCCAATTAATCTCTCTCTGGACTGAACCATTGTTTTATAGGGATGATAGCGTCACACTGAAAGGTGTCCCTCTTTCCAATTAATCTCTCTCTGGACTGAACCATTGTTTTATAGGGATGATAGCATCACACTAAAAGGTGTCCCTCTTTCCAATTAATCTCTCTCTGGACTGAACCATTGTGTTACAGGGATGATAGCGTCACACTAAAAAGTGTCCCTCTTTCCAATTAATCTCTCTCTGGACTGAACCATTGTTTTATAGGGATGATAGCGTCACACTGAAAGGTGTCCCTCTTTCCAATTAATCTCTCTCTGTACTGAACCATTGTTTTATAGGGATGATAGCATGACACTAAAAGGTGTCCCTCTTTCCAATGAATCTCTCTCTGGACTGAACCATTGTTTTATAGGGATGATAGCGTCACACTAAAAGGTGTCCCTCTTTCCAATGAATCTCTCTCTGGACTGAACCATTGTTTTATAGGAAACGGGGGGGGGGGGGGGGGGGGACCATACCCACCTGGATGAGCACCTTCCCCAGACATACAAAGGGGGTGCTGAGCTCGGCCATCAGCATGCAGCCCAGGAAGAAGTCGCCCTTCCCTTCTCGCCAGAGCTAGGAGAGAGAGAGAGATTAGAGGAGGTCATGTGATAAATATGGCACCAACATGTTCTGTAGCGCTGCATAATGTTGCATTTATTCTTTACACTCTGGCTGTTATTGTCTATCGATCTCTTGCAGTGCGCACATAGGAACTCGCAATCTGTACAGACATCAGTAATATCTTATATCTGGGTGTGATGCACTGTGCATCCCCATTGGCTGTAGGGGTTTTCGCATTTGGGTCCTCTTTAGCCTTATAATACCGGCCTTTAAAAGATCCGTGCCGTATAAAAAAAAATGGGCCCACATATACAGATCTAGCAATCTCATCAACTTATCGGGGGGCCAATCAAATCTTTGCACATCTATAACACTCCCTCTGATTGGTTCCCGGTTGATCGTGGCACTCACCACCGACACGGGGAAGCAGACGGCCACCATGAAGACGTGGTGCAGGACCATCATGAACTCCTTGTGGAGATAGGCCATGACCAGCTCGCAGCCCCCCGGGTGACCTTTCATCTTGTGCTTGTGCCAGTAGCAGAGGTACATGGCGTAGATGTCATAGATGAAGTAGGGTACGGCGAAACGCGTGTAGGTGGCAGCCAGCCAGTGCCTGAAACAGAGAGCAAGGAGACACCCGCATTACCAGCATCCAATTTTAAATTTAAAATGTATTTATTTTTTTTTTAAATTACCACTCCCCCTATATCTCCAGAGACCTCCGCCAAGTCATGTCCTCATCAGTCTCCGCACCAAAGGAGCTTACACTCTAATGCCCCCTCAACACCCTCCCACTGTCATTTGACATTTATATAGCTCCAACCTTTTCCATTCCCTCAGACTCTGCACCATAGGAGCTTACACTCTAATTCTCAGGCCCTTATTTAAGAAGGGATAGCGTCAGGTAGTGGCTGGTTAATGAGAGGTAGCGACAGGTAGCGACTGGTGAACGCCGGACACAGCAGCAATTACACATTTATCAAGCAGAATCTGTTTAGCGACTGGGATAGCGCCATGTAGCGTCTGATTCATCATTTTCACAGCCTCAGCGAACAGCGCCGGCGTTCAGCCTTGCACAGCGCCAGGTATGACCTCTCGCTACCTGTCGCTCTCCCATACATTTCAATGGACGATCCTTTTCTTCTCTTTAAACGGGGTTTTTTTTTGTTTTTTGTTTTTCCAAAAAGTCACATATAATTCTGTGACCTCTTCTGGCATTGATAAAGCATTTTTTTCATAATTTTTTCATTTTTTATATATTTCCTCAGAAATGACATTACAGGTCTGCCATTAAAGTGTTCATGTTACAATGTTGCTACAATGTAATTCCATATGTTTTCGCTTTGTTACTAGTGGATAGATGCTGAAAAACAGACTTTAATCACACCGCCTCCTGCGCTCTGGGCTTCAAACAAATAATTTTCAGCCCCAGAGAATTGTGAGGCTGTTTTTTTGCTGAATATGGTGTGTGTCGGTCGCTATGACCAGTTGCTAACATACGCTCCCATACAGCGCTGTACTGGTCAAATAGCGACTCCTCACAATGTATTCAACATTACTGAACAGCGACTGAGTCGCTATAAAGTAGCGACTCACGGCCGAGCACTGCGACTACTAGCGGCGCTCTGAAAATGCCGCTACAGACGCTCATCTGTCGCTACCTGGCGTTAATGATGAACCAGCCTGCCCTTCTGCCCTCACACACACAATTATTATAATTATTTATAACTCACATTTTCCATAGCTCTGACATATTCCACAGCGTTGTACAAACAATGGGGTTTATTCATCAAGGGATAGCGGCAGGTAGCGTCTGGTGAACGCCGGGCGCTGTACGGGAAACCACATTTATGAAAGCGAATCTGGTGGGCGACTATAACAGCGCCATGTAGCGTCACATGTATTATTACAGGCAGCTCTAGCTTCCAGAGGTATAACCTGTCGCTCTCCCATACATTTCAATTGACGTTTCCATTTCTTCTGTTTAAACAGAGTTTTTCTTTCAAATAATTGTGTGACGTCTCCTGTCCTAGAAAGAGTCATTTTTGAAAACTTTTTTTATTTTATTATATTTTTATGCAGAATTGTCATTACAGGTCTGGCACTAAAGTGTTATTGTCCCAGTGTTATAACAATGTCATTCCATGTGTTTTCGCTTTGTTACTGGTGGATATGTGTTCAAAAACAGACTTTAATCACACAGCGTCTGGCGCTCTATGCTACAGCGCCCAGATCCAGAGCGCCCACGCTGTGACTACTAATAGCGGGCGCTCTAAAATGCCTGCTACAGATGCTCATCTGTCGCTACCTGCCGCTAATAAGGAATCAGCCTGCCTGTGTTTTTTAAATAACCCCCTGAACTATCTCCTCAGTCTCAGCACCATAGGAGCTAACAACCTAATTCTCTCTCTACACTTGGACACAATTATTATTAATAATTATATTATTATTATTATTATACATTTATGTGGCACTGACCAAGACGATAGTGCAGTACAGGGATCACTGAGCCATTCCCATCAGTTGTAGCACCATAGGAGCTTACAACCTAATTCTCTCTCTACACTTGGACACAATTATTATTAATAATTATAATATTATTATTATTATTATACATTTATGTTGCACTGACCAAGACGATAGTGCAGTACAGGGATCACTGAGCCATTCCCATCAGTCTCTGCACCATAGGAGCTAACAACCTAATTCTTTCTCTACACTTGGACACAATTTATTTTAATAATTATATTATTATTATTATTATTATTATTATTATTATACATTTATGTGGCACTGACCAAGACGATAGTGCAGTACAGGGATCACTGAGCCATTCCCATCAGTTGTAGCACCATAGGAGCTTACAACCTAATTCTCTCTCTACACTTGGACACAATTATTATTAATAATTATATTATTATTATTATACATTTATGTTGCACTGACCAAGACGATAGTGCAGTTCAGGGATCACTGAGCCATTCCTATCAGTCTCTGCACCATAGGAGCTTACAACCTAATGCTCCTTTATACTCCAACATATTATTATTATTATTATTATTATTATTATGTTTTGTCCCGTTCCCCAGGGGCACTGTGTGAAGCCCCCCAGTTTGCCCAGTAAAACTCACCTTGCATCAGGCCAATGGTGCATATGTGGGTACTCAGCCAATGAGAGTCCCAGTGACTAGAATGGGGAGCGTGTACTGCCGCATCCCCCGCATCCCCGGCCTCGTGCGCTCCCCATTCAAAAGAATGAGAGCCGCCTGCTAAATTCCGTAGGCACTATCATTGGACGTCCGTGCATGCACCATTAAGATAAGAGAATATGGGCGCCCTGGGGGGTTTCACACAGCGGGGCATCCGGGATGCTTTTAGATTCCAGGTCGCTGCTGGGTTAAGTTCCGCTTTTATGTCCCCCTGACACTCACACTCTTACATTGGTATAGCTCTGACATCTTCCAGAGCGCTGTACAAAGGGGATTGAGCCACTCCCATCAGTCACTGCACCAGAGGAGCTGACACCCTGATGCCCGCTTTACACTCACACACTGTTATTATTATTATACATTTATATAGTGCTGACATATACCACAGAGCTGTACATAGAAGCAGTCACATGACCTCCTGTCCCTCAGAGCTCACACTCTAATGTCTCCTCCACACTCACACACTGTTATTATACATTATATAGTGCTGACATATACCACAGAGCTGTACATAGAAGCAGTCACATGACCTCCTGTCCCTCAGAGCTCACACTCTAATGTCTCCCCCACACTCACACACTGTTATTATTATTATACATTTATATAGTGCTGACATATACCACAGCGCTGTACATAGAAGCAGTCACATGACCTCCTGTCCCTCAGAGCTCACACTCTAATGTCTCCTCCACACTCACACACTGTTATTATACATTTATATAGCGCTGACATATACCACAGAGCTGTACATAGAAGCAGTCACATGACCTCCTGTCCCTCAGAGCTCACACTCTAATGTCTCCTCCACACTCACACACTGTTATTATACATTTATATAGCGCTGACATATACCACAGCGCTGTACATAGAAGCAGTCACATGACCTCCTGTCCCTCAGAGCTCACACTCTAATGTCTCCTCCACACTCACACACTGTTATTATACATTTATATAGCGCTGACATATACCACAGAGCTGTACATAGAAGCAGTCACATGACCTCCTGTCCCTCAGAGCTCACACTCTAATGTCTCCCCCACACTCACACACTGTTATTATTATTATACATTTATATAGTGCTGACATATACCACAGCGCTGTACATAGAAGCAGTCACATGACCGCCTGTCCCTCAGAGCTCACACTCTAATGTCTCCTCCACACTCACACACTGTTATTATACATTATATAGTGCTGACATATACCACAGCGCTGTACATAGAAGCAGTCACATGACCTCCTGTCCCTCAGAGCTCACACTCTAATGTCTCCTCCACACTCACACACTGTTATTATACATTTATATAGCGCTGACATATACCACAGCGCTGTACATAGAAGCAGTCACATGACCTCCTGTCCCTCAGAGCTCACACTCTAATGTCTCCTCCACACTCACACACTGTTATTATACATTTATATAGCGCTGACATATACCACAGCGCTGTACATAGAAGCAGTCACATGACCTCCTGTCCCTCAGAACTCACACTCTAATGTCTCCTCCGCACTCACACACTGTTATTATACATTATATAGCGCTGACATATACCACAGCGCTGTACATAGAATCAGTCACATGGCCTCCTGTCCCTCAGAGCTCACACTCTAATGTCTCCTCCACACTCACACACTATTATTATACATTATATAGCGCTGACATATACCACAGCCTTGAACAAAGAAAACTGAGCTATTCATACCAGTCTCTGCACCGGAGGAGCTGACATTCTAATGCCCCATGTACACTTACATGCTGTTATTATTATACATTTTATAGCTCTGACATACTCCACAGTGCTGTACCAAAGAACAATGAGCTTTTCCCATCCCGTTTCTGCAGCAGAGGAGCTCACACCCTAATGGCCGGGATTCCCCCATAATAGAGCGGTAGGGTTTGGAATGACCACATTCGGCACAGTGACCCCGGGCACAGCGTCCGCTCGCCATGGGGCGGTGACACTCAGGTAACTGCGCCAATTAGACAGCTGTCAGGCCGGCCTAATCTCCCCTCTATATTGGGGATTACTGTCCATCTGGCCGGCGGGGGAGTGCAGGAGGGTGTTAATCTATTTTAAATGTATTAATTCTTACAAATACAGATTACAAGATCTGGTGGAGGGCGTTCACCTTGAGTGGCGTGACCTAAGGGTTAACCATTGCTCGCCCGAATCAGCTGGGCTCTCTCAATGGGTCTGTCTGTAAGATTAAATCCTGTAAGGCCCTATATGTGTTCTGTGTGTGGACTCTAATAATTGTTCTAGTCATATAAGAGATAATACAGAAGGAGAAGAGCTTACAATCTATTAGAGTATAAGGGAGGATACAGAAGGAGAAGAGCTTACACTCTATTAGGGTATAAGGGAGGATACAGAAGGAGAAGAGCTTACAATCTATTAGGGTATAAGGGAGGATACAGGAGGAGAAGAGCTTACAATCTATTAGGGTATAAGGGAGGATACAGAAGGAGAAGAGCTTACAATCTATTAGGGTATAAGGGAGGATACAGAAGGAGAAGAGCTTACACTCTATTAGGGTATAAGGGAGGATACAGAAGGAGAAGAGCTTACAATCTATTAGGGTATAAGAGAGGATACAGAAGGAGAAGAGCTTACACTCTGTTAGGGTATAAGAGAGGATACAGAAGGAGAAGAGCTTACACTCTATTAGGGTATAAGGGAGGATACAGAAGGAGAAGAGCTTACAATCTATTAGGGTATAAGGGAGGATACAGAAGGAGAAGAGCTTACAATCTATTAGGGTATAAGGGAGGATACAGAAGGAGAAGAGCTTACAATCTATTATGATATAAGGGAGGATACAGAAGGAGAAGAGCTTACACTCTATTAGGGTATAAGGGAGGATACAGAAGGAGAAGAGCTTACAATCTATTAGGGTATAAGGGAGGATACAGAAGGAGAAGAGCTTACACTCTATTAGGGTATAAGGGAGGATACAGAAGGAGAAGAGCTTACAATCTATTAGGGTATAAGAGAGGATACAGAAGGAGAAGAGCTTACACTATATTAGGGTATAAGGGAGGATACAGAAGGAGAAGAGCTTACACTCTATCAGGGTATAAGAGAGGATACAGAAGGAGAAGAGCTTACACTCTATTAGGGTATAAGGGAGGATACAGAAGGAGGAAGAGCTTACACTCTATTAGGGTATAAGAGAGGATACAGAAGGAGAAGAACTTACACTCTATCAGGGTATAAGGGAGGATACAGGAGGAGAAGAGCTTACAATCTATTGGGGTATAAGGGAGGATACAGGAGGAGAAGAGCTTACAATCTATTAGGGTATAAGGGAGGATACAGAAGGAGAAAAGCTTACACTCTATTAGGGTATAAGGGAGGATACAGGAGGAGAAGAGCTTACAATCTATTGGGGTATAAGTGAGGATACAGAAGGAGAAGAGCTTACACTATATTTGGGTATAAGTGAGGATACAGAAGGAGAAGAGCTTACAATCTATTAGGGTATAAGGGAGGATACAGAAGGAGAAGAGCTTACAATCTATTAGGGTATAAGTGAGGATACAGAAGGAGAAGAGCTTACACTCTATTAGGGTATAAGGGAGGATACAGGAGGAGAAGAGCTTACACTCTATTAGGGTATAAGGGAGGATACAGAAGAAGTAAGGGCTTTCCAGGTCTGTTCTCCGGATCAGCAGCTGCCTCTATTGCACAAAGTGGTGGGGAATTATATGGGCAAAGTTGTTCAGTTCCCAGGCTAAAACCAGGGAAACCAGTCATTGGGCCCTCACCCTCCTGGAGTTCCAATTTTACAAATAAGCAAGCTCAGACAATGTCCCTAAAATGACAATAGTATTTGGAAGCCTGTCATGCAAACAATCTGAACTGCAGCAATAATGGAAACCTCAGGCGAATTTGCCTGTGAAATCAGCGATGGATATGGAGGATTAGGGATGGTGTTCTTTTTTCTCGGGCACTGGGTGGCGCTGCGGCTCCTGTGCAGGCAGTGCTTGGCTCGCAATATTGGCGCGGTGTCGCAGTGTGGGGTTGGCAGCAACAGAGGGGAGATTAGAGGAGTCTCACATCCAGCAGATATATTAATATTTCCTCTCCGGGCTTCCAGCATCAGCCATGCAAATGAAATGCTAGCAAGGAACTACAAGCACCAGCATGCCCTGTCCTTTGTATAGCTGTGTTGGGTATGTGGAGACGCAGGCAGAGAGAAGCTGCTGTGAATCCTGCAAAGAAATCGACTTATAAATGCCAGCGAATGCTGGTGCTTGTAGTTCCAGGCTTGGGTGAAGATATGGGAATGAATATTGAGAGGCTTCCAAGCTAGGGCTCCCCCACACTTACCTATTATTATTATTGTTATTAATAATAATAATAATAATAATAAAATACATTCATATAGCTCTGATATATTCCATAGTGCTGTACAAAGGACACTGTGCCTCTGCAGCAGCAGAGCTAACAATCTAAACTCACCCCTACACTCAGAATTATTATTACCCATGTATATGGCTCTGACATATTCCACAGCAGTGTACAAAGAACACTGAGCCTCTCTTATCAGTCTCTCTCCCACTTTTTCCTGTACCAGAAGAGCTGACACTCTACTGTCCCCTCCATTGTGGCTGTTGCTCTGTATACATCACTATATCAATCCATAAAAATATGAGTATGTACCATATGAGCTCACACTCTAATGTCTCCTCCACACTCACTGTTATTATTATTCATTTATATAGCGCTGACATATACCACAGTGCTGTACATAGAAGCAGTCACATGACCCCCTGTCCCTCAGAGCTCACACTCTAATGTCTCCTCCACACTCACACACTGTTATTATACATTATATAGCGCTGACATATACCACAGCGCTGTACATAGAAGCAGTCACATGACCTCCTGTCCCTCAGAGCTCACACTCTAATGTCTCCTTCACACTCACAAACTATTATTTTACATTTATATAACGCTGACATATATCACAGCGCTGTACAAAGGACATAAAACCATTCAATCTCTGCACCAGGGGAGCTTGCACTCTTCTTCTACTTACCTGTACCTGTCTCTGCTGCTTCTACTGACCTCTTTCTCTGCCACAATCCCTTCTACTTATCTGTCTTAGCCCACCCAATACTTACTTCTTCTACTCTAGCCTCTTCTACTTACCGGTCTCTACCAGAACTCCTTCTACTTACCTGTCCTTGTCACAGCCCCTTCTACTTACCTGTCCCTGTCCCTTCTACTTACCTGCATCTGCCCCTTCTACTGACCTCTTTCTCTGCCTCAGTCTCTTCTATTTACATGTCCCTGTCACAGTCCCTTCTACTTTCCTGTCCCTGTCACAGTCCCTTCTACTCACCTATTTCTCTGCCACAAACCCTTTCTACTTACCTGTCACAGTCCCATCTACTTACCTGTCTCTGCCCCTTCTACTGACCTCTTTGTGTGCCACAACCCCTTACTTACCTATCCCTGTCACAGTCTCTTCTACTTATCTGTCTTAGCCCATCCAATAATTACTTGTCCATGAGACAGCCTGTTGTGGTTACCGGCCTCTGCCAGAATCCCTTCTACTTACCTGTCCCTGTCACATCCCCTTCTACTTATCTGTCTTTGCTCATCCAATACTTGTCCATGAGACAGCCTCTTCTACTTACCGGCCTCTGCCAGAATCCCTTCTACTTACCTGTCCCTGTCACAGTCCCTTCTACTTACTTGTCTCTGTCACATTCCCTCCCACTTACCTATCTCTGCCCCTTCTACTGACCTCTCTCTCTGCCACAGCCCCTTTCTACTTACCTGTCCCTATCACATCCCCTTCTACTTATCTGTCTTTGCCCATCCAATACTTACTTTTCCATCAGACGGCCTCCTCTACTTATTGGTCTCTGCCAGAATCCCTTCTACTTACCTGTCCATGTCACAGCCTATTCTACTTACCTGTCCTTGTCACAGTCCCTTCTACTTACCTAACTCTGCCCCTTCTACTTACCTCTATCTCTGCCACAACCCCTTTCTACTTACCTGTCCTTATCACATCCCCTTATACTTATCTGTCTTTGCCCATCCAATACTTACTTTTCCATCAGACGGCCTCCTCTACTTATTGGTCTCTACCAGAATTCCTTCTACTTACCTGTCCCTGTCACATCCCCTCTTCTACTAACCTGTCCCTTCCACCTACCTGTCCCTGTCCAAATCAAAGTCCCCCACCTTTATCTTTCCCCAGAGCAATGTTACAACTTATTTAATTCCGTTTTAGGGAAAATCTCAGGTAAACCTGGTGTGTTCCAGACACTGGGATCTTTTTATCCTGCACACTATGATAGTTGTAGGTGTTAGTAACTAACATATAAACTCATATAATGTCTTTATTTTCTTTATCTGCACATTATGATAGTTGTAGGTGTTAGTAACTAACATATAAACTCATATAATGTCTTTATTTTCTTTATCTGCACATTATGATAGTTGTAGGTGTTAGTAACTAACATATAAACTCATATAATGTCTTTATTTTCTTTATCCTGCCCATTATGATAATTGTAGAGTTCATAATTGTAGATGTTGATAACTAACATATAAACTCATATAATGTCTTTATTTTCTTTATCTGCACATTATGATAGTTGTAGGTGTTAGTAACTAACATATGTTCTCATGTAATGTCTTTATTTTCTTTATCCTGTACATTATGATAGTTGTAGGTGTTAGTAAGTAACATATGAACTCATGTAATGTCTTTATTTCCTTTTTACTTAATTTTACTTTTTTATCTCAGGCCATAAAATGAAAGTGTGATGAGTTTATCAACATAGGGCCTTATTCATGAAGGGATAGCGTCAGGTAGTGCCTGGTTAATGAGAGGTAGCGACTGGTGAACGCCAGACACGGCACGCAATTACACATTTATCAAGCAGAATCTGTTTAGCGACTGGGATAGCGCCATGTAGCGTCTGATTCATCATTTTCCCAGCCACAGCGAACAGCGCCAGCGTTCAGCCTTGCACAGCGCCAGGTATGACCTCTCGCTACCTGACGCTCTCCCATACATTTCAATGGACGATCCTTTCCTTCTCTTTAAACTGTGTTTTTTTTTTCTTTTAAATCTCAAATAATTCTGTGACCTCTCCTGGCATTGAATAAGCAGTTTTTTCACATTTTTTCATTTTTTATATATTTCTTCAGAAATAACATTACAGGTCTGCCATTAAAGTGTTCATGTTACAATGTTGCTACAATGTAATTCCATATGTTTTCGCTTTGTTACTAGTGGATAGATGCTGAAAAACAGACTTTAATCACACAGCCTCCTGCGCTCTGGGCTTCAGAGAAGCATTTTTCAGCGCCAGAGATTTGTGAGGCTGTTTTTTGCTGAATATGCTGTGAGTCGGTCGCTATGAGCAGTCGCTAACATGCGCTTCCATACAGCGCTGTACTGGTCAAATAGCGACTCCTCACAATGTATTCAACATTACTGCACAGCGACTGAGTCGCTATGAAGTAGCAGCCCACGGCTGAGCACAGTGACTACTAGCGGGCGCTTTAAAAATGCCTGCTACAGACGCTCATCTGTCGCTACCTGGCGTTAGTGATGAGTCAGCCTGATAGTTAATAATATTATGGCAATGGAAAAACTGTCAGCAATTAATATTGGGAACCTTGAGGGATTTCAAGAGGTTTGGTCTTCGAGGATAGAAAATGTCTTACCTTCCGATTTTGATTCTAACCTTTTATTATTTATTATAAGGTTGTGATATATGACGAATTCTGTTTGTTTTTGTATTTTTTACTTTAATTCATGTGTGAGAAGGGGTTAGATTTAATGAAATTGATAAGATGTGCTGTGTCTAGTTTTATATGACTTTATACTTTATAATTAGAATATAGAATTTAAATGATGTGTTTATGTGCACACATTGGTTTATATAAGGATGTCTATGGTCTGTTATATCAGATATACCAGAAGTGTTTATAGATATCTTCAATAAAAATTATTGAAAAGGAAAGTGTGAATATTCTGGATGATAGAAGCCGTGGCCTATAGGGCAGCTCCTCTTTTTTGTCATATGGCACCACGGGAGCTGACGCTCTGGGCTGAGTGACGCCGTTATCCCCGGGCTGCTCAGAGGACATCAGATGATCTACATATTTAATGAGTCCTTATGTTCCTGTGGCACGCTGGCTGTCTGTGAGCCTCTGCGGGGGTGCGAGCCTCCCCCCCCCCCCCATGGGGCAGGTAACACTTACTGGTCCTCAATGACATCCTTGCAGCTCGATGCCACAATGTACCCGGCTGTGGAGGCCAGAACCGCCTGTATAGAGGAGACCAGCCTGCAAGAGAGAGAGAGACAATGTGACCTCACTATGACATCATCCAAACACTGCGGCATATTCATGCGGAAGACAATGAAAAGGGAAGGGACAGAAACAGATCGTCAGCGCACACCAGGCGGTGCAGGGTGGAGGGGGCGCGTCTGGAGGGGGGGTAAAACGTATGATTCTGGGTGCCACCAGCCATGTGCTTCTCTTAAAGGGACAGTGCAAGAAAAAAACAATTACCTCTTTTCCTACACAGCTAACTCACTTTTTAATATTATTATTGTTATTATTATCATTTATAAAGCGCCATTATACACAGCTAACTCACCTATTATTATTATTATTGTTCTAATTATTATTTATAAAGCGCTATTATACACAGCTAACTCACCCATTATTATTATTATTTATAAAGCGCTGTTATACACAGCTAACTCACCTATTATTATTATTGTTCTAATTATTATTTATAAAGCGCTATTATACACAGCTAACTCACCTAGTATTATTATTGTTATATTTATTATTATTACAAAGCGCTGTTATACACAGCTAACTCACCTATTATTATTATTGTTATATTTATTATTATTACAAAGCGCTGTTATACACAGCTACTATGCACCTATTATTATTATTGTTATTATTATCATTTATAAAGTGCTATTATACACAGCTACTTCACCTATTATTATTATTGTTGTATTTATTATTATTACAAAGCGCTGTTATACACAGCTAACTCACCTATTATTATTATTTATAAAGTGCTATTATACACAGCTTACTCACCTATTATTATTGTTTTAATTATTATCTGTAAAGCGCTATTATACACAGCTAACTCACCTATTATTATTATTGTTATATTTATTATTATTACAAAGCGCTGTTATACACAGCTACTTCACCTATTATTATTATTGTTATATTTATTATTATTACAAAGCGCTGTTATACACAGCTACTTCACCTATTATTATTATTGTTATATTTATTATTATTACAAAGCGCTGTTATACACAGCTACTATGCACCTATTTTTATTGTTCTAATTATTATTTAGAAAGCGCTATTATACACAGCTAACTCACCTATAATTATTATTGTTCTAATTATTATTTATAAAGCGCTGTTATACACAGCTAACTCACCTATTATTATTATTATTCTAATTATTATTTGTAAAGCACTATTATACACAGCTAACTCACTTATTATTATTATTGTTATTTTAATTATTTATAAAGCACTGTTATACACAGCTAACCCACCTATTATTATTGTTATATTTATTATTATTACAAAGCGCTGTTATACACAGCTAACTCACCTATTATTATTATTGATATAATTATTATTTATAAAGCGCTGTTATACACAGCTAACCCACCTATTATTATTGTTATATTTATTATTATTACAAAGCGCTATTATACACAGCTAACTCACCTATTATTATTATAATAATTATTATTTATAAAGCGCTGTTATACACAGCTACCTCACCTATTATTATTATTGTTATAAATATTATTTATAAAGCGCTGTTACCTTCCGTAGCACTGTACAAAGTAGTGATTACACACAGGGTAGATCATACAGTACATGGATTATTACAAATGAGGTGTTACAGGAGTTACAATGAGGACAAGGTCAGTACAGTCTGGATGTTTAATACTCACCTGTCCCTGAAAACAGGTCAGGCTGCTTGCACGTGCCTGCGGATGCCCTGGCCCCTTGCCCATTATTTGCACGGCAATTGAGGTCCAGCCCCCACATCCATCACATTGACTGGAGTGCACTGCAACAAAGGGGGCCGTGCCAGGGGGGTATGGACCAAATCTTGGCATCCGGGGAATGCTAGACAAGCTGAGAAACAGCTGCAAGGGAGAAGAGGTGAGTACTTATAGCTTGATATTCTTGTCTGGGCTGTCCCTTTAAGGCCGACCTACATCCTACATGCCTAAATGGCATTTCAGAGCCCCTACTACTTACCTGTCCTTGCCATGGCTCTCTTTACTCCTTCTACTTACATATGCTAGGCATGGTCTCTTATACTTACCTTTTCCAGCCAGAGTTCCTTGTATTTACCTGTCTCTGTCACATCCCCTTCTACTTACCTGGTATAAATGGGGACTGAGACAGAGACGGGTAAGTAGAGGGGGCTGTTACATGGGCAGGTAAGTAGAAGGGGCTGCTACATGGGCAGGTAAGTAGAAGGGGCTGTGACATGGACAGGTAAGTAGAAGGGGCTGTGACATGGGCGGGTAAGTGGATGGGTCTGTGACATGGGCAGGTAAGTAGAAGGGGCTGTGACATGGGCGGGTAAGTAGATGGGGCTGTGACATGGACGGGTAAGTAGAAGGGGCTGTGACATGGGCAGGTAAGTGAAAAGGGCTGTTATAAGAAACTGTCACTGGGACAGGTAAGCAAAGGGAATTTGACATGGGCAGGTAAGTAGAATGGGCTGTGACATGGACAGGTAAGTAGAAGGGTCTGTGACATGGACAGGTAAGTAGAATGGACTGTGACATGGACAGGTAAGTAGAAGGGGCTGAGGACAGGTAAGTAGAATGGACTGTGACATGAGCAGCTAAGTAGATGGGTCTGTGACATGCACAGGTAAGTAGAATGGGCTGCGACATGGACAGGTAAGTAGAAGGGTCTGTGACATGGACAGGTAAGTAGAATGGACTGTGACATGAGCAGCTAAGTAGATGGGACTGTGACATGGACAGGTAAGTAGAAGGGGCTGTGACATGGGCAGGTAAGTAGAAGGGGCTGTGACATGGGCAGGTAAGTAGAAGGGGCTGTGACATGGACAGGTAAGTAGAAGGGGCTGTGACATGGGCAGGTAAGTAGAAGGGGCTGTGACATGGGCAGGTAAGTAGATGGGCTGTTGTTATAAGAAACTGTCACTGGGACAGGTAAGCAAAGGGATGGACAGGTAAGTAGAATGGGCTGTGACATGGACAGGTAAGTAGAAGGGGCTGTGACACGGGCATGTAAATGGAAGGGGCTTTGACAGAGACAGGTAAGTTGAAGGGTCTGAGACTGGGGCAGGTAAGTAGAAGGGGCTGTGAATGGGACAGGTAAGTAGAAGGGGCTGTGAATGGGACAGGTAAGTAGAAGGGGCTGTGAATGGGACAGGTAAGTAGAAGGGGCTGTGAATGGGACAGGTAAGTAGAAGGGGCTGTGACTGGGACAGGTAAGTAGAAGGGGCTGTGGCTGGGACAGGTAAGTAGAAGGGGCTGTGAATGGGACAGGTAAGTAGAAGGGGCTGTGAATGGGACAGGTAAGTAGAAGGGGCTGTGACTGGGGCAGGTAAGTAGAAGGGGTTGTGACATGAGTAGGTAAGTAGAAGGGGCTGTGACAAGACGGGTAAGTAAAAGGGGCAAAACTTTGAAACAATACTCACCTCTTCTCCCCCACAACTGCTTCTCCAAGGCCTGTCTGTTTAACACTCAGTCGATCCTGAGATTGAGTCCTGCTGTGTCCAGTTGGATCCCTGTGGCCCTACACAGTGGTTTGGCCTGGCACGCCCCCTTTGTTACAGTGAATGGAGAGTGGTGCACTCTGGGGGTGCAAATGGCAGACGAGTGCCCGAGGAACATGTGCCCAGGCACATTAGGTTTATTAAAGTTTATTCATAGCACCATCATGTTCCGTGGCGCAGTACAAGTTAGAACTTACAGACGGGGTAAAGCCAATCATATAGTGATAATACACACAGGGAATTATGGGCCACCTGGGAAGGAAATACACATTTACACTACAATACAATAGAAGCAGGGCCCTGCCCCCGTGAGCTTACAATCTAAAATGTGGAGATGAGAGGCTGGGTCACACAAGCAGCCTGGCGCCAAATAATTTGAGGCTGCTTAAAGGGGACCAATAACCGCCAATGCCAGCCCTGGAGTCTAAAAGGGTCACATTTTTCACGTCAAAAGGGTCACATTTTTCATGGTTTAGGTCGCCCCTGTTTTTTAAATAAATATATATATATATAGGCTGATTCATTACTAATGCCTGGTATCGCCAGATGAGCGTCTGTATAGCGGCGCTTAGAGCGACCGCTAGTAGACGCTGTAAGTGGGTATTGCCCGGCATTGATGAATGTGATGTGTGTTGGGTGCTCTAACACCAGCAAAGCACTGCAGGGAGCGAGAGGTAGCGCCAGCTCAGTGCGACCGACACCATATGTAGCAAAAAAGGACACACATAGTGTCGGCGCTCTAAAGCTGGGCGCTATAGCATAGAGCGCCAGACGCTGTGTTATTAAAGTCTTTTTTCGAACACATATCCACCAGGAACAAAGCGAAAACACGTGGAATGACATTGTTATAACACTGGCTTTAGTGACAGACCTGTAATGACAATTCTACATAAAAATAAAAAATAGTGAAAAAGTTTCTAAAAGTGTTTGTTTGCAGCCAGGAGACGTCACACAATGATTGGAGCAAAAAAATAAATTAAAAATGTCAAACACGCTGTTTAAACACAAGCAAATGAACGCCCATTGAAATGTATGGGAGAGCGACACTGAGAGAAAGGTATTACCTGGCCCTGGAAGCTAGAGCGCCGGCGCTATACACTGAGCCGCCTGTAATAATACATGTGACGCTACATGGCGCTGTTAGAGGCGCTCACCAGATTCGCTTTCATAAATGTGGTTTTGCGTACAGCGCCCGGCGTTCACCAGATACTGCCTGCCGCTACGAGGCGCTACCTGGCGCTATCCCTTCTTAAATAACCCCCATAGATTGAGACCTTTATATATGTGACAGGTTTCAATAAGGTTCAGGAGGGAAGTGTTTTTAATAAGAAACTTAATGATGGAACAAGGGGCCCAACCTGAAGCTGGTCGGAGGGAGGATCAGGAGCAATGTTAGAAAATATTATTTTCCAAAAGAGTAGTAGATGCTTGGAACAAACTTCCAGCAGAGGTAGTTGAAAAATCAATAGTCACTGAACTTAAACATGCCTGGGATAAGCACACATCTATCCTAAGATAAAGAGAACATATAGTATATACATAAGATATAGAGAACATACGGTATACACATAAGATATAGAGAACATACGGTATACACATAAGATATAGTGAATATACAGTATATACATAAGATAAAGAGAGCATACAGTATACACATAAGATACAGAGAACATACAGTATATACATAAGATACAGAGAACATACAGTATATACATAAGATACAGAGAACATACAGTATATACAAAATATATAAAGAACATACAGTATACACATAAGATACAGAGAACATACAGTATATACATAAGATACAGGGAACATACAGTATACACATAAGATAAAGAGAACATACAGTATACACATAAGATAAAGAGAACATACAGTATATACATAAGATACAGAGAACATACAGTATATACATAAGATACAGAGAACATACAGTATATACATAAGATACAGAGAACATACAGTATATACATAAGATACAGAGAACATACAGTATACACATAAGATACAGAGAACATACAGTATATACATAAGATACAGAGAACATACAGTATACACATAAGATACAGAGAACATACAGTATATACATAAGATACAGAGTACATACAGTATATACATAAGGGCAGACTAGATGGACCGTATGGTCTTCTTCTGCCGGCGACCTTCTATGTTTATATATATATGATTAGTGATGACATCACAAAGGGTGCCGGCATATTATTCATTATTTATTCATCCATCCATTTGGGGGCGATCCCATTTCATGACGAGGAGTCACCCTGAACTTCGCAATAACTACCTAGGCTGCCATAAAAAGGTATCGCGTCGCGTTTCATAATACCCAGAATGCCTCACTGCAGGCCGGCATCTGAATCAGCACCTTACTCGCTGGCTCGTTCCGCAGATATTGCTGAGACACATTGATTTTATGGCCACTGCGGTGCTGGGCAAACCTGCAGCCTATTGTTTTGTTTTTTAAAGGAAACCTGTCATAAGATACTGTGAAAGTGCTGCTCTCTCCTCCCCATAAGGACACCATCAAACCATCAGCATTTACTGACAGACCCTCACCCTGAATTAGAGCCTATCCCTCCCCCTGTACATACAGATTGCTCACATTAATCCAGACCCTCACCCTGAATAAGAGTCTATCTTATATGTTTCCCCCCTGTACATACAGATTGCTCACATTAATCTGGACCCTCACCCTGAATAAGAGTCTATCTTATATGTTTCCCCCACCCTGTACATACAGATTGCTCACATTAATCCAGACCTTCACCCTAAATAAGAGCCTATCTTATATGTTTCCCCCACCCTGTACATACAGATTGCCCACATTAATCCGGACCCTCACCCTGAATAAGAACCTATCTTATATGTTTCCCCACCCTGTACATACAGATTGCTCACATTAATCCGGACCTTCACCCTGAATAAGAGCCTATCTTATATGTTTCCCCCACCCTGTACATACAGATTGCTCACATTAATCCGGATCTTCACCCTGAATAAGAGCCTATCTTATATGTTTCCCACACCCTGTACATACAGATTGCACACATTAATCCGGACCTTCACCCTGAATAAGAGCCTATCTTATATGTTTCCCCCACCCTGTACATACAGATTGCTCACATTAATCCGGATCTTCACCCTGAATAAGAGCCTATCTTATATGTCTCCCCCTCCGTACATACAGATTGCCCACATTAATCCGGACCCTCACCCTGAATTAGAGCCTATCTTATATGTCCCCCCCCCCCCCCCGTACATACAGATTGCCCACATTATTCCGGACCCTCACCCTGAATAAGACACATCCTTAATTAGGATGCCCCACTGTGTGAGACCACCCCAGATCGGGGCATTGGACTCACCTTTTCCCAGTCCAACAGTGCCTGCGTGGGCTCTCGTCCAATCAGAGCTGCTTGTTGAACTGATGTAAATCAGCTCTGATTATTGTGAATGGGGAGTGCGCAGCCCCATGCTTGTGCCTATGGCTGGGGCAGAATCGCATGCACAGCCTGGGGATGCCGCCGCTCTAGCTCCCCATTGACAGAGCTGCCTCAGTGAATTACGTCAGTTCAGTGGGTGGCTCTGATTGGACGAGAGCCGATGCAAGCACTAATGGACCAGAGAAAGGTGAGTGATTACCGGCACCCTGAGGGGTTTGCCACAGCACGGCATCCCGATTCGGGATTCCCCAGGGGAACCTCAGTGGCCGACTGGACCCAATGGGTTTTGTTCTGCTTTAAGGTGGACCTAAAGCAGAGGAGTAGCTAGGCTTTCTGGGTCCCGAAATGGCGCCCCCCATCTTTTGTCAGGCCCCCCTTTGGCACCCGCCACCCCTGCACCCCCCGAGCTACGCCCCTGCTTAAAGTCTGTAATGCCCTAGGGCTGGTCCTAGGCATTGAGAGCGACCACTATTTGGCCCTTATTCATGAAGGGATAGCGCCAGGTAGCGCCTTGTTAATGACAGGTAGCGACAGGTGAACGACGGACACGGCAACAATTACACATTTATCAAGCAGAATCTGTTGAGCGACTGGGATAGCGCCATGTAGCGTCTGATTGATCATTATCCCAGCCTCAGTGAACAGCGCCAGCGCCCAGCCTTGCACAGCGCCAGGTATGACCTCTCGCTACCTGTCGCTCTCCCATACATTTCAATGGACGATCCTTTTCTTCTCTTTTAACTGGGTTTTTTTTTTTTAAATCACAAATAATGTTGTGACCTCTCCTGGCATTGAAAATGCAGTTTTATCTTAAATTTTTCATTTTTTATATATTTCCTCAGAAATGACATTACAGCTCTGCCATTAAAGTGTTCATGTTACAATGTAATTCCATATGTTTTCGCTTTGTTACTAATGGATAGATGCTGAAAAACAGACTTTAATCACACCGCCTCCTGCGCTCTGGGCTTCAGAGAAGCATTTTTCAGCGCCAGAGTTTTGTGAGGATGTTTTTTTAATGAATATGTTGTGAGTCGGTCGCACTGACCAGTCGCTAACATGCGTTCCCATACAGCGCTGTACCTGTCAAATAGCGACTCATCACAATGTATTCATTATTGCTGTACAGAGACTGAGTCGCCATGAACTAGAGACCCACGGCCCGAGCACAGCGACTACTAGTGGGCGCTCTGAAAATGTCTGCTACAGACGCTCATCTGTCGCTACCTGGCGTTAGTGATGAATCAGCCTGCCTGTAACTGGCCGGCATTACATAGTTAATATGGTTGAAAAAAGACATATGTCCATCAAGTTCAACCAAGGGTGTTGGGGTAGGGGGAAGTTATTTTTTATTTCATAGGGGAAGCTATTTATTTTATTTTTTGTCTTTATTTTTTTTTATTATAGGCATTGATGATTATGTTGTATGTGAGTCGCTATAACACCAGTACAGCGCTATATGGGAGCGAACGGTAGCGCCAGCTCAGTGCCACCGACACACACCATATTCATAAAAAAAATAGCCCCACACAGCGCCGGCGCACAAAATCGGGTCGTTGTAGCCCAGAGCGCCAGACGCTGTGTGATTAAAGTCTGTTTTTGAACACATATCCACCAGTAACAAAGCGAAAACACATGGAATGACATTGTTATAACACTGTGACATTAACACTTTAGTGCCAGACCTGTAATGACAATTCTGCATAAAAATATTATAAATCAAAAAAGTTTTCAAAAATGACTTTTTTCTAGGCCAGGAGAGGTCACACAATAATTTGATAATTAAAATAAAAATAAAATAAAACCCTGTCCATTGAAATGTATGGGAGAGCGACAGGTAGCGAGAGGTAATACCAGGCGCTCTGGAAGCTAGAGGGCCGCCTGGAGCCGCTGAGCCGTCTGTGATGATGAATCGGTCGCTATGTGTCGCTGTTAGAGTCGCTCACCAGATTTGCATTGATAAATGTGGTATTGCGTACGCCGCCCGGCGTTCACCATTCGTTACCTGTGGTTACCTGTCGCTGCCAGTCGTTACCTGGCGCTATGGCTTGATGAATAAAGCTCTAAGGGGTTTAGGTCTGCTTTTAGGAGGGAGGCCATCAGGGCAGCGAGGGAAGCGCTTTGCTTTCACTCTCCATTATCCTCTGCAGCATTATTATTATTCCACAGAGGAAGAGCGTTCTATTGATCAGATCTCACCCTCCAGGCCCCGACGGGGGAGAATAACCTCCAATTAATGGTCAGCTCCCGGGGTCAGACGCACTGCGCGCGCGCGGGGGGGCGGATTCTGCTATTAATAAGAATCACTTAGGTATTTAGGGGTTTATACATCAAGGGATAGCGCCAGGTAGCGAACGGTGAACGCCGGGCGCAGTACACAAAACCACATTTATGAAAGTGAATCTGGTGAGCGCCTCTAACAGCGTCATGTAGCGTCACATGTATTATTACAGGCAGCTCAGTGTATAGCGCCTCTAACAGCGCCATGTAGCGTCACATGTATTATTACAGGCAGGTCAGTGTATAGCACCTCTAACAGCGCCATGTAGCGTCACATGTATTATTACAGGCAGGTCAGTGTATAGCGCCTCTAACAACGCCATGTAGTGTCACATGTAATATTACAGGCAGCTCAGTGTATAGCGCCTCTAACAGCGCCATGTAGTGTCACATGTATTATTACAGGCAGGTCAGTGTATAGCGCCTCTAACAGCGCCATGTAGCGTCACATGTATTATTACAGGCAGGTCAGTGTATAGCGCCTCTAACAGCGCCATGTAGTGTCACATGTAATATTACAGGCAGCTCAGTGTATAGCGCCTCTAACAGCGCCATGTAGTGTCACATGTATTATTACAGGCAGGTCAGTGTATAGCACCTCTAACAGCGCCATGTAGCGTCACATGTATTATTACAGGTGGCTCAGTGTATAGCGCCTCTAACAGCGCCATGTAGTGTCACATGTATTATTACAGGCAGGTCAGTGTATAGCGCCTCTAACAGCGTCATGTAGTGTCACATGTATTATTACAGGCAGGTCAGTGTATAGCGCCTCTAACAGCGCCATGTAGCGTCACATGTATTATTACAGGCAGGTCAGTGTATAGCGCCTCTAACAGCGCCATGTAGTGTCACATGTATTATTACAGGCAGGTCAGTGTATAGCGCCTCTAACAGCGCCATGTAGCGTCACATGTATTATTACAGGCAGGTCAGTGTATAGCGCCTCTAACAGCGCCATGTAGTGTCACATGTATTATTACAGGCAGGTCAGTGTATAGCGCCTCTAACAGCGCCATGTAGCGTCACATGTATTATTACAGGCAGGTCAGTGTATAGCGCCTCTAACAGCGCCATGTAGCGTCACATGTATTATTACAGGCAGGTCAGTGTATAGCGCCTCTAACAGCGTCATGTAGCGTCACATGTATTATTACAGGCAGGTCAGTGTATAGCGCCTCTAACAGCGTCATGTAGTGTCACATGTATTATTACAGGCAGGTCAGTGTATAGCGCCTCTAACAGCGTCATGTAGCGTCACATGTATTATTACAGGCAGCTCAGTGTATAGCGCCTCTAACAGCGCCATGTAGCGTCACATGTATTATTACAGGCGGCTCAGTGTATAGCGCCTCTAACAGCGTCATGTAGCGTCACATGTATTATTACAGGCGGCTCAGTGTATAGCGCCTCTAACAGCGCCATGTAGCGTCACATGTATTATTACAGGCGGCTCAGTGTATAGCGCCTCTAACAGCGCCATGTAGCGTCACATGTATTATTACAGGCAGGTCAGTGTATAGCGCCTCTAACAGCGCCATGTAGCGTCACATGTATTATTACAGGCGGCTCAGTGTATAGCACCTCTAACAGCGCCATGTAGTGTCACATGTATTATTACAGGCGGCTCAGTGTATAGCGCCGGCGCTCTAGATTCCAGAGTGCCAGGTATTACCTCTTGCTACCTGTCGCTCTCCCATACATTTCAATGGACATTACTTTTCTTCTCTTTAAACTTGGTTTTCTTTTATTTTTATTTTATTTATTTATTTATTTATTTATCAAATAATTGTGTGACGTCTCCTGGCCTATTAAAAGTCATTTTTGAAAACTTCTTTGATTTTTAAAATATTTTTATGCAGAATTGTCATTACAGGTCTGGTATTAAAGTGTTAGAGGCCGATTCATTAATAGCGGCAGGTAGCGACAGTTGAGCGACTGTAGCGGCATTTTCAGAGCGCCCGCTAGTAGTCGCTGTGCTTGGCCGTTTTTCGGTAGTTGATAGCGACTCAGTCAGTTTGCCGTAATGTTGAATATTGGGTGAGGCGTCGCTATTTGACAGGTTCCGCGCTGTATGGGAGCGCATGATAGCGACTGGCCATAGCGACCGGCTCCCACCATATTCATTAACAAATCAGAGTCCAAAAATTCTCGCGCTGTGAAATGCTTGTTTAAACCCCAGAGCGTTGGCGGCGATGGGTTAAAAGTAGTTTTTTAACCCCCAAACAACCATATTTTTGCAAACCAAAAAAAACAAGTTTTTTAAAATAATTTAGTAATATGAATACATTAATATCAGACCTGTAATATCAATTCTGTACAATTTATTTTTTTTATTTTTTTTTAACTTAAAGAAATTATTTACAATGGCAGAAGTGGTCACAGAATTTTTCACATTTAAAAAAACAAAAAAAAAAACAAATTAATAACAATTAATTATGAATTTAAAGATTGCTCCATTGAAATGCATTGGAGAGCGCCAGGTAGCGAGAGGTCATACCTGTCGCTGTTCAAGGTCGGACGCTGGCGCTGTGGGCTGAGGCTGGAATAATGATGAATGAGTCGCTATATGGCGCTATCTCAGTCGCTAAGCAGGATTGGCTTGATAAATGTGTGATTGTGGTGGGGAGCCGGCGTTCTCGTGGCGGGGCCCGTCATTACCGGCCACTCACCAGTCACTGGCTGTCGCTATCCCTTGTTAAATAAGGGCCTTAATGTCAGTGTTACAACAATGTAATTCCATGTGTTTTCGCTTTGTTACTGGAGGATATGTGTTCAGAAACGGACTTTAATGACACAGCGTCTGGTGCTCTGGGCTACAGCGACCCGATTTCGAGCGCCGGCGCTGTGTAAGGCAGTTTTTTTGATGAATATGGTTTGAGTAGTCCGCACCGACCAGTCGCTACCGTTCGCTCCCATATAGCTCTGTACTGGTGTTATAGCGACTCACACATCAAATTCATAAATGCCGGCCAGGGACTGAGGCGCTCGGTAACAGCGAACTATAGCTGATCACAGTGACTGCTAGTGGTCGCTCTGAGCGCCTCGCTACAGACGCTCATCTGCCGCTACCTGGCGCTAGTAATGAATCAGCCTCCCTGTGTCACGAGCCGCAGTGATCCCATGACGCATGCTCCGCTCTCCCAGCTGACACACAGACATTTAAAGACCAACTCCGTACAATTATAGTTTTGTAGTGAGGAAGGGTTAGAGTCGGGTTTAATGCTTAGAAGTCTCGCATTGGTTTGGACGCTGGAGACGGGTCGAGTTCATTTAGCTATGGATGTCACTGAAAGGTGGAGATCAGACCCGGGGGCTCCAGTGCCTCCTCATTGGCAAAGAGATTTTATTCTCTTCCAGATAAACCTTCACCATGATTTAATGAAAAGCCCAAACCCTAAAAAAACGATTCCCCAGCATCTAAAATTAATATATTTTAAGTTTTTAGTTGCTTACTTATTATTCTTTCCTCCACTGGGCCGAGACTCTGTTCAGGACTCTAGGATACGGGCGCCGCCATCTTGCCTCAGAAACATCACACATACTGAGGAGAGGAGAGCAGGATAAAGTGAGGGGTTATAGCTGTGCTTTGCACAGGCAGAACAGAGCTGGGGTCAGGAAAAGGTCAGCAATCCCAGAATGCAAAGCGGCATAGTCAGGAGACACTTCTTGTCTGCAGGCTGCCTGATGTTCCATGAGCCGCCATCTTGGATGTTTAAAGGCTCCGAACACAATAGGTGCAGGTAGGATGATTATCAATGTGAGCAATCTGTATGTACAGGGTGGGGGAAACATATAAGATAGGCTCTTATTCAGGGTGAAGGTCCGGATTAATGTGGGCAATCTGTATGTACAGGGTGTGGGAAACATATAAGATAGACTCTTATTCAGGGTGAAGGTCCGGATTAATGTGGGCAATCTGTATGTACAGGGTGTGGGAAACATATAAGATAGACTCTTATTCAGGGTGAAGGTCCGGATTAATGTGGGCAATCTGTATGTACAGGGTGGGGGAAACATATAAGATAGGCTCTTATTCAGGGTGAGGGTCCGGATTAATGTGGGCAATCTGTATGTACAGGGTGGGGGAAACGTATAAGATAGGCTCTTAATCAGGGTAAAGGTCCGGATTAATGTGAGCAATCTGTATGTACAGGGTGGGGGAAACATATAAAATAGGCTCTTATTCAGGGTGAGGGTCCGGATTAATGTGGGCAATCTGTATGTACAGGGTGGGGGAAACATATAAGATAGGCTCTTAATCAGGGTAAAGGTCCGGATTAATGTGGGCAATCTGTATGTACAGGGTGGAGGAAACATATAAGATAGGCTCTTATTCAGGGTGAGGGTCCGGATTAATGTGGGCAATCTGTATGTTCAGGGGGGGAAACATATAAGATAAGCTCTTAATCAGGGTAAAGGTCCGGATTAATGTGAGCAATCTGTATGTACAGGGTGGGGGAAACATAAAATAGGCTCTTATTCAGGGTGAGGGTCCGGATTAATGTGGGCAATCTGTATGTTCGGGGGGGAACATATAAGATAGGCTCTTATTCAGGGTGAAGGTCCGGATTAATGTGAGCAATCTGTATGAACAGGGGGGAAACATATAAGATAGACTCTTATTCAGGGTGAAGGTCCGGTTTAATTGCACAGACAAGAACTTAAATGAGGAAGCCCCCTTTAAACTACACCAAAAGCCAATTTGAAGATTCTAGGGCTGGCCGATTTTATACCTACCAACTTTTCAGGGTTGGGAAAGAGGGACATTTGCTAAATGAAGCCACTCCCCTCGTTGAGGGATGGATGAAGTCACGCCCCCTCATTGAGGGATGGATGAAACCACGCCCCCTCATTGAGGGATGGATGAAGCCACGCCCTCTCATTGAGGGATGGGTGAAGCCACGCCCCTAATTGAGGGATGGATGAAGCCCCGCCCCCTCATTGAGGGATGGATGAAGCCACGCCCTCTCATTGAGGGATGGATGAAGCCACGCCCCTAATTGAGGGATGTATGAAGCCACGCCCCCTCATTAAGGGATGTATGAAGCCATGCCCTCTCATTGAGGGATGGATGAAGCCACGCCCCCTCATTTAGGGATGGATGAAGCCACGCCCCCTCATTGGGGGATAGATAGGAGATGGGATGTAACAGTTACAGCAATAGAAAAACTTTGAATAGGCAAATGAATCATTTATTGCTGCAGATCTGCATGTTACAATGAGAACAACGAAGGCCAGGGGGGACATGGACTCAAGAGGGACAGTCCCTCCAAATCAGGGACACTTGGGAGGTATGGTACTAGTAATAGTCAAAATAGACTGCGACAAAGAAAAACCCATAAAAAAGTGAGAGAATTTAAAATATCAAAGCAAGTGGGTAAATGAAAGCATCAAAGGTGACAATGTCCCATAAAATATTCACCCCACACAAGCCAAGAAGGTTAAAGTAAATATAGTTCAGGTTTGGGTGATGAAGGCCCCCCGCTGGGGGATTCCTTGGTAACCCTGCGGGCCAGTTCGAGGCTGATGAGCCGCATGTGGCTCATGTGATAGTAATCGTGATGCCGCCATTATTCTATAATAGAAGCAGTAGGTCACATATGGGGGCCACATGTGGCCCTCTGAGCCATCTAATGTGGCCCCCGACTTGCTGTGGGGAAAGTGGAAGGGGGAAATAGAAATGTTGTGTAAAGGTAAGTAAATAAAGGCTCACTAAGGCTGGGAGCCATCTAGGAGGGGCCCATTGCCAGATAGGTGACAACGGTGGCTTGGAGTAACGTGGTGACATTAAAGTGGACCAACACCCAGGATTTTGACTATCCTGGGTTTTGGTCCACTTCGGTGGGACACCCCGATCGGGGGTGCCCCTCTGTGTGAAGCCCCAAAAACTCACCTCACCCTGCTCCCACGTGACCGCTGCAGCCAATCCCCGCCGACGGACAAGCGAGAGGCAGCGCCGGACAAGCACAGCGCACCCTGCTAGAGGGACGCGCGGGAGGCAACGGTGGACGCGCATGCGCCGCTGGAACGTGGAAAAGGTAGGATTGTGGGCTTCCTGGGGGGTTTCACCCCGCGGGACATCCCGATTTCGGATGCCCCGCGGGGAGGGATCTGATCGGCCTGGGAACCTTATAGATTCCCAGGCCGATCCCCCCTGGGTGTTGGTCCACTTTAAAGTTGCTCAAAACCCAGCTTGATTGGCCCAGGAATCTGTAGAATTCCCAGGCCGATCGATTCCCTCCCCCCGGGGCATCCAAAATTGGGATGCCCTGCTCTATGAAACCCGCCAGGTTACCCCGTTCACTCACCTTTGTTCCCGCTCCTACGGCGCATGCGTGAGCCAATTGTGAATGGCACGCTCCCTGTTAGAGGGAAGCGGAGGGTGCGCCCGCTAGCGCGCCCGCAGCCGCTGGACTAGCCCTTGATAAATAAGGCCGTTAGACACCGTCTTAGATGGTGTGATGTCAGCGGATCCGAGCGCGCTGATAGGAGGAGCGGCCGCGCATGCGCCGTAGGACCGGGAAGAGGTGAGTTTCTTCGGGTGATCTGGACCATCACACAGCGGGGAATCCCTGATCGGGGTGCCCTAGGGGAAAGGACCAAACCCAGGATAGTCAAAATCCACTTTAATAGTGCCACAAAACCCCCGGGTGACATCTCCATCACTATAACAAGGTAACAGATTACTCTATATAATATAATTGTATGTTTTGCATTGGTAGGAGTTTAGATGGGTTGAGTACTGGGAATACGGTTACGATTTGGAACAAATGAGAGGGATGGGCTATGAATGTGGAACCCATATATTTAACGAGGTGAGCCAATCAGCATGTGTATTACTGGCATGTGGGGAATGTTACATATAAATGCATACATCCCAACTGATTCGGGGAGACTGTCCCTCTTTTGAATCCATGTCCCCCTGTCTGTCCATCCCTCAATAAGGGGGTGTGGCCTAATGTAACAAATGTCCCTCTTTCCCACCCTGAAAAGTTGGTAGGTAAGAAATCGGCCAGCCCTGGAGTTTTCAAGTTGGCTTTTGGTGTAGTTTAAAGGGGGCTTCCTCATTCAAGTTCTTGTATGTGCAATTAAAAATAAGTCCCTCATTTGTCTCTCTTTGAGGTGTAACATGCAGATCTGCAGCAATAAATGATTTATTTGCCTAATCATAGTGTTTCTATTGCTGTAACTGTTACATCCTGTCTCCTATCCATTCCTCAATGAGGGGTGTGGCTTCATCCATCCCTCAATGAGGGGGCGTGGCTTCATCCATCCCTCAATGAGGGGGTGTGGCTTCATCCATCCCTCAATTAGGGGGTGTGGCTTCATTCATTCCTCAATGAGGGGGCGTGGCTTCATTAATCCCTCAATGAGGTGGCGTGGCTTCATCCATCCCTCACTGGGGTGATGTGGCTTCATTCATCCCTCAATAAAGGGGGCGTGGCTTCATTTACATATTATCCCTCTTTGAGGTGTAACATGCAGATCTGCAGCTATAAATGATTAATTTGCCTATTCATAGTGTTTCTATTGTTGTAACTGTTACATCCTATCTCCTATCCACCCCTCAATGAGGGGGCTTGGCTTCATCCATCCCTCAATGAGGGGGTGTGGCTTGATCTATCACTCAATGAGGGGGAGTGGCTTGATCTATCACTCAATGAGGGGGTGTGGCTTCATCCATCCCTCAATGAGGGGGTGTGGCTTGGTCTATCGCTCAATGAGGGGGAGTGGCTTCATCCATCCCTCAATGAGGGGGGTGTGGCTTCATCCATCCCTTAATGAGGGGGCGTGGCTTAATTTAACAATTGTCCCTCTTTCCCTCTCTGAAAAGTTGGAAGGTATGATAAATGTAGTAATGGGGTGGGGTGGTAGAAGGAAATACAAGTGTAAAAAAATCTAATGGAGTTTGCGGAGTGATTATTCTGATAGAAAATCTCTGTAATGCTACTTAAAGTGGCTCGAAACCCACGCCCCAACACCCTGAAATCTATAAGATTCCAGGGCCACTGAATCCCCCCCCCGGGCATCCAGAATTGGGATGCCCCGCTGTGTGAAACCCCCGAGGTCACCCAGAAACTCACATTCTTTCCTGGTCCAATGGCGCATGTGTGAGCTGCGGCGGAATCTCCGCTATCCCCGTAGCAGGGCGTGTACCTGCGCCAGGCATTTGTGAATGGCTGGTGCAGGCGCGCTTCCTGTTACAGGGTAGCGGGGGATGCGGCCACCTGCTCACTTGGATTTGCACACCTTAGACAAGCTATTAGACGAAGGGTCGGGAGCAGATCCGAGAGTTCTGATTGGACGAGAGGGCTGTGCATGTGCCGTAGGAGCGGGGAAGGGTGAGTGAGATCGGGTGACATGGGGGGTTTCACACATCCCCGATCAGGGTGCCCCAGGGGCAGGACCAAAACCCAGGATTTTTACTATTTAAAATGAAAAATGTTAAATCCTGAACCTATCCATTGTGGCCGTGACCAGTTTCCAAATAGTGCGTAAAGTGGACCAAAACCCAAGCCGATCAGCCTGGGAATCTATAAGATTCTCGGGACGATCGATTCCCTCCCCCCGGGGGCATCCAAAATCGGGATGTCCCGCTGTGTGAAACCCCCCAGGTCGCCCTATACACTTACCTTGCTTCCCAGTCCAATGGCACATGCAGGAACTGCGGCTGCATCCCCCGCTACCCTTCTAGCAGGGCGCGTGCCTGCGGCAGGCATTTGTGAAAGCTGGCGCGGGCATGCGCCCTGAAGCGGGGGGATGCAACCACCAGCGCGCTCGGAGCCGCTGGCCTTAGACGAAGCCTTAGACAACGTGACATCAGCAGCTCCGAGCGCACTGATTGGATGAGCGGCCGCACATTCGCCGTAGGACCAATAAGAGGTGAGTTGGTATCGGCGATCTGGGGGGTTTCACACAGCGGGGCATTCCCGGGTGAAAGGATCAAAACCCAGGTTAGTCAAAATCCTGGGTTTTGGTCCACTTTAAGTGCCCTCACTCTTCAAAAGGTTGAGCCCCCCTGCACTAGGTAATGCTGGATGGAGCTGTTCTATGGCAGGAGAGCACGGCTCATCCACTCTCACACACTACAGATGCCATAATGCCTGCGTGCATGAGCCCTAAAAGTCATATTTGCGAATAACTGTGGGGTGAGCCCCCTGGAGTCCGATCTTCTGGTGGGACCCCCCTCGACTGACACTGCATAAATTTACATATTTAGATGCGTGTCGGGTGGGTGGAAGATCGTGATTGGTTGGATTCTCTTCCCACCGCGTTTCATTTAGAAATTTATTAATAATGGAGAATCTCCGCATCTCGTTTGGTGCGCTGTGACAATTAGCACTTTCTCAATCAGTTCCCGGCGTTTTCTCGCCTCCCATCATGACTCACGCCTCGCGGGACACGACAGCCGCTCACATCCTGTGATTTATGTGATGCTGACTTAAAGGGGTTTCCCACCCGGGATCAGGATGTGGGCACTTAGGTGCATGGGGTCATCTGCTGGGGTGGTCAGGGATATAAGGGAAGATACAGAAGGAGAAGAGCTTACACTCTATTAGGGTATAAGGGAGGATACAGAAGAAGAAGAGCTTACAATCTATTAGGGTATAAGGGAGGATACAGAAGGAGAAGAGCTTACAATCTATTAGGGTATAACGGAGGATACAGAAGGAGAAGAGCTTACAATCTATTAGGATATAAGGGAGGATACAGAAGGAGAAGAGCTTACAATCTATTAGGGTATAAGGGAGGATACAGAAGGAGAAGAGCTTACAATCTATTAGGGTATAAGGGAGGATACAGAAGGAGAAGAGCTTACAATCTATTAGGATATAAGGGAGGATACAGAAGGAGAAGAGCTTACAATCTATTAGAGTATAAGGGAGGATACAGAAGGAGAAGAGCTTACAATCTATTAGGGTATAAAGGAGGATACAGAAGGAGAAGAGCTTACAATCTATTAGGATATAAGGGAGGATACAGAAGGAGAAGAGCTTACAATCTATTAGGGTATAAGGGAGGATACAGAAGGAGAAGAGCTTACAATCTATTAGAGTATAAGGGAGGATACAGAAGGAGAAGAGCTTACAATCTATTAGGGTATAAGGGAGGATACAGAAGGAGAAGAGCTTACAATCTATTAGGGTATAAGGGAGGATACAGAGGGAGAAGAGCTTACAATCTATTAGGGTATAAGGGAGGATACAGGAGAAGAGCTTACACTCTATTAGGGTATAAGGGAGGATACAGAAGGAGAAGAGCTTACAATCTATTAGGGTATAAGGGAGGATACAGAAGGAGAAGAGCTTACACTCTATTAGGGTATAAGTGAGGATACAGGAGAAGAGCTTACACTCTATTAGGGTATAAGGGAGGATACAGAAGGAGAAGAGCTTACAATCTATTAGGGTATAAGGGAGGATACAGAAGGAGAAGAGCTTACACTCTATTAGGGTATAAGGGAGGATACATATGCAGAAGAGCTCACAATCTATTAGAGTATAAGGGAGGATACAGAAGGAGAAGAGCTTACAATCTATTAGGGTATAAGTGAGGATACAGGAGAAGAGCTTACACTCTATTAGGGTATAAGGGAGGATACATATGCAGAAGAGCTCACAATCTATTAGGGTATAAGGGAGGATACAGAGGGAGAAGAGCTTACACTCTATTAGGGTATAAGGGAGGATACAGGAGGAGAAGAGCTTAGAGTCTATTAGGGTATATTGGAGAATACATAGGCAGAGGAGCTTACAATCTATTAGGGTATAAGGGAGGATACAGAAGGAGAAGAGCTTACAATCTATTAGGGTATAAGGGAGGATACAGAAGGAGAAGAGCTTACAATCTATTAGGGTAGGAAGGTATAAGGGAGGACAGATACCTCCAATCACACAATGCTGTGGGGTGGGCCAGGTGGGCACAGGCCCCCAGTTAGTATTGTACTGCCCTGGCATCTTATAAGATATGATGTGCGGTTTGGCCCCAGTATATAAAAAAGGTGAAGCCGCCAGGAAATTCCTCCATAATTAAACACATTTCACCTTCACTCCCAGGAAGAGTCAGCCGGAAGGTGAACCTTAATGGAGACCTGTAATGTCAGGATGGGTTTGCTCCTCGGGCTAATTGAGAATGTGATGTCCGATGTTCTGAGACTCAGAACAGCATGAAATACTGCAGCAGCCATTTAGCTTGGACACTAAAAGGAATCTGTTGCCTTTTTTTTATACTGTTGAGTATAAAAGACTCCAGGGTTGGCTGACTAGATGTCCCTATGGCATCCTGGTTCAAGATTCCTCACCGCTTGAACCCCCCCCCCCAGATCGACCACAAACTCCTTACTTTCCCCTGTCCCTCAATGAGATCGCCGGCAGCATCTCCGGCATCCCTGCAGCTGTCTGCCAGCTATTCTGCCAGGGGCGTGTGGGAGCATGCACTCTGCAGGGGAACTGGGGATGCGGCTTCCATTACTCCCTATGCTGATGCATATTGCAATACGACGCCTTTATGCCGCGCATTAGTATAATGCAGAAAGCACTGATTGGACAGGGGCCTGCGTATCCGCTGTGGGAACAGTGGAAAGGTGAGTTGAGTCTGTGATCTGGGGTTTCTTACAGCGGGGCATCCTACATCGGGATGCCCCCAGGGCAAGGACCAATCACCTGGAAAACTTGGTGTTTGGTCCACTTTAAAGTGGTCAACAAGGGGAAATTAAGGGGACAGGCTTCCTCTTAGCCCTCTTCTGCAGCCCATCTGTTCGGGTTACTTACCTGCTGAATGATGGGTATCCCCTTTGCTGAGGCACTGGAGGCTGCCTATTGAGGGAGTGATGGCATCCGGCAGCTGGGGACTAGGGGGGGTCTATAGTAGAGAGGTTCTTTTATGGGCCCCCTAACAACATCACAACTTCCATGCACACTCCCCAAGCCCCTTCTAACTTTACAACCAGAACTACATAGAAGATTGGGGGGGCTCCCACTGAAAGTAAAGGAGGATCAGACTGGGAGACTAGGGGGGTATAAAACTGAGATCCCGGGGGAGAGAAGGGTCATACTGGGAGACTGGAAGCGGGAGGCCCCCTGGCTCTCCATCCTTTGAGGGTGCATTTATTTCCTGTCCCCCATCATACAGAGTTCTATGCCTGATTATGGATTACTAAGGATTTTTAACTGTCACCGACAATCCAAATCGGGATCCCCCGGGGGCAATTGTCAAAGAAGCCCAGGATTTTCACACACCCTGATTGGGGGTGCCCCGCTGTGTGAAACCCCCCTAGATCGCCGAACGCAACTCACCCCTTCCCAGTCCTATGGCACATGCGCGGCTGCTCGTCCAATCAGCTCGTCTAAGGCCAGCGGCTCTGACCACGCTGGCGGCCGCATCCCCTGCTTCCCTCTAACAGGAATTGTGCCCGCGCCGGCCATTCACAAAAATCTGGGGCGGGCACGCACCCTGCTAGAGGGATAGCGGGGATGTGGCCATGGCTTGCACATGCGCCGTTGGACCAGGAAGCAAGGTAAGTGAATAGGGTGACCTGGGGGGGATTCACACAGCCGGGCATCCCAATTTTGGATGCCCTGGGGGGGAGGGATCGATCGGCTCGAGAATCTTATAGATTCCTGGGCCCATCGCACTGGGTTTTGGTCCACAAAAGAACTTCAGAGGTCTTGCAAAATAATCCGGGGCCATCCGAGTTCGACTTGGCGCATCACGAATTGGGGTGCCCCTCTGTGTGAATCCTCAGGATCTCCCTTTCCACTAACATTCTCCCGCACCCTCCCCCACCTCTAACGGTGGCGCGCACCTGCGTCAGGCCTTCCGGAATGGGCAGCTAAAAGCTGAGCGAGGTTCCCATATTGGGGTCCCTTTGGCTCTGCTCGGCTTAGCAGCTGACAGAGCCGAAGGGAGTAGAGTAAAATCGAGCATGCTGATTGGCTGAGAGGGCCACTCGGTTTCTGCCGAGCCTGTGCTGTGGGAATGACAGAACAGTATATAGGAAAAACAAACAAGGAAGGTCCCACTCCTTCCACAACACCCACTAACATATATGGCACCACTACTGATTGGATAAAAAATATATATTTATTGATAACAATGTCACATGATCTCCATACACTAAGGACTGATTAAAAACACTAAAGACAAAACATTGTCAATGAGGGAAGGGAAAGGAGCTAATACCCGGGGCAGGGGACTGGTAGATAGTTCAATATAATTAATAAAGTGAGTTTTATCTTAATTGCACTACCCGGCTGATCCAAAATAAAGTGCTATAGTGCATATCAATAATAATATTTGCATAAAACCAATATAACAATTTATCCAACACTACTGAAAGTGCAAGTGCATACTCAAATAACCCTAAAACCTATATCTACCTATACATAAACTGAACCTAGTGAGAGCAAGCCGGGATGGGTGAAGAAATAATACCCCCAATTATAAAGAAAAGTAACTTACATGAGAAAACGACCACCAGCCCACTGCCCCTGCGTCTACGCGTTGCGTGACGTCACCAGCGTCACTTCCTCAGGACATCAGGAATGACAGAACATTGAGTAAATCGGGTAAGTTGGGGGCATACACACAGCGGGGCATCCCAATTCAGGATTGCCCCCCACCCCAGAGGGACAAAAGCAAAAAAAGACCAGCACTCCAATAATTACAGGCCAGTTAGTTTAACATCTATAGTGGTCAAATTAATGGAAACACTCTTAAAAAAAAATTCCCATCTATAAATTCATGACATACACAACACACCCTGATAAGCACAACCCCAAGAATACACAGGGAAATAAGAGTGTGCCAATACCGACATCCCAAATTGATACAACAATACACCAAAGAACTTCTGCGGTTCCAGCAATCCGCAGAAAGGGGACTAATACCAAGAAGGCACCACTCTCACCCTAATAATAATTCAATAACACCATTAGAACTTGATATCCATCTATTTAATTCATCCAAAGATTTTTTTCTTTAAAAACACATTAAGGACAATACAACATTACTACAAACATTTTAAAAAAAACATATACAAGACCAAACACAGCAGGAGTGACCTAATCAATCCCCATTATACCTAAATCATTCCTCCTATTCAACATATATATAGCCTATCAAAAATTATTAAAGTGCCAATGTGCAAAGTGTCATAAGTGCAAAGCAGATCAAATGAATGTACAAATCAAATGTACATATGAAGAGACGGGGAGGCCGATTCATTAATAGCGCCAGGTAGCGGCAGTTGAGCGACTGTAGCAGTATTTTCACAGCGCCCGCTAGTAGTCGCTGTGCTTGGCCGTTGTTCGGTTGTTGACAGCGACTCAGTCGGTGTGCCGTAATGTTGAATATTGGGTGAGGAGTCGCTATTTGACAGGTTCCGCGCTGTATGGGAGCGCATGATAACGACTGGCCCTAGCGACCGGCTCCCACCATATTCATTAACAAATCACGCTCAAAAAATTCTCGCGCTGTGAAATGCATGTTTAAACCCCAGAGCGCTGGCGGCGATGGGTTAAAAGTAGTTTTTTAACCCCCAAACAACCATATTTTTGGAAACCAAACAAAACAAGTTTTTAATAACATTTTGTAATATGAATACATTAATATCAGACCTGTAATATCAATTCTGCACAATGTTTTTTTTTTTTTTACCTTAAAAAAAAAATCTAACATGGCAGAAGTGGTCACAGAATTTTTCACATTTAAAAAAAAAAAAAAAAAAAACATTAATATGAATTAATTATGAATATTTAAAAATTGTTCCATTGAAATGCATTGGAGAGCGCCAGGTAGCGAGAGGTCATACCTGTCGCTGTTCAAGGTCGGACGCTGGTGCTGTGGGCTGAGGCTGGAATAATGATGAATGAGTGGTTATCTGGCGCTATCTCAGTCGCTAAGCAGGATCGGCTTGATAAATGTGTGATTGTGGTGGGGAGCCGGCGTTCTCGTGGCAGGGCCCGTCATTACCGGTCGCTCACCAGGCGCTACCTGTCGCTATCCCTTGTTAAATAAGGGCCAAAAACTACCTAAAATAACTTCACCTCCGTGTAAAATGATCCCCTCCTGCTGAGCAAAGTATGCAATTCACCTAAAAATTAATGACCCATTGGACCCAAAACAGCACGGCTTTCCTGAGGGCCGATCATGTCAGACCAATCTTATTGATTTCTTTGACAATGTCACTAAAGTGTTAGATGAAGGTGGTGCTGTGGATATCGCCTATCTGGATTTTAGCAAAGCCTTTGACACTGTACCACATAAGGAGCTCATAGATAAGTTATTGAAGGTAGGACTCAATCCCTGGATAGTTCAGTGGATTTCCAGTTGGCTGAAGGATCGGTATCAGAGCGTTGTTGTAAATGGCGTGCAATCTGAACAAAGGCGAGTTACAAGTGGTGTGCCGCAGGGCTCTGTCCTGGGCCCCATTCTTTTTCATATATTTGTAAGTCACATAGGAGAAGGCTTGGTAGGAAAAGTTTGCCTGTTTGCTGATGATACAAAGGTTAGTAATAGGGTGGACGTCAGGTGAACGCTGGAGAAGGCAGCAATTCCACATTTACGAAGCCGAATCTGGTGAGCGACTGGAACAACCCCATGTAGCGTCCGATTCATCATTATCCCAGGCTCAGCGTACAGCGCCGGCGTTCATCCTTGCAGAGCGCCACGTCTTACCTCTCACTACCTGGTGCTCTCCTATACATTTCTATGGAAGATCCTTAAATCCCTTTCCTGATCCCATTTTTTTTTTTTAATAAAAACTCAAAACTTTCTGACATGTATCCTGGCCTAGAAAATGATATTTTTATTTTAATTTTTTTTATGAATATGGTGTGAGTCGGTCGCAATGACCAGTCGCTACCATGTGCTCCTATACAGTGCTGTACTGCTCATACAGCGACTCCCCACAATGTATTCATTATTGCTGCACAGCGACTGAGGCGCTCTGAACTAGCGAACCACGGCCGAGCAATGCGACTACTAGCGGCGCTCTGAAATCCGTCCTACAGACGCTCAGCTGTCGCTACCTGGCGCTAGTAATGAATCAGCCTGCCCGATGCAAGTATACCGGAACCTATGCCAAACGGGATGCCACAAATAAGCTATAAATAGTTAAGGTTTTAGTGACTGAGGCCTGTCAGGGGATTTCCTGGCACCCCTGCAGGCCAGTCCAAGCCTGGATATTAGGATGTCAGTACATCCTATCCTCATTGTGTGTCTTATTATTGTGTATACTGTCATATGTGTATACTGTCATATGTGTATACACTGTGTCCCCAGCTGGTGGAGCAGGTAGATGGCAGGCGATGCTGGCACATAATACTCATGCTACATGATACCCTGTTGGCCTGGTGCACACATTTCCTCTGTATACTGATACACAACTCTAGCCACAGCGTGCACACATTGTGTACACAGTACAGAACAGCTTGGATGTGTGCAATTTATTTATCCCAGAGAACACCTCTGTAAAACATTGTATCCAGGCTAAAGGTTTGTGTATATGTGAAATATGGCTACACAAATAAAGTGTCCTCAGTACACTGAGCTTGGTATATAGTGTGATACTGTTACATTGATACACAACAATGTGTATAGTTCCATGTATCACCCTGCTGAACACATTGTATTCCTGATATACTGAAGCATGCTTACATAGCCGGAGTGTAAACTGTGTGTTATACATTGTGTGTAATGATGTTAAAGGAGTGTGTAGTTGTGTATCTGGATTGAAATTATGTGCTTGTGGTGTTTTTTTATTCATTGTGTTTTAGTTTTTGTACTGAATCAGTATAGGCAGATAAAAGATACATTGCATATATCTAGAGTACTGTTACCAGTACTGCATTGATTTTCTATACTGTACTATACACTATATACTAATACATATACTTTGTATATTTGGAGTGTTATATGTTTCATTGTGTTTTAATACTGCACTGATACATTATATGCTAATAAGGATACAGTGTATATATTGTGAGGATCACCTCTGGTAGAAAGCAGGATGTTAGCAGTATAGAGGCTCAGAGGCAAAAAGTTCAACTAAAAGTCCGTGTTTATTCACACAAAAAGTCCATAACATAAAATATCCTTTTTGGGTTACATCACCTTTTCAGGAAAAATGCCACAGAATTGCATCAGACAGGCAACGGCCCTTTTTAGTTTTTGTCCAAGCTTGCACACTTGTAGCCGAATCCACCTCGGGTCCACATGAAATAGCCTGTATAAGAGCTTCCAGCCAGGCACACAGAGTCTCACTCCACAAGTGAGCTCCAGTCACAGACACCCCACAGCTGATTCCCCAGGCTATTTATGCAGCCCGCAAAACCTGGACCTGGGTAGTGGGATGGAGTCCCACCCTGCTCTACTCCATCCCAGTAAAGCCGTCCTGGGTTAGCCTTTCGGCTATACTAAAATTTCAGCAGCAGACTGCCATTAGCAGCCGATGCTGGAGACTACACAGCTTTACTGCACCAAGGCCAGGTGCCTTGGTGCCACATACCTACTGTCAATGACGGCACCTTGCACCTTACTACATACCCCCCCTTTGTTCAACCCTGAGGGTCCGTGTTTAGTCACACAAAAAGTCCATAACACAAAATATCCTTTTTGGGGTTACATCACCTTTTCAGGAAACATGCCACAGAATTGCATCAGACAGGCAACGGCCCTTTTTAGTTTTTGTCCAAGCTTGCACACTTGTAGCCGAATCCACCTCGGGTCCACATGAAATAGCCTGTATAAGAGCTTCCAGCCAGGCACATGGGGAGGCCGATTCATCAATAGCGCCAGGTAGCGACAGATGAGCGACTGTAGCGTGATTTTTTCAGCGCCAGCCAGTATTCACTGTGCTTGGCCGGCATTAGCTTGATGACAGCGACTCAGTCGGTGTGCGGTAATGTTGAATACGGGCTGGGGGGTCGCTGTTTCACAGGTCCAGCGTTGTATGTGAGCGCCTGACAACGAATGGCCAGAGCGAACGGCTAGCTTCATATTCATCAAAAAATCACGCTCCGAATGTGCTGTCGCTGTCCATTCCTTGTTTAAACCCCAGAGCGCTGGCGGCGATCTGTATTAACTAGTTTTTAACCCCTAAACAACCATATTTTTTGAATGTAACATTTTACATGTTTTTAGAATCATTTTGTTATATGAATACATTAATCTCAGACCTGTTAGATCAATTCTGCACATTTTTTTTTTTTTTTGACTTAAAAATAAATCCTAACATTGCAGAAGTGTTCTCCAATTTTTGGACATTAAAAAAATTAAAAAAAAAATTATTACCAATTAATCATGAATTGCTCCATTGAAATGCATTGGACATCGCCAGGGAGCGACAGCTCATACCTGGCGCTGTGAGGGAATTTGCAGCGGCGCTGTTCGGTCCAGGCGGCTTCATGATGAATGCCGCGCTAGCCGTCGCTCTCGCCGGCGCTAGCCTCATTTTGCTTGATAAATGCGTCATTGTGACCGCCGCCGGGCGTTCTTGAGTCGGTAGTCGCCGTTAGCTGCTGCTACCTTGCGCTCGTCGGACACTACCTGGCGCTATCGCTTGATGAATAAGGGCCACAGTCTCACTCCGCAAGTGAGCTCTAGACACAGCCAGTGCACAGCTGACTCCCCAGGCTATTTATGCGGCCCGCAAAACCTGGACCTGGGTAGGGGATGGAGTCCCACCCTGCTCTACTCCATCCCAGTAAAGCCGTCCCGGGTTAGCCTTTCGGCTTTACTAAAATTTTAGCAGCAGCCATTAGCAGCTGATGCTGGAGAAAACTACACAGCTTTACTGTACCAAGGCCAGGTACCTTGGTGCCACATACCTACCGTCAATGACGGCACCTTGCACCTTACCACAATATGCAGTGTCGTTGTTATGTGCACATATTGTTTTAATACTGCACTGATACACTATACGCTAATAAAGATACAATGTATAACTGCAGCGTTATATGTGCATGTTGTTTAATACTGCACTGATACACTATACACTAATAAATATACAATGTATAACTGCAGTGTTATATGTGCATGTTGTTTAATACTGCACTGATACACTATACACTAATAAAGATACAATGTATAACTGCAGTGTTATATGTGCATGTTGTTTAATACAGCACTGATACACTATACACTAATAAATATACAATGTATAACTGCAGTGTTATATGTGTATTTTGTTTAATACTGCACTGATACACTATACACTAATAAATATACAATGTATAACTGCAGTGTTATATGTGCATGTTGTTTAATACTGCACTGATACACTATATGCTAATAAGAACACAATGTATATCTGGAGTTTGTGTTATGTACAGTATCAATTCGTTTATGGGTTGTATACTCAGTATACAATACAATGTATATCTGGGGTTTGTATTGTGTACATGGTCACTGTGTCCATACTTTATGCCCATAGTATACAAAACAATGTCCAGAGTTTGTCTAGTGCACATCATTATTGTGTTCATTTCATGTATCCACTATATTATACAAATGTTATCTCTAAAGTGTGTATCATGTACACTATCATGTTGTGCCCTCTGTATACAATACACTGTATATCTGGAGTATGTATCCTGTACTGTATCATTGTGTTTACACGTTGGGCTTGAGTCATAGCCTGGTGAGAAAACTGCCATTGACTTTCATTGTCTACCTTGGGGCTGATTCCGAGCCAGGAAACACGTACCTGGCTCTGAATCGACCCCATTAAGTTCATGATACATTGTGTGTCTCTTGTGTATTGTGTACACCATCATACGTTGCTTCCTCCTCAGTATAAGACACATTATATATATTTACTTTGTATTGTGGTAATCATCTTCATCGTTGTGCCCTCAATATACAATTCATTGTATATCTGGTGTATGTCTACTGTACTGTCCATCCTTAGTATATGATACATTGTGTATCTGGATCTTGTATTGTGTATTCGATCGTTATGCTCATACGTTGTACCCTACATTGTGTATCTACACTTTGCATTGGATACACTATACGATGTACTACAATACATTGTATATCTGGAGTTTGTATTATCCTTGTGTTTATACATTGTGGCTTTCCTAAGTATATGACACATTGTATTGTGTATATTATCACCGTGTTCATCCGTCGTGCCCCCAGTATACAATACATTGGATATCCGGATTGTGTGTATGCATTGTGTCCTTCCTCGGTATATAATACAATAATAATATTTAATATAATAATAATTTACATTACAATGTATATAGAGATGGGAATGTATACAATATCACTGTGTCCTCTGTGCAGTGGACCCGGTACGTGTTGTATACATGAATATATGATTTATAACACTACAAAGGGGTTATGCTGACCTGTGCTGGACAGATGCCCAGTACACCTAGAGTGTGCACCCAGTGCAGTGGGGCTGGCAGATGCCGTGGCAGTGTTGATATGCAATAGTAAAACATTCCCTACTTCTGACATGTTGCTATATTGCATCCCCCTGGATTGTGATGCTGACACATTGCACCTCACCAGCACAGGCACACTGTCAATATAGTTTTTATACATAATGTCAGCCAGTATAATACAGACACTGTCACTCTAGAATGTACACACATTGTGACCCAGTGCAATGGCGCTGGCATATGCCGTGGCGCTGTTTATATGCAGTAGTAAAGCATTCCCTACTTCTGACATGTTGTGGCTATATTGCATCCCCTTGGATTGTGATGCTGACACATTGCACCTTAGGCACACAGGCACACTGTCATTCCAAAGTGTACACACCATGTGACCCAATGCAGTGGCGCTGGCGCATGCCGTGGCGCTGTTGATATGCAGTAGTAAAGCTTTCCCTCCCCTGGAATTGTGATGCTGACACATTGCACCTCACCAGTACAGGCACACTTTCAATCTAGTTTTTAGATATACTGTGACCCAGTATACTACAGACACACCGTCAATCTAGAGTGTACACACATTGTGACCCAGTGGAATGGCGCTGGCATATGCCGTGACGCTGTTGATATGCAATAGTAAAGCATTCCCTACTTCTGACATGTTGTGACTATATTGCATCCCCTTGGATTGTGATGCTTGCTGACACATTGTACCTTAGACACACAGGCACACCGTCATTCTAGAGCGTACACACCATGTGACCCAATGCAATGGCGCTGGCATATGCCGTGGCGTTGTTGATATGCAGTAGTAAAGCTTTCCCTCCCCTGGATTGTGATGCTGATACATTGAACCTCACCAGCACAGGCACACTGTCAATCTAGTTTATATACATAATGTCAGCCAGTATAATACAGACACACTGTCACTCTAGAGTGTACACACACTGAGACCCGGTGCAGTGGCGCTGGCATATGCCGTGGCGCTGTTGATATGCAATAGTAAAGCACAGGCACACTGTCAATCTAGTTTATATACATAATGTCAGCCAGTATAATACAGACACACTGTCACTCTAGAGTGTACACACACTGAGACCCGGTGCAGTGGCGCTGGCATATGCCGTGGCGCTGTTGATATGCAATAGTAAAGCACAGACACACTGTCAATCTAGTTTTTATACATAATGTGAGCCAGTATAATACTGTCACTGTCACTCTAGAGTGTACACACATTGTGACCCGGTGGCAATGGAGCTGACACATGCCGTGGCTGTGTTGATATAGAATATTCACTGCATTTTTTCGCTGACCCATAGCAGTAGCGAAGTACCAGGTAAAGATAAAGCAATACAGAGTGACAGTCAGAAGCTACACACACACACACATATATATATATATATATATATATATATATATATATATATATATATATAATGTCACAGGATGTCCCGTCACCATGTAGTATTGCGGTTAGGGGGGTCCCCTGCTGACGTCATAGTGCTGCGGTCCCCCTGATGCTGGTGCTGATGCTGCGGGCGGATGCCCCCCGTTTCCCCTCTTACCTGGCGGATAGGATGTCGGCATCGGGCTTGTTCTGGCCCCGGAAGCCGGGAACCCCCCGGAGGGCGGCCCGGGAGAGCAGGAAGAGGCCCGGGAAGAAGAGGCTGCCGGCGGCCAGGACCAGCACCATGGCGGCGGCGGCACCGGGAGGAGCACCGGGCGCACACAGACAATGGGGGCCGAGACGCCGCTGTCATACACAAAGAGGAGGAGGATAGAGGAGGAGGGGGAGGAGGAGGGAGGATGAGCCTGGTACCCGGGCTACCAGAGGAGGAGGAGGGAGGATGAGCCTGGTACCCGGGCTGCCAGAAGAGGAGGAGGGAGGATGAGCCTGCTACCCGGCTGCCAGAGGAGGAGGAGGGAGGATGAGCCTGGTACCCCGGCTGCCAGAGGAGGAGGAGGGAGGATGAGCCTCGTACCCGGGCTGCCTGATGGGGAGGAGGGAGGATGAGCCTGGTACCCGGGCTGCCAGAGGAGGAGGAGGGAGGATGAGCCTGGTACCCGGGCAGCCAGAGGAGGAGGAGGGAGGATGAGCCTGGTACCCGGGCTGCCAGAGGAGGAGGAGGGAGGATGAGCCTGGTACCCGGCTGCCAGAGGAGGAGGAGGGACGATGAGCCTGGTACCCGGGCTGCCAGAGGAGGAGGAGGGAGGATGAGCCTGGTACCCGGGCTGCCAGAGGAGGAGAAGGGAGGATGAGCCTGGTACCCGGGCTGCCAGAGGAGGAGGAGGGAGGATGAGCCTGGTACCCGGGCTGCAAGAGGAGGAGGAGGGAGAATGAGCCTGGTACCCGGCTGCCAGAGGAGGAGGAGGGAGGATGAGCCTGGTACCTGGGCTGCAAGAGGAGGAGGAGGGAGGATGAGCCTGGTACCCGGGCTGCCAGAGGAGGAGGAGGGAGGATGAGCCTGGTACCCGGGCTGCCAGAGGAGGAGGTGGGAGGATGAGCCTGGTACCCGGGCTGCCAGAGGAGGAGGAGGGAGGATGAGCCTGGTACCCGGGCTCCCAGAGGTGGAGGAGGGGGGATGAGCCTGGTAGCCGGGCTGCCAGAGGAGGAGGAGGGAGGATGAGCCTGGTACCCAGGCTGCTAGAGGAGGAGGAGGGAGGATGAGCCTGGTACCCGGGCTGCCAGCAGAGGAGGTGGATGAGCCTGGTACCCGGGCTGCCAGAGGAGGAGGATGAGCCTGGTACCCGGGCAGCCTGAGGAGGAGGAGGGAGGATGAGCCTGGTACCTGGGCTGCCAGAGGAGGAAGTGGATGAGCCTGGTACCCGGGCTGCCAGAGGAGGAGGGAGGATGAGCCTGGTACCCAGGCTGCCTGATGGGGAGGAGGATGAGCCTGGTACCCTGGTTGCCAGAGGAGGAGGAGGGAGGATGAGCCTGGTACCCAGGCTGCCTGATGGGGAGGAGGGAGGATAAGCCTGGTACCCTGGCTGCCAGAGGAGTAGGAGAATGAGCCTGGTACCCAGGCTGCATGATGGGGAGGAGGGAGAATGAGCCTGGTACCCGGGCTGCCTGATGGGAAGGAGGATGAGCCTGGTACCCTGGTTGCCAGAGGAGGAGGAGGAAGGAGGATGAGCCTGGTACCCTGGCTGCCAGAGGAGGAGGGAGGATGAGCCTGGTACCCGGGCTGCCAGAGGAGGAGGAGGGAGGATAAGCCTGGTACCCAGGTTGCAAGAGGAGGAGGAGGGAGGATGAGCCTGGTACCCAGGCTGCCAGAGGAGGAGGAGGGAGGATGAGTCTGGTACCCGGGCGGCCAGAGGAGGAGGAGGGAGGATGAGCCTGGTACCCTGGTTGCCAGAGGAGGAGGTAGAGGGAGGATGAGCCTGGTACCCCGGCTGCCAGAGGAGGAGGAGGATGAGCCTGGTACCCGGGCTGCCAGAGGAGGAGGAGGGAGGATGAGCCTGGTACCCGGGCTGCCAGAGGAGGAGGAGGATGAGCCTGGTACCCGGGCTGCCAGAGGAGGAGGAGGGAGGATGAGCCTGGTACCCGGGCTGCCAAAGGAGGAGGAAGGAGGATGAGCCTGGTACCCAGGCTGCCAGAGGAGGAGGAGGGAGGATGAGCCTGGTACCCGGGCTGCCAGAGGAGGAGGAGGGAGGATGAGCCTGGTACCCGGGCTGCCAGAGGAGGGGGGGGGGGGTGAGCCTGGTACCCATGCTGCCTGATGGGGAGGAGGATGAGCCTGGCTGCCTGATGGGGAGGAGGATGAGTCTGGTACCCGGGCTGCCAGAGGAGGAGGAGGGAGGATGAGCCTGGTAGCCGGGCTGCCAGAGGAGGAGGAGGATGAGCCTGGTACCCGAGCTGCCAGAGGAGGAGGAGGATGAGCCTGGTACCCGGGCTGCCTAATGCTGAGGGGGATGAGCCTGGTACCCGGGCTGCCTGATGGGGAGGAGGATGAGTCTGGTACCCAGGCTGCCTGATGGGGGGAGGAGGAGCCTGATACCCGGGCTGCCTGATTGGGAGGAGGAGGGAGCATGAGCCTGGTACCCAGGCTGCCTGATGAGGAGGAGGGAGGATGAGCCTGGTACCCGTGCTGCCTGATGGGGAGGAGGTAGGATGAGCCTGGTACCCAGGCTGCCAGAGTAGGAGGAGGGAGGATAAGCCTGGTACCCAGGCTGCCTGATGGGGAGGAGGATGAGCCTGGTACCCGGGCTGCCAGAGGAGGAGGGAGGATGAGCCTGGTGCCCGGGCTGCCAGAGGAGGAGGAGGGAGGCTGAGCCTGGTACCCGGGCTGTCTGATGGGGAGGAGGATGAGCCTGGTACCCTGGCTGCCTGATGGGGAGGAGGATGAGTCTGGTACCCGGGCTGCCAGAGGAGGAGGAGGGAGGATGAGCCTGGTACCCGGGCTGCCAGAGGAGGAGGAGGATGAGCCTGGTACCCGGGCTGCCAGAGGAGAAGGAGGGAGGATGAGCCTGGTACCCGGGCTGCCAGAGGAGGAGGAGGATGAGCCTGGTACCCGGGCTGCCAGAGGAGGAGGAGGGAGGATGAGCCTGGTACCCGGGCTGCCAGAGGAGGAGGAAGGAGGATGAGCCTGGTACCCAGGCTGCCAGAGGAGGAGGAGGGAGGATGAGCCTAGTACCCAGGCTGCCAGAGCAGAAGGAGGAAGGATGAGCCTGGTACCCGGGCTGCCAAAGGAAAATGCCTGATGGGGAGGAGGATGAGCCTGGTACCCTGGCTGCCTGATGGGGAGGAGGATGAGTCTGGTACCCGGGCTGCCAGAGGAGGAGGGGGGAGGATGAGCCTGGTACCCGGGCTGCCAGAGGAGGAGGAGGATGAGCCTGGTACCTGGGCTGCCAGAGCAGGAGGAGGAAGGATGAGCCTGGTACCCGGGCTGCCAAAGGAAAATGCCTGATGGGGAGGAGGATGAGCCTGGTACCCTGGCTGCCTGATGGGGAGGAGGATGAGTCTGGTACCCGGGCTGCCAGAGGAGGAGGAGGGAGGATGAGCCTGGTACCCGGGCTGCCAGAGGAGGAGGAGGATGAGCCTGGTACCTGGGCTGCCAGAGGAGGAGGAGGATCAGCCTGGTACCCGGGCTGCCTGATGGGGAGGGGGATGAGCCTGGTACCCGGGCTGCCTGATGGGGAGGAGGTAGGATGAGCCTGGTACCCAGGCTGCCAGAGTAGGAGGAGGGAGGATAAGCCTGGTACCCAGGCTGCCTGATGGGGAGGAGGATGAGCCTGTTACCCAGGCTGCCTGATGGGGAGGAGGATGAGCTTGGTACCCGGGCTGCATGATGGGGAGGAGGATGAGCCTGGTACCCGGGCTGCCTGATGGGGAGGGAGGAGGGACACGCCGCCCCAGAAGATGGCCGCAGTACCGACCCCCGGTAGGGGGCAACCCGCATCACTCATCATGCCCCCCCGGTACACAGTACACATACTCTATAACCCCCCATCCAATACTGCACCCCATCTCTGTACACATCCCTCCCTGCCCATCATTGTATACAGCTCACACTGCCTATCATTGTACACATCTCTCCCTGCCCATCATTGTATACATCCCTCCCTGCCCATCATTGTATATAGCTCACTGCCCATCATTGTATACAGCTCACTCTGTCCATCATTGTACACATCCCTCCCTGCCTATCATTGCACAAATCTCTCCCTGCCCATCATTGTATACAGCTCACACTGCCCATCATTGTACACATCACTCACTGCCCATCATTGTATACATCCCTCTCTGCCCATCATTGCACACATCTCTCCCTGCCCATCATTATATACAGCTCATGCCACCCATCATTGTACACATCACTCACTGCCCATCATTGTATACAACTCACTATGCCCATCACTGTACACACCCCTCCCTGCCCATCATTGTATACATCTCTCCCTGTCCATCATTGTATACAGCTCACTCTGACCATCATTGTACACACCCCTCACTGCCCATCATTGTATACAGCTCACTCTGCCCATCATTGTACACATCCCTCCCTGCCCATCATTGTATACAGCTCACTCTGCCCATCATTGTATACATCTCTCCCTGTCCATCATTGTATACAGCTCCCTCTGCCCATCATTGTACACATCCCTCCCTACCCATCATTGTATACAGCTCACTCTGCCCATCATTGTACACACCCCTCACTGCCCATCATTGTATACAGCTTACTCTGCCCATCATTGTATACAGCTCACTCTGCCCACCACTGTATACATCCCTCCCTACCCATCATTATACACATCCCTCCCTGCCCATCATTATACACATCTCTCCCTGCCCATCATTATACACATCTCTCCCTGCCCATCATTGTATACAGCTCACCCTGCCCATCATTGTATAGATACGTCCCTGCACATCATTGTACACGTCCCTCACTGTCCATCATGGTATACATTCCACTTTGCTTATCATTTTAATCACAATACTTACTGCCCATCATTGTACACATTACTCAGTGCCCATAATTGTACAAAAATCCATCCTTTCCCATCACTTATACACATAACTCCCTTCCCATCCTTGTACACACATCCCTCCCTGGCCTGTATCATAGTACACACATCTCTTACTGCCCATCCTTCGACACACATCCCTCCCTGCTCATCATTGTACACATCCCTCGCCACCCATCATTATATACATCCCTCCCTGCTCATCATTGTACACATCCCTCGCCACCCATCATTGTACACTTCCCTCCCTGCCCATTATTGTAGACACATCACTTACTGCCCATCATTTACACACGCCCCTCACTGCCCATCATTTTAAACACACATCTCCTGTTCTGTGAGTTCTCTTTATATCCTTCTCTAGTCTACCTAACAACAACAAAAGGAAACATCCTAAATACATATTTTCAGTCATTTGTCTCCATTTAACAGGTTTTTAAATGATTAAAGCTGGAATAAATTAAAGACTTTTCTGCTGAAGCAGCTCTGCTCTGTTTAGCATGACCATAACCTACTAACACTGATATAATCTTCCATTGCGCCAACTCCCACCAAGCATCTTACACTTGCTGGATCCTCTGTCTCTGGCTCCTTGAAACCTCCCCTTCACACTCGTTCTCATTTACCAGCACAGCCTTGCACTAATATTACACACTAGCCTCAGCTCTGTACCTTGTTGACCTCAACTACAGCCACCCTCGGTATTCGGCATGCAAACTGATATGGCTATTGCTAGACTAAAACAGAACTCCTGAGTTACTGATAAGGGATAGTGCAAAACTCAGAGGCCTTACTCATATACAAGCAAGTATTTCAGAAACTCAGGACTGCCCTTTCATCTGCTAAATCCAACACAGTTCACTTCTCTCAACACAGGCCCATAATCCCAAATTAACACCCTTAGCTCTTTTCTTCGCCCACGGTCTCCAGAATCACAGCAGAGCGACTGGCCTAATCTTTCACAAATAAAATGAATAATATTCAAACTGGTTTAGACTCTCTAATCACTCTGTTGCCCTCCTCAACTACAGACACCACAAGCTGATACCATGGCTTATTATGGACATTACTATACTGAAATGGCACTCCTGAGGCACTGAACAGCAATGGCACAAAACCAAATCCAATTAGGACATCCTACTATACAAACAAGCCCTTAAGGAACTTGGGAGTGCCCTTTAATCTGCAAAAGAATAATATTTCACATCTCTCATATCTACAAAGGCCCAGAATCTTACCAGCACAGCCTTGCACTAATATCACACACCAGCCTCAGCTCTGTACCTTGTTGCCCTCAACTACAGCCACCCTCGGCATTCGGCATGCAAACTGATATGGCTATCACTAGACTAAAGCAGCACTCCTGAGTTACTGATAAGGGATAGCGCAAAACTCAGAGGCCTTACTCATATACAAGCAAGTATTTCAGAAACTCAGGACTGACATTTCATCTGCTAAATCCAACACAGTTCACTTCTCTCAGCACAGGCCCACAATCCCAGATAACTGTTTAACACCCTTAGCTCTTTGTTTCGCCCACGGTCTCCAGAATCACAGCAGCGCGACTGGCCTAATCCTTCACAAATAAAATGAATACTATTCAAGCTGGTTTAGACTCTATAATCACTCTGTTGCCGTCCTCAACTACAGACACCACAAGCTGATACTATGGCTTATTATGGACATTACTATACTGAAATGGCACTCCCGAGTCACTGAACGGCAATGGAGCAAAACAAAATCCAATTAGGACTTCCTGCTATACGAACAAGTCCTTCAAGAACTTGGGACTGCCCTTTAATCTGCAAAAGAATAATATTTCACATCTTTCATTTCTACAAAGGCCCATAATCTTACCAGCACAGCCTTGCACTAATATCACACACCAGCCTCAGCTCTGTACCTTGTTGGCCTCAACTACAGCCACCCTCGACATTTGACATGCAAACTGATATGGCTATTGCTAGACTAAAACAGAACTCCTGAGTTACTGATAAGGGATGGCACAAAACTCAGAGGCCTTACTGATATACAAACAAGTATTTCAGAACTCAGGACTGCCATTTCATCTGCTAAATCCAACACAGTTCACTTCTCTCAACACAGGCCCACAATGCCAGATAACTGTTTAACACCCTCAGCTCTTTTCTTCTCCCATGTTCTCCAGAATCACAGCAGAGCGACTGGCCTAATCCTTCACAAATAAAATGAATAATATTCAAGCTAGTTTAGACTTTCTAATCACTCTGTTGCCTTGCTCAACTACAGGTACCACAGGCCGATACAATAGGGTTGATTCAAAGAAACATGTAACAGCTTTGATTTTGGTGCCGATCATCCTATTTTTCCCGTACGCTCGTGCGTTCGTATGAACTTGCGAGTGATTCTATAAGCAAATACGTTTCTATCCTAAAATGTCCGTCCGTTCGTATGGCAGTTCGGGAATCAGACCTATGTCAGTTTCCATCCTGAATTTTCCGTTTCATTTCTCAGGTTGCAACATTGGTTTTGCCCTTTTTCCTTTTTTGTCTGGACGTAAATCCTTCTGATCTTGCGGCTCCGCACTACAAACTTACCTCATTAAAGTGCATTCTAAATATTTGGTCTTATTTTTCTTTATTTCATTCATTTTGTAGTAACCAACCATTAATGAATGCATTTGCATAAGTAAATCTTACTTTGTTTAATTTTTAGTTAACTTGCATTTTTTACTTGTGGATGTAATTTTAATATTTTGGCTTCAAATGGTACAACTTTAAATTTTTTGTGTGGTTACCCACACCCTCTACATACAGATTGCTCTCAAATATAAAAAAACACCCAGCAACTTCTGCATGTTATGAGTCTAGAAACAGCCAAGATGGCGGCTCAGGTATTATCGGGCAGCCTGCAAACTGAAAGGGCCTTGTGACTGTGTTGCTCTGCATTCTTTGATTTCTGACCTTTCCGTGCCCCCAGCTCTGCTGTGTCTGTGCAAAATACAGCAGTAACCCACATCCTGCACTTTATCCCGCTCTCCTCTCCTCAGTAAGTGTGATGCATCTGACCAAAGATGTGCTTAAATAATTAAACAAAGCAAAGGTAAACAACTACACCAATAAATGCAATCTAAAAATATTATTCTAGTACATCAATTTAAAAATAAATACCAAAGGACATACATTTCTTTAATTAACGCAAATATATTGCAAAATAAAGGTTTACATGCAAAGGACTAATTAAGGTCCACATTAAAATGCTTTTATAAGGCATACATGAATCAGGTATGCATTGCCATACAATTTATGGCCTCGGCCATGCTGATACATGCAGTTCATTGGAGCTCAAGACGCGCAGACTCCTCCACATAGCCAAAAAACCTGTTCACGAACAGCAATCCGGCTGCTAAAAGGTGTCGGCTGTGGCTTTCTTTTAAAACGTATTTAGAGGTTTGAAAACTGTTCTCTGAATCACACGTAAACACATCCGATTATCCTAAGTTTTACGTTTTGATCCTAAGTTTTAGGATTTGATCCTAAGTTTTACGTTTTGATCCTAAAACTTAGGAACGAACTTGCGATGATCGTAAGAGCATATACGCATTCGTACGTAGGCTCGTGCGAGTCGGAAATGGCCAAAAAAACAGGAAAAAATGACTAACACCCACCCAAACTTACGATTCTCGATCCGAAATCAATTAACTTTTGCTCTTTGAATCGAGGGGAATGGCTTATTATGGACATTACTATACTTAAATGGCACTCCCGAGTCACTGAACGGCAATGGAGCAAAACCAAATCCAATATGGACATCCTACTATGAAAACAAGCCCTTCAGGAACTTGGGAGTGCCCTTTAATCTGCAAAAGAATAATATTTCAGATCTGTCATATCTACACAGGTCCAGAATCTTACAGGGGTGCACCTGTAATGAGCCAGATGAGGTAGTCGCCTCAGGAAGCACTATGTAGAGGGGGCGCCATTCGAGGGACTGGATCTTTTATATTCAGATTCGGGATGGCCCGCTGTGTGAATCCCTCAAACACCCCGAGAATTCACTTACCTTTCCGACATTTCCATGCTGAGTTTACAGTCCGTAGCTGAGGGATGAGGCCGCTCCCTATGCCAGAACATGTCATCTATGACTAAGGGACGATAGCACCCGAAACGCGTCAGAAGGACTGCACTACGCTGCCCGGGTCTGGTAATCATTTTATGGCTTTTGCAGCTTTCACTCAATGGAAATGCTTTTAATATTGAAGAATAAAATATTGGACTTTAAGGAGTGCGGACCCACCTTCTTGTTTTTGCTTTGACATTTGGGGCTGAGGGACTGCCCCGGGCCGAGCACCCTGATATTGTTTACCAGTGTGCATTAACCCTTTCCTTTTCTCTGAGCAGTGAGAACATGGGGAAGGTAAGTTTTGTTGGCAACCTGGGGGGTTCACAGAAATCGGGATGTCCCAAAGGCAAGAACCAAAACTCGGAATATTGAAAATGTTACTCTCCTGGGTTTTTTTTTCCGTGCCCTCCGGGGCATCCCAAAGCAGGCAGTCAGAAAAAACTCACCTGTCCAGGCTCCAACGGCACATGCACGGGCTCTCGTCCAATCAGAGCCACCTGCTATGACTATAGGTCATTCGGCAGGCAGCTCTAATTTACTAGAAAAGTGTTGATAGAGTAACCGCCATGCAGCGCGTCGGTGGTGCCGGGCTCGGATTGTTAAAGTGGACCCAGACGCCTATACCTGGTAATTTATACTGTTATAATTATTATGGTTATTTCTTTATCGTAACTGGTTTGCTGTTACATGCCTCGGAGTCTCGCTGTACTCACTACACCTGATCTAGCAAAGCACTTTATTCTGCGTATTTACGCACACTATTGGGATACTTCTGTCCCCTCATTATTCTTTCATTGCACACTTTGCACATAGTCCTCTTTTGCACGTACAGTACTCTCTTTAACTGCACTTTCTATTAGGCATTCGCACTTTATGTATGGGGGACTCCGAAGCATCTAGCAGCAAACATGTTATTATGATTATAATTCATTACATATAGAGATATGGTGCTATAAGTCTAGTTGGATCCACCATACATCCGCACATGAGTTTTAATTGTTTTTAAAGTGGAACCAACACCCAGGATTTTCACTATCCTGGGTTTTGGTCCACTTCCGCTGCGTGAAACCCCCCAGAATGGCAGAAAAAACTCACCTCACCCCGCTCCTACGGCGCATGCGCGGGCCTCGTCCAATCAGCGCGCTCAGAGCCGCTGTGGTATGCACGTACAAGGGACGGACAACCACAGCGGCTCCGAGCGCGCTGGCACAGGGTCTGAGCGGCTGCCACTCCCGTTTGTTTCTTTTGAATTTGTGCAAGCACATGGTGTGTGGGGTCTAGGCTGTATTGCAAGGTCTTGACCCTTCCACCCCATGGCTTGCACTTTAGAGGTTTAGGGCAACCTCAGGTAAGCCTGCTCCCAATTTATCTATTGCACTGTATGTCCCAGATGGGCTCTCAGAGATTAGAGTTAGGACTGCACCCCACAGAGGCACTTTGGTGTAGTGGTGCAGCTTATGCTACTTCTGCAGATGTGTGTGACCGAGTCCTCTGTTTTTAACCAAGTTTTGAGACAGATTATAGGCTGGCCCGCAAGCTAACAGGGTTGAGTGCTGTGGCTCCTTTAAGACTTGTGTGTACTAATTGCCCTGCTAACGTGCACCTCCCAGGTTAGTTATAAAATGGTCTGAGCGGCTGCCACCCCCCCTTTGTTTCCCTCTAACAGGGAGCGCGCCTGCGCTGGCCATTCACAAACATCCGGCATGTACGCGCCACCCTGCTAGAGAGAAGCGCGAGATGCAGCCGCGGCCCGCGCATGCGCCGTTGGAATGGGAATAAGGTAAGGTGAATGGGCCGTCCTGGGGGGTTTCACACAGCGGGGCATCCCAATTTCGGATGCCCTGTGGAGAGGGATCTGATCGGCCCGGGAATCTTATAGATCAGCCTGGGTGTTGGTCCACTTTAATGCTTCCACTTCTGGACCTGCCCATGTATATGTATATTTTGTGAATAAAATCTTGTATTGATTATATTTACTGTAGTGCGGCGATCCTATTTATAGAGAAGCATTTGCGGTCTGTACTGGCAGCCCGCTTACTTGGTAGTATACTAGAAAAGGGAGCGCGAGCTGTCGCATCCCGCGCTGTGCACACGCTCCCGCCCCAGCCTATCTGAATGCAAACAATAAGAGCCGCCTGCCGAATGACATAGCAGCAGCTGGCCCTGGAATCTTTTAGATTCCAAGTCGGGAGCTGCAGGGTCTTGTTCCACTCTACCTGAGGGCCTTATTCATGAAGCTCTAGCGCCAGGTAGTGCCTGTACAGCGGCAGGTAGCGTCAGGTGAACGCCGGACACAGCATGCAACTCCACATTTATGAAGCCGAGTCTGGTGAGCGACTGGAACAACGCCATGTAGCGTCCGATTCATCATTATCCCAGGCTCAGCGTACAGCGCCGGCGTTCATCCTTGCAGAGCGCCACGTCTTACCTGTCGCTACCTGCCTCTCTCCCATACATTTCTATGGGCAATACTTAAATCCCTTTCCTGATCCCATTTTTTTTTTTATTAAAAAAAAACTCAAATCTTTCTGACATGTATCCTGGGCAAGCAAATGACATTTTTGAAAACTTTTTTGATTAATAATATTTTTATGCAGAATTGCTCTTACATGTCTGGTATTAAAGTGTTCATGTTACAATGTTATAACAATGTCATTCCATATGTTTTCACTTTGTTACTAGTGGATACATGTTCATAAACAGACTTTAATCACACAGCTTCTGGCGCTCTGGGCTACAACGACCCGATTTTGAGCGCCGGCGCTGTTTGAGGCTGTTTTTTTGATGAATGCGGTGTGAGTCAGTCGCACTGAGCTGGCGCTAGCGTTCGCTCCCATACAGCGTAGTACTGTGACTCACACAACATATTCATCAATGCCAGCCAGCGACTGAGGCGCTCTGAAACAACTAACCATGGCCGAGCACAGCGACTACTAGCGGTCGCTCAGAAATCCTCACTACAGACGCTCATCTGTCGCTACCTGGCGTTAGTGATGAATCAGCCTGTGAGTCTTTTTTTTTGTGTGTTCTGACCCCACCTAGTGGTCACAAGTGGGGAATTACCACTCCATGTTACAGAGAAATGAAAATAACACAGCACACCAACATAGATTATTATTTAATTATATTATTATTATTATTATTATTAATAATATTTAATTATTATATTATTTAGTTATAGAGTGCCGTCATATTCCGTGGCGCTGTACAAGAATAAAAATGACAGGAGGGCCAGACAAGTAATACATTTATAAAGCATACAGTAACACGAGTACTCTAGGGAAGAGGGTCCTGCACTTGTGAGCTTACAATCTAAAGGATAAAGGAGGAAACGAGAGGTTGGGCCACAAACAGTAAGTACCCAGCATGGGTGGTAAGTGCTCTGAAGGGTGACAAGACTGTAGGGTGGATTGGTTAAGCCAGGTGATAAGCCAGTGTTAAGGGCGCTATTGAAGGTTTTAAGGGTTGTGGAGTGGAGAAGTGCATGGGGAAAGCCTTTCCAGAGGAGTGGAGCAGCATATGTGAAGTCCTGAAGACGAGAGAGAAATGGGGGTTGAGGACAGGAGGAGGTCGTGGGCAGAGCGTAGGCTGCATCTGGGTTGGTATTTATGGACTAGCGATGGAATGCAGGAAGGGGCCCCGGCTGTAGAGAGCCTTGTAGGTTAAAGTTAAGTTAAGTTTGAACGGAATTCATACAGTGTTGCCTCCAATTTATATCCTTTCTAGGGCCGATGAACGGGGAGGCCGACTCATTAACAGCGGCAGGTAGCGACAGTTGAGCGACTGTAGCGGCATTTTCAGAGCGCCCGCTAGTAGTCGCTGTTCGGTTGTTGATAGCGACTCAGTCGGTGTGCGGTAATGTTGAATATTGGGTGAGGAGTCGCTATTTGGCAGGTTCCGCGCTGTATGGGAGCGCATGATAGCGACTGGCCCTAGCGACCGGCTCCCACCATATTCATTAACAAATCACACTCAAAAAATTCTCGCGCTGTGAAATGCTTGTTTAAACCCCAGAGCGCTGGCGGCGATGGGTTAAAAGTAGTTTTTTAACCCCCAAACAACCATATTTTTAGAAAGAAAAAAAAACATGTTTTTAAAAAAATTTTGTAATATGAATACATTAATATCAGACCTGTAATATCAATTCTGTACAATTTTTTTTTTCTTTTACCTTAAAAAAATTATCTAAAATGGCAGAAGTGGTCACAGAATTTTTCACATTTAAAAAAAAAAAAAAATCATAACAATTAATTATTAATATTTAAAGATTGTTCCATTGAAATGCATTGGAGAGCGCCAGGTAGCGAGAGGTCATACCTGTCGCTGTTCAAGGTCGGACGCTGGCGCTGTGGGCTGAGGCTGGAATAATGATGAATGAGTGGCTATCTGGCGCTATCTCAGTCGCTAAGCAGGATTGGCTTGATAAATGTGTGATTGTGGTGGGGAGCCGGCGTTCTCGTGGCGGGGCCCGTCATTACCGGCCACTCACCAGTCGCTACCTGTTGCTATCCCTTGTTAAATAAGGGCCTTAGACGTAATCTGGGTTTTGTTGCGTCCCCCCCCCCCCCCCGGGGCATTTGCATGTCCAATGAGAGCTGTCTGTCATGACTATGACTATGAATATGGGGGTTATTCAAGAAGGGATAGCGCCAGGTAGCGCCTCGTAGCGGCAGGCAGCATCTGGTGAATGCCGGGCGCTGTACGCAAAACTACATTTATGAAAGCGAATCTGGTGAGCGCCTCTAACAGCGCCATGTAGCGTCACATGTATTATTACAGACGGCTCAATGTATAGCGCCGGCGCTATAGGCTCAGCAGCGCCATGTAGTACCTGTCGCTCAGTGTCGCTCTCCCATACATTTCAATGGGGTTTCATTAGTTGTGTATAAATAGCATGTTTGGCAATTACATTTTTAATTTTTTTTGCTCCAATCATTGTGTGACGTCTCCTGGCTGCAAACAAACACTTTTATACGTTTTTTGGACTTTTTATATTTTTATGCAGAATTGTCATTACAGGTCTGGCACTAAAGTGTTAATGTCACAGTGTTATAACAATGTCATTCCATGTGTTTTCGCTTTGTTATTGGTGGACATGTGTTCAGAAACAGACTTTGATTACACAAGTATGGTGTGGAGCGCTGAGAGTCGGACGCACTGAGCTGGCGCTACCTTTCGCTCCCTGCAGCGCTGTACTGGTGTTAGAGCGCCCAACATACATCACAGCCCTCAATGCCGGCCAGGTTACTACAGCGACTGATAACCGTCTACTAGCGGTTGCTCTAAACGCCGCTATACAGATGCTCATCTGCCGATACCTGGCGCTAGTAGTGAATCAGCCTCCACGAGTCATTCGACAAACAGCTCTGATTGACTTCAATGGGAAACACGCGCCACCACATCCCCGGCGGCCCCAGCCTATCTGATTGGCTGGGAGGGAATGGGGATGCAGGGGATGTGGGAGCACGAGCTCCCCATTGACAACAGTGAGATCTGTTTGCAAAATGACATGGCACGGTACACGGCTCAGTGGAGGAAAGCCCGGGCTGTTGGAGCGGGAAAGGTGAGTGTTTATGGGCGCCCCGGGGGGGGGGCCCAAACAGTGGAGTATCCTGATTCGGGATGCCCTGGGGGGGATGCTAGTCTGGATGAGCTTTGTCCCGCTTTAAAGCAGACCAAAATCCTGTTAACCTGCCTTTAGAGTCTATAAACTACCACATAGGCACAAGAAAACCTTTCACAAATGAGCACAGCACAAAATATATAGTAAAAATAAAAATCTTTATTTTAGTAACTCTACTGCATAAAAAAACAATATAGACAATATTAAAAACAATTGCACCAATAGGCAGCCCTATTGCTCTGAATATAAATCAGAGAATTTATCACCTCCATACTGGGAATCTCACATCAAAAACAAATCTAAATTCATAATGTTACACATATCCTAGATACTCCTATCCAATACAGAAAAGATACAATAAATGTAAATGTGACAATATATATATATATATCCAACCATGTGCAATAAGCTACATTGAAACAAATTGATGAGAGCAGCTGAACTCTCCTAATATAAAGTGCAAATGCTGAAATAGCAGCAATACCAGTAATTAAGCTAAATATAAATCCACTTTGTGATCCTACAAAACTATGATTAAAGGAGCAGTATCGCGAATTTTTCTTGGTGACTTATATTTAAATGGTACTTTGAATGTAGGTAAGTGTTGGAGTAAGAAATACAAATTTAGAAAAAAATGATGTCTGTGTTGTGCAGCTGGAGACGGGGAGGCCGATTCATCAATAGCGCCAAGTAGCGACAGATGAGCGACTGTAGCGTGATTTTTTCAGCGCCAGCCAGTATTCGCTGTGCTTGGCCGGCATTAGCTTGATGACAGCGACTCAGTCGGTGTGCGGTAATGTTGAATACGGGCTGGGGGGTCGCTGTTTCACAGGTCCAGCGTTGTATGTGAGCGCCTGACAACGAATGGCCAGAGCGAACGGCTAGCTTCATATTCATCAAAAAATCACGCTCCGAATGTGCTGTCGCTGTCCATTCCTTGTTTAAACCCCAGAGCGCTGGCGGCGATGTGTATTAACTAGTTTTTAACCCCTAAACAACCATATTTTTTGAATGTAACATTATACATGTTTTTAGAATCATTTTGTAATATGAATACATTAATCTCAGACCTGTTAGATCAATTCTTCACATAATTTTTTTTTTTTGACTTAAAAATAAATCCTAACATTGCAGAAGTGCAATCATGAATCATGAATAATTATAGATTGCTCCATTGAAATGCATTGGACATCGCCAGGGAGCGACAGCTCATACCTGGCGCTGTGAGGGAATTTGCAGCGGCGCTGTTCGGTCCAGGCGGCTTCATGATGAATGCCGCGCTAGCCGTCGCTCTCGCCGGCGCTAGCCTCATTTTGCTTGATAAATGCGTCATTGTGACCGCCGCCGGGCGTACTTGAGTCGGTAGTTGCCGTTAGCTGCCGCTACCTGGCGCTCGTCGGACACTACCTGGCGCTATCGCTTGATGAATAAGGGCCTAAAACTCATGTTTATGTCTGATGAGTGTCGGAGCCTGACACTCTCACCTGTTCCATGCTGAGGAGAGGGGTGAAACAATGTATCAAAGTCTCAGCTGTTCAGTGCTGGCAGTCGTCCAGCATAAGATAACAACATTGCAACATTGCCTGCCCAGAACTTATATATCTAAAACAGAGAGAAAAGCTCTAGAAGTCATTTAGCTGATTTTGACAGTTTTCCCTTCATGTTGGCTCTGCTGCAGAATCTTTCAGTTTACCATTTTCTCTCTCTTTTCTCAACACATTTTTCCATATGATCTTTCTTTCAGCTTTGTGTGTTTTGAGCAAAGCCCAACCCAGGATTTTCACTATCTGGAGTTCTGTTTTGTGCCCCTAGGGGCATCCCGACTTGGGATGCCCTGATATGTGAAATCCCCAAGTTCCCTGTGAAAACGTACCTTTCCCTGTCCCACAGTGCATGTGCGGGCTCTCATCCAATCAGCTCTGTTTGCACGCAGATGGGGAGCCTGAGCAGTAACCTTCCTGGCCGCCCGGCCTGTCTAAATGACTATCTGCGTGAGCGCGCCAGAAAAATGGGGGGATCTGTGGTTATCCAGGGGTCGTTTCACACAGTGGGGCATCCCGATTTAGAATGCCCAAGGGGGGAAGGTCAATGGCCGGGTCTTATAGACTTCAGGGTCGGCAACTCAGGGTTTTGTTCCACTTTAATACCTTTAGATTTTCCTGCACAGTTATTCAAAGAAGAATTTCAGTCGTTTTCAGTCAGTTTAGTTTATTTTGTATAGATTTTACACATTTGAGTCACCTGGTCTCACCTCACACACACACAGCCGTTACCACTGATTACAGTGTCAGCCTCTGAGGTAAAGTGTTGCTAGGAGACCAGTGGGCTAAATGAAGCAGCTCACTAAATACAACCCAGCAGATCCCCCTATTCAGCAAATGGACTGAGTCATTGGCATTATACAATTTAAAAGAAAGGCAGATATTTTTTCCTTTTTCTATCGCCAGATTATTTATACACATGTTAGAAGCTATTGTGTGGCTATTTAATTATTTATCTTTTTTAATGCAAATTTCGCGATACTGCTCCTTTAAGTAAAATACTATTCAGCTATACCTAATATTTCTCACATATTTTATAAATAATACTACTAAAGTGCAATATACTTGGGAGGCAACATGAAAAATAACACGACTTAGGCCCTTATTTATGAAGGGATAGCGTCAGTTAGCGCCTTGTTAATGAGAGGTAGCGACAGGTGAACGCTGGACACGGCAGCAATTACACATTTATCAAGCAGAATCTGTTGAGCGACTGGGATAACGCCATGTAGCGTCCGATTCATCATTATCCCAGCCTCAGAGAACAGCGCCGGCGTTCAGCCTTGCAGAGCGCCACGTCTTACCTGTCGCTACCTGGCGCTCTCCCATACATTTCAATGGACGTCTTTTATTTCTTTTTAAACAGGATTTTTGTTAATTTTTTTTTATCTCAAATAATGTTGTGACCTCTTCTGGCCTAGAAAAAGCCATTTTTTCAAAAATGTTTCATGTTTTATATATTTCTGCAGAAATGACATTACAGGTCTGGCATTAATGTGTTCATGTTACAATGTTATAACAATGTAATTCCATATGTTTTCGCTTTGTTACTGGTGGATAGATGCTGAAAAACAGACTTTAATCGCACAGCCTCCAGCGCTCAGGGCTTCAGAGAAGCATTTTTGAGCGCCGGTGGTGTGTGAGGCTGTTTTTTTGATAAATATGTTGTGAGTTGGTCGCACTGACCAGTCGCTAACATGCGCTCCCATACAGCGCTGTACTGGTCAAATAGCGACTCCTCGCAATGCATTCATCATTGCTGCACAGCGACTGAGTCGCTCTGAACTAGCGACCCACAGCCGAGCACAGCGACTACTAGCGGGCGCTCTGAAATGCCTGCTACAGACGCTCATCTGTCGCTACCTGGCGTTAGTGATGAATCAGCCTGCCCGTGATCCTACAAAACTATGATTGAGTAAAATACTATTCACCTATACCTAATATTTCTCACATATGTTATAAATAATACTACTAAAGTGCAATATACTTGGGAAGCAACATGAAAAGTAACATAACTTAGGTCAAATAAATGAGCGAAGAGTATATGAGATACTTTCCCTATGGAAATCTGTATATCATCTGAGGGCTGGTGCGAAACAAATGCCTCTAGAGTCTAAAAGATAACAGGACCGGCTTACAGCATCCAGATTTGGGATGCCCCCTGTGTGACACCCCCTGGATACTGACCTTGTGAATTTACCCCACGGTGCAGCGTCTCCTGCGCTCCTCAATCTGATGAGCGCGGTCCCACCACAACATCTGAATGGCAATCGCTGTATTCAACTATTTGGTCCAACTTTAAAGTGTCACTCTCCTTCTAGAGCATTGGGAATTGTCATGAGGAGGACACAGGGCGCCCTGGAGCACTCGTAGAGGGGATTAGAAACGGGCAGGCTGATTCATCACTAACGCCAGGTAGCGACAGATGAGCGTCTGTAGCAGGCATTTACAGAGCGCCTGCTAGTAGTCGCTGTGCTCGGCCGTGGGTCGCTAGTTCAGAGCGACTCAGTCGCTGTGCAGTAATGATGAATACATTGTGGGGAGTCGCTATTTGACCAGTACAGCGCTGTATGGGAGCGCATGTTAGCGACTGCTCATAGCGACCGACTCACAACATATTCATTAAAAAAAACAGCCTCACAAAACTCCAGCGCTGAAAAATGCTTCTCTGAAGCCCAGAGCGTCGGAGGCTGTGTGTTTAAAGTCTATTTTTCAGCATCTATCCACCAGTAACAAAGCGAAAACATATTGAATGACATTGTTATAACATTGTGACATGAACACTTTAATGGCAGACCTGTAATGTCATTTCTGCAGAAATATCTATAACATGAAAAATATTTGAAAAATGGCTTTTTCTAGGCCAGAAGAGGTCACAACATTATTTGAGTTAAAAAACAATAAAAAAAATAAATAAAAGACGTCCATTGAAATGTATGGGAGAGGGACAGGTAGCGAGAGGTCATACCTGGCGCTGTGCAAGGCTGAACGCCGGTGCTGTTCGCTGAGGCTGTGAAAATGATGAATCGGATGCTACATGGCGTTATCCCAGTCGCTCAACAGATTCTGCTTGATAAATGTGTAATTGCTGCCGTGTCCGGCGTTCACCTGACGCTACCTCTCATTAACAAGGCGCTACCTGGCGCTATCCCTTCATGAATAAGGGCCTGGGTTAGTTAATACAAAATGTAAAAGGAGCCCAAACATATTGCAATCTGATCACGTGGATATAGAGGTCTGATCATAAACACTGTCCTCGCTCTGGAGAGCGGAGGGCGCAGCTCCCATCGTGATGCCATCACAGGAGATGACCTGTGCAATATTTCCAGTAAGGTCATCATTTTTCGTATTGATTTTTCCTACAGTGCTTATGTAGCGATGAGGCTGCATCGATCGTGCACTGCTGCTGAATTAAACTGGACGGGGGGCGCCAAAAAGATGGGGGGGGGTAAAGCTAAAGGGAAAACTATAGTGAGAAGTACAACAAATGACAGGTTCTCTTTATTCATATCCTGGAAAGCTCTGTGCTCAGCTGAAAACTCACACTACTAGCAGTGGCGGACTGGGGCCAAAAATCTGTCATGGATTTTACCAGCCTCTAGCCAGCCTAAGACTTTGCTGCTGTGGCCCTCCAACCATGATGCCGGGGATATAGCATTGGGGGCTGGGTTCCTTGGTTTTTGGGTACAGGGGGCTGAGAGAAAGACTAAGGAGGTAAGGATTAAATGTGGGTGTTAAAAGCAGCCGCCCAACTGGCCCCAAAGCAGTGTGCCCCACCGGGCATTGTCCCGGGTCTCCCTATGGCCAGACTACTGGTACCTTAGAGTCCCCTCCACTCCCCATGAGGAGCTACCAGAAGGGATAAACTCTGCCTATGTATAGCCTTAGCTTGTAAGTTTTGTCTTGGTGTCTCCCTAATAGATTGTAAGCTCTTCTCCTTCTGTATCCTCCCTTATACCCTAATAGATTGTAAGCTCTTCTCCTCCTGTATCCTCCCTTATACCCTAATAGAGTGTAAGCTCTTCTCCTTCTATATCCTCCCTTATACCCTAATAGATTGTAAGCTCTTCTCCTTCTGTATCCTCCCTTATACCCTAATAGATTGTAAGCTCTTCTCCTTCTGTATCCTCCCTTATACCCCAATAGAGTGTAAGCTCTTCTCCTTCTGTATCCTCCCTTATACCCTAATAGAGTGTAAGCTCTTCTCCTTCTATATCCTCCCTTATACCCTAATAGATTGTAAGCTCTTCTCCTTCTGTATCGTCCCTTATACCCTAATAGAGTGTAAGCTCTTCTCCTTCTGTATCCTCCCTTATACCCTAATAGAGTGTAAGCTCTTCTCCTTCTGTATCCTCCCTTATACCCTAATAGAGTGTAAGCTCTTCTCCTTCTGTATCCTCCCTTATACCCTAATAGATTGTAAGCTCTTCTCCTTCTGTATCCTCCCTTATACCCTAATAGATTGTAAGCTCTTCTCCTTCTGTATCCTCCCTTATACCCCAATAGAGTGTAAGCTCTTCTCCTTCTGTATCCTCCCTTATACCCTAATAGAGTGTAAGCTCTTCTCCTTCTATATCCTCCCTTATACCCTAATAGATTGTAAGCTCTTCTCCTTCTGTATCGTCCCTTATACCCTAATAGAGTGTAAGCTCTTCTCCTTCTGTATCCTCCCTTATACCCTAATAGATTGTAAGCTCTTCTCCTTCTGTATCCTCCCTTATACCCTAATAGATTGTAAGCTCTTCTCCTTCTGTATCCTCCCTTATACCCTAATAGAGTGTAAGCTCTTCTCCTTCTGTATCCTCCCTTATACCCTAATAGATTGTAAGCTCTTCTCCTTCTGTATCCTCCCTTATACCCTAATAGAGTGTAAGCTCTTCTCCTTCTGTATCCTCCCTTATACCCTAATAGATTGTAAGCTCTTCTCCTCCTGTATCCTCCCTTATACCCTAATAGAGTGTAAGCTCTTCTCCTTCTGTATCCTCCCTTATACCCTAATAGATTGTAAGCTCTTCTCCTTCTGTATCCTCCCTTATACCCTAATAGATTGTAAGCTCTTCTCCTTCTGTATCCTCCCTTATACCCTAATAGAGTGTAAGCTCTTCTCCTTCTATATCCTCCCTTATACCCTAATAGATTGTAAGCTCTTCTCCTTCTGTATCGTCCCTTATACCCTAATAGAGTGTAAGCTCTTCTCCTTCTGTATCCTCCCTTATACCCTAATAGAGTGTAAGCTCTTCTCCTTCTATATCCTCCCTTATACCCTAATAGATTGTAAGCTCTTCTCCTTCTGTATCGTCCCTTATACCCTAATAGATTGTAAGCTCTTCTCCTTCTGTATCCTCCCTTATACACTAATAGAGTGTAAGCTCTTCTCCTTCTGTATCCTCCCTTATACCCTAATAGATTGTAAGCTCTTCTCCTTCTGTATCCTCCCTTATACCCTAATAGAGTGTAAGCTCTTCTCCTTCTGTATCCTCCCTTATACCCTAATAGAGTGTAAGCTCTTCTCCTTCTGTATCCTCCCTTATACCCTAATAGATTGTAAGCTCTTCTCCTTCTGTATCCTCCCTTATACCCTAATAGATTGTAAGCTCTTCTCCTTCTGTAACCTCCCTTATACCCTAATAGATTGTAAGCTCTTCTCCTTCTGTATCCTCCCTTATACCCTAATAGATTGTAAGCTCTTCCTCCTTCTGTATCCTCCCTTATACCCTATTAGATTGTAAGCTCTTCTCCTTCTGTATCCTCCCTTATACCCTAATAGAGTGTAAGCTCTTCTCCTTCTGTATCCTCCCTTATACCCTAATAGATTGTAAGCTCTTCTCCTTCTGTATCCTCCCTTATATCCTAATAGATTGTAAGCTCTTCTCCTTCTGTATCCTCCCTTATACCCTAATAGATTGTAAGCTCTTCTCCTTCTGTATCCTCCCTTATACCCTAATACCTCTCTCTCTCTTTCTTTCTCTCTCTCATTTTTGTTTTCCTTTTTCTGTTTCTTCTCCTTCCCTTTTTTCTTTTTCCTTCCTTGTATTCTTTCTTGTTCCTCCCCTTCTTCCACTTTTTTCCCGTTGGGTGTGAATGTGTGTGTTGCGGGGAGGCACAGGGTGACATGTACCCTATTGCCGGCCCTGCACATGGTGATCAGATGATCGGCCTGACATTGAATGATTGTTGGTCTTGTGGTCGATCGATCATTGGGTTGGAGGAGAAAGCGAATGGATTCTGCAGCAGAATGGAGCTGATTTTGATTGTTTGTTATTCTTATTATTTCTTAATTCTTATTATTACCCGACTCCAGGTCAGCGCTAAGTGCAGGACCAGAGACGGATGGCGGTGTCGTAGCGGCTCAGGCTGACGTCTAGGCGCCGCGTTATGGACGCAGATTGTTGCATTGCGGCAGATGAGCGGCTGTGTACAGAGATGACTTTTCAGAAGATCGATATTTAACCCCTTACACGCTGAGTGCCGGGAGGGAAGTGTAATTAATGGCTGCCACTGACTGGGCAATAAACAAAAAGGAAGGGGCGGGGGGGGGGGGTTAAGTGCAAGCTCATGTCATCCATCTGCATCTGCAGTGAGGGGGTGACATCAGCCTGTGAAGGTGAATGCTGCTCTGCTGCACCTGCTGCATGTACAGCTTGCCATAGAGCGCCCCCTGCTGCCTGCCCGCATCACTGCAGCTGCTCAATGTGCTCACATACATATTATTGTAAATAGCTCTGATATGTTCCGCAGCGCTGTACAGAGAACACTGAGCCATTCCCATCAGTCTCTAACCAGAGGAGCTTACACTCTAATGATCTTGTCACTAGTATAAACTATTACTATACACTCACACACTATTATTATATTACTATACACTCACACACTATTATTATATTACTATACACTCACTCATTATTATTATATTACTATACACTCACTCATTATTATTATATTACTATACACTCACTCATTATTATTATATTACTATACACTCACACACTATTATTATACTTGTTATAGCTCTGACATACTCTGCAGCGCTGTACAGAAAACACTGAGCCATTACCATCAGTCTCTAACCAGAGGAGCTTACACTCTAATGTTCCCGTCACAAGTATAATCTATTACTATACACTCACACACTATTATTATACATATGTATAGCTCTGACATACTCTGCAGCGCTGTACAGAGAACACTGAGCCACTCTAATCAGTCTCTAACCAGAGGAGCTTACACTCTAATGTCCCCGTCACAAGCATAAACTATTACTATACACTCACACACTATTATCATATGTTTGTATAGCTCTGACATACTCTGTAGCGCTGTACAGAAAACACAGAACCATTACCATCAGTCTCTAACCAGAGGAGCTTACACTCTAATGTTCCCATCACAAGTATAAACTATTACTATACACTCACACACTATTATTATATGTTTGTATAGCTCTGACATACTCTGTAGCGCTGTACAGAGAACACTGAGCCACTCTAATCAGTCTCTAACCAGAGGAGCTTACACTCTAATGTTCCCGTCACAAGTATAATCTATTACTATACACTCACACACTATTATTATACATTTTATAGCTCTGACATACTCTCAGGCTGATTCATTACTAGCGCCAGGTACCGGCAGATGAGCGTCTGTAGCAAGGCGCTCAGAGCGACCACTAGTAGTCGCTGTGATATGCTATGGGTCGCTGTTACCGAGCGCCTCAGTCGCTGGCCGGCATTGATGAATTTGATGTGTGAGTCGCTATAACACCAGTACAGCGCTATATGGGAGCGAACGGAAGCGACTGGTCAGTGTGAGCGACTTAAACCATATTCATAAAAAAAAAAACAGCCTCACACAGCGTCGGCGCTCTGGATCTGGGCGCTGTAGCATAGAGCGCCAGAAGCTGTGTGATTAAAGTCCGTTTCTGAACACATATCCACCAGTAACAAAGCGAAAACACATGGAATGACATTGTTGTAACATTGTGACATTAACACATTAAAGCCAGACCTGTAATGACAATTCTGCATAAAAATGTAAAAAATCTAAAAAGTTTTCAAAAATGACATTTAATAGGCCAGGAGAGGTCACACGATGATTTCATTAAAAAAAATAAAAGAAAAGAAAACCCTGTTTAAAGAGAAGAAAGGTAACGTCCATTGAAATGTATGGGAGAGCGACAGGTAGCGACAGGTAATACCAGGCTCTCTGGAAGCCAGAGTGCCGGCGCTATACGCTGAGCCGTCTGTGATGATGAATTGGACACTACATGGCGCTGTTAGAGTCGCTCACCGGAATCGCTTTGATAAATGTGGTATTGCGTACAGTGCCCGACGTTCACCGTTCGCTACCTGCCGCTACGAGGCGCTACCTGGCGCTATCCCTTGATGAATAAACCCCTCTGTAGTGCTGTACAGAGAACACCAAGCCACTCTCATCAGTCTCTTACCCGAGGAGCTTACACTCTAATGTTCCTGTCACAAGTATAAACGATTACTATACACTCACACACTATTATTATACATTTGTATAGCTCTGACATACTCTGCAGCGCTGTACAGAGAACACTGAGCCATTCCCATCAGTCTCTAACCAGAGGAGCTTACACTCTTTGATAAATGTGGTAATGCGTACAGCACCCGACGTTCACCATTCGCTACCTGCCGCTACGAGGCGCTACCTGGCGCTATCCCTTGATGAATAAACCCCTCTGTAGCGCTGTACAGAGAACACCAAGCCACTCTAATCAGTCTCTAACCAGAGGAGCTTACGCTCTAATGTTCCCGTCACAATCATAATCTATTACTATACACTCACACACTATTATTATACGTTTGTATAGCTCTGACATACTCTGCAGCGCTGTACAGAGAACACTGAGCCACTCTCATCAGTCTCTAACCAGAGGAGCTTACACTCTAATGTTCCCGTCACAAGTATAAACTATTACTATACACTCACACACTATTATTATACGTTTGTATAGCTCTGACATACTCTGTAGCGCTGTACAGAGAACACTGAGCCACTCTAATCAGTCTCTAACCAGAGGAGCTTACACTCTAATGATCTTGTCACTAGTATAAACTATTGCTATACACTCACACACTATTATTATACGTTTTATAGCTCTGACATACTCTGTAGCGCTGTACAGAGAACACTGAGCCATTACCATCAGTCTCTAACCAGAGGAGCTTACACTCTAATGTTCCCATCACAAGTATAATCTATTGCTATACACTCACACACTGTTATTATACGTTTGTATAGCTCTGACATACTCTGCAGCGCCGTACAGAGAACACTGAGCCATTACCATCAGTCTCTAACCAGAGGAGCTTACACTCTAATGTTCCCGTCACAAGTATAATCTATTACTATACACTCACACACTATTATTATACATTTGTATAGCTCTGACATACTCTGCAGCGCTGTACAGAGAACACAGAGCCACTCTCATCAGTCTCTAACCAGAGGAGCTTACACTCTAATGTTCCCGTCACAAGTATAATCTATTACTAGAGATGAGATAAAGGGATAGCGGGGATGCGGCATGTGCTGTTGGACGGGGAAAGAAGGTGAGTTTATGGGCGACCTGGGGGGTTTCACACAGCGGGGCATCACTATTCTGGATGCCCCGAAGGGGGGGGTCAATCGACCCAGGAATCTTATAGATTCCTGGACCAATCTCTGTGGGTTTTAGTCCATTTTAAGAGGTCAGGATAGCTGAGCCAATCAGGAGGCGCTATTGCAGGAGATAGTCACGTAATGCGCTGTCTAGCCACCATTATCGAGCTAGCTGTTGCAGAGAGAGCAGTACTCTTAGAGCAGGGACAATTTAAGGACAGTTTGGGGCATAGGAGAAAAGAAGGGACAGGAAAGGAAGTGGCACACGGGGGGTTGCTGCCTGCACTGGGATCTGCTGGTCATTGTAGTCCACCCTGTAAAGTCTGAAAATTTCAGTGCTTTTTTGACCACAGTTGTCTGGTTTAGCTGGCCCCTTGTCACTGCGTTAGGGAACTTGGGGTACACAGTGCCTCAGTGTTTAATACAGTTTTTAAAAAATCCTCCCAAGCGATATTTTAGGCCATTTTTGTCTGTTATAGCTGGACTGTGCAAGTGTGTCATTTTTGTTTGTTTGCTGCTCAAAACATATATATTTTTTCAATACTAACAGGCTAATTCATCACTAGCGGCAGGTAGCGACAGATGAGCGTCTGTAGCAGCCATTTCAGAGCGCCTGCTAATAGTCGCTGTGCTCGGCCATGGGTCGCTAGTTCATAGCGACTCAGTCGCTGTGCAGCAATGATGAATACATTGTGGGGAGTCGCTATATGACCAGTAAAGCTCTGTATAGGAGCGCATGTTAGCGACTGGTCAGTGCGACCGACCCACAACATATTCATTAAAAAAACAGCCTCACACACCACCGGCGCTCAAAAATGCTTCTCTGTAGCACAGAGCGCCGGAGGCTGTGTGATTAAAGGCTGTTTGTTAACATGTATCCACCAGTAACAAAGCGAAAACATATGGAATTACATTGTTATAACATTGTAACATGAACACATTAATGCCAGACCTGTAATGTCAATTCTGCATAAATATATAAAACATGAAAGATATTTTCAAAAATGGCTTTTTCTAGGCCAGAAGAGGTCACAACATTATTTGAGATTTAAAAAAAATAAATAAATATAAAACCCCCCTGTTTAAAGAGAAATAAAAGAACGTCCATTGAAATGTATGGGAGAGTGACAGGTAGCGAGAGGTAAGACGTGGCGCTCTGCAAGGCTGAACGCCGGCGCTGTACGCTGAGGCTGGGATAATGATGAATCAGACGCTACATGGCGCTATCCCAGTCGCTCAACTGAATCTGCTTGATAAATGTGGAATTGCTGCCGTGTCCGGCGTTCACCTGTCGCTACCTGTTATTTACAAGGCACTACCTGACGCTATCCCTTCATGAATAAGGCCCTAAGTAAAATGTCTGAGAAGGGAAGGAGTGGGAAAGCACTGGGTAGAGGAAAAGTCATCCCTGCAATTACTTCTGCCACTAAGGATAAGGATGTTGGTGCCAGTACCAAAACTGTGGTCAGCAGCCATGTTGCCAGGCCCAGTAAAAGTAGCACCAGCCATTTGCCCAGGCCCAGCCATAGTAGTGCCAACATCCATTTGCCCAAGCCCATCACTGCTAGTAGTAGCAGCAATGTACGTGGTAGTAGCAGCAGCAGCAATGTACACGGTAGTAGTAGCAGCCGCAGTTATGTACGCGGTAGTAGTAGCAGAAGCAACATACATGGTAGTAGCAGCAGCAGTAATCTACGCCGTAGTAGTAGCAGCAGCAGTTATGTACGCAGTAGTAGTAGCAGCAGCAGTTATGTACGCGGTAGTAGTAGCAGCAGCAGTTATGTACGCGGTAGTAGTAGCAGCAGCAGTTATGTACGTGGTAGTAGTAGCAGCAGCAGTTATGTACGCGGTAGTAGTAGCAGCAGCAGTTATGTACGCGGTAGTAGTAGCAGCAGCAGTTATGTACGTGGTAGTAGTAGCAGCAGCAATATAAGTGGTAGTAGTAGCAGCAGCAATCTATGCCGTAGTAGTAGCAGCAGCAGTTATGTATGTGGTAGTAGTAGCAGCAGCAGTAATGTATTCGGTAGTAGTAGCAGCAGCAGTTATGTACGCGGTAGTAGTAGCAGCAGCAGTTATGTACGTGGTAGTAGTAGCAGCAGCAGTTATGTACGCGGTAGTAGTAGCAGCAGCAGTTATGTACGCGGTAGTAGTAGCAGCAGCAGTTATGTACGTGGTAGTAGTAGCAGCAGCAATATAAGTGGTAGTAGTAGCAGCAGCAATCTATGCCGTAGTAGTAGCAGCAGCAGTTATGTATGTGGTAGTAGTAGCAGCAGCAGTAATGTATTCGGTAGTAGTAGCAGCAGCAGTTATGTACGTGGTAGTAATAGCAGCAGCAATATACGTGGTAGTAGTAACAGCAGCAATCTATGTCGTAGTAGTACCAGCAGCAGTTATGTATGCGGTAGTAGTAGCAGCAGCAGTTATGTACGTGGTAGTAGTAGCAGCAGCAATATACGTGGTAGTAGTAGCAGCAGCAATCTACGCCGTAGTAGTAGCAGCAGCAATGTACACGGTAGTAGTAGCAGCAGCAGTTATGTATGCGGCAGTAGTAGCAGCAGAAGTAATGTATGCGGTAGTAGTAGCAGCAGCAGTTATGTATGCGGCAGTAGTAGCAGCAGAAGTAATGTATGCGGTAGTAGTAGCAGCAGCAGTTATGTACGCGGTAGTAGAAGTAGCAGCAACAATGTAGAAGTAGCAGCAACCTTTCTAATGCCGTGACCCCGCAATACAGTTCCTCATGTTGCCGTGACCCCAAACCAAAAAATAATTGGTAGCTACTTCAAAACTGTAATTTTGTTATGGTTCGGAATGTAAATCCCTGATATGCATTATGTATTCTCATTGCTACAAATCAAACATAATTTAAACATAGTGATTAATCACAAAAACAATATTTAATTATATGTTGAGAAATATCTATTACATTTATTACATTTCACCATGGCATAGCATGTGTCGAAAACTCATTTCTCAGCCTCTTATTGAAATTAATAGGAGGCTGTGGCGGATTGTGTGGTATCTCAAGATTCTCGGGAGCTCTCTTCCACAAAATCCGCCACACTCACAATGAAATCAATAGGAGGCGGATTCAATGCCGGAAACCGCTGAATGAGCAGTTTCCTCATTCAGAATATGGGAAAATAGTGGGAGATATGGGAGATAATTATACATTGGGGAACAGTGTGACCTACATCTTATAGTGTCTCTTATAGTATAAGACACTGTGTAAATGTCTGGTGCTGTGTGTACTGTGTAATGATTACACACAAAGCACCTTACACTTACACAGTATTGTGTGTATGGTGTGTGTACTGTTATTACACCAGCAGGCGTCTCGCAGGCTCTCTTGGCTTCTGTCCTCCGGCGCTTGCTGCGTCCGCCCACTGATGATGTCAGCAAGCGCCGGACACACGTAATGCGCTGCTATGGACTGTGGAGCGTTCCCCCCGCTTCCCCCACCCCTTAGGCCCCCGGACGGATGATGTAATCACATCTGCGCAGGCATTCAGTTTGGAACGCGCATCCATAACGGCGTGCGTTCCAGCTGAATAGCGCCGCTGCAGACGGTAGCGCGACTTCTCAGCGGTTAAAGCCATCGGAAATATGTATTTTCCGATGGCTTTAGACGACCCCTGTGTTTTGGTCATTCGACCCCCGCCGGGGTCCCGACCTACAGGTGGAGTACCGCTGGCTTAGGAAAAGGTGATGGCGACACTGAGACTCCAGAAAGAAGCCTCCCAAAGGAGGAGTGTCACAATCGCACTCTATCAGCCCAGCCAAGACGCTAGAGAGAGTGTGACGGTGCAAGGGTTAAAGCCACCAGACCCCTGGGTATTCACTACTAGTCCCAGCAAGTCACCAAATTAACCCTTTGATAAACATGTTTCCCCAGAGCTTCCATCAGAAGGGTGAGCTCATATATTTCAAAGGCCAGAGCTGATTAATTTAACATGGGCAGGCTGATTCATTATTAGCGCCAGGTAGCGACAGATGAGCGTCTGTAGCAGGCATTTCAGAGCGCCCGCTAGTAGTCGCTGTGCTCAGCCGTGGGTCGCTAGTTCATAGCAACTCAGTCGCTGTGCAGCAATGATGAATACATTGCGGGGAGTCGCTATATGACCAGTACAGCGCTGTATGGGAGCGCATGTTAGCGACTGGTCAGTGCGACCGACTCACAACATATTCATCAAAAAAACAGCCTCACACACCTCCGGCGCTCAAAAATGCTTCACTTTAGCCCAGAGCGCCGGAGGCTGTGCGATTAAAGGTTGTTTTTTAACATGTATCCACCAGTAACAAAGCGAAAACATATGGAATTACATTGTAATAACATTGTAACATGAACACTTTAATGCCAGACCTGTAATGTCAATTCTGCATAAATATATAAAAAATTAAAAATATTTTCAAAAATGGCTTGTTCTAGGCCAGGAGAGGTTTAGATTATTTGAGATTTAGAAAATAAAATTAATAAAAACCCCTGCTTAAAGAGAAATAAAAGAACGTCCATTGAAATGTATGGGAGAGCGACAGGTAGCTAGAGGTAATACGTGGCGCTCTGCAAGGCGATAAAGTTGCATGTACGGTGAATACTGATAAAGAATCCTTATCCTAAGATAAAGAGTACATACAGTATACACATAAGATACAGAGAACATACAGTATACACATAAGATACAGAGAACATACAGTATACACATAAGATACAGAGAACATACAGTATACACATAAGATACAGAGAACATACAGTATACACATAAGATACAGAGAACATACAGTATACACATAAGATACAGAGAACATACAGTATACACATAAGATACAGAGAACATACAGTATACACATAAGATACAGAGAACATACAGTATATACATAAGATACAGAGAACATACAGTATACACATAAGATACAGAGAACATACAGTATACACATAAGATACAGAGAACATACAGTATACACATAAGATACAGAGAACATACAGTATACACATAAGGGCAGACTAGATGGACCGTATGGTCTCCTTCTGCCGTCAACCTTCTATGTTTCTATGTTTCTAATAAAAAGGAAAAAATAATAGAAGGAATGACAGAAAGAAAGAGAAATAAGGAACATAAGAATAGAAGAAATGAAAGAAAAAATGTAAGCAGAAAAGAAAGAAGGAATCACAAAAAAAATAACACAAAAAATGATGGAACGAAATAAAAAAAATAAATGCAAAGAAAAAAAAGAATGAAAACACAAAATAAATACAGAAACAAAGAAAGAGAATGAATGCATGACAGAAACAAAGAAATAATAAATGGAAAGACTGGAAGAAAAGCAGGTAAGACAGGGAGAATGATTGGGGTAAAAAAAAGAGCTGGAAGGGACGGAATAATAGAAGGGCTGACATAAAAAAGAGAAGAAAAGACAGAATGAATAGAAGGAATGACAAAGAAAGAGGCTCTCCCATTGGCCAATTTGCCACTGGCTGACAGTCCTTAGTCCTGGTTACTGCCCGGCCCTGTGTCCTGCATAGGGGCTTGTGAAGGAACGATCCAGCCTAAGTGCAGAAACCTCACATATCCAAGTCTGGAGTTCCCCTTTATTTCCCTCCTAGTCATCAATAGGATATACAATAGGGGAGTATCTGTAAGGAGACATTAACATGCCAATTTTTTTTTTTTTACTATAGCAGTAACATCAGCCCCCCTTTCCGATGGCCACCCTAGGCACAGGCCTAGGTTTGCTTAATTGTAAATACAGCCCTGACCTGCGGCATCACAAAGCCGCATGGGACAATCGAAATGCCCTTCTTCAGTTTCCAGGAAGCCAATGGAGTGCTTGTCAGCTATTGCCAGTGCCAGGCCTATATAACTAGGAGGATCGATGCACACCGCGCAGTATTAGAATTACAATTAAAAGAGTATATTGTAAAGTCATACACTCAGAATTGTACAGCTACACAAGCTACAATATACAAAGGATACAAGATGCTGGTGTATGATGCCAATCTATAAATATGGTCGCCGGGATAGGCCGTCACCTCAAAAGTAAGGAAAAAACAGGTAAGTAATAAACTAGCTCTAGTTTAGTCAATACATAACATATAGTGCAGCAGTTGTAATCATGTTATGTATTGCGCTACCTTACTGGAATGATGCTAATTTATATTCATGATTTCTGACCAGTAATCTTTTCTAAAGTATCATTTATGCTGTTATGTTATGTGTATTCCCTTGACTGCACATATACAGATATATCTCCCCATTGTTCCGAGATATATAGAGATATACAGATATATCTCCCCATTGTTCCGAGATATATAGAGATATACAGATATATCTCCCCATTGTTCCGAGATATATAGAGATATACAGATATATCTCCCCATTGTTCCGAGATATATAGAGATATACAGATATATCTCCCCATTGTTCCGAGATATATAGAGATATACAGATATATCTCCCCATTGTTCCGAGATATATAGAGATATACAGATATATCTCCCCATTGTTGCGAGATATATAGAGATATACAGATATATCTCCCCATTGTTCCGAGATATATAGAGATATACAGATATATCTCCCCATTGTTCCGAGATATATACATACCTCCCAACTTCTAAAAATGTGAAAGCGGGACAAGCCATGCCCCCGACCACCCCCCCCCCCCCCGTCACAGCCCGGCCACATCCCCGTCACACCCCGGCCACACCCCGTCACACCCCGGCCACATCCCCGTCACACCCCGGCCCCACCCCCATCACACCCCGGCCACATCCCTGTCACGCCCCGGCCACACCCCCCGTCACGCCCCGACCACACCCCCATCACGCTCTCCAGCTCCAGCAATGTCGGCTGCCTTCACCCCTGCATGCGTACGTTTTTTTTATCCCCAACCCAGCATACCGCCCACCCACCCCCGTGCGCCTGCCCCACTCTCTCACCCCACACGCCAGGAAGCTAGTATCTTTGCGCCGGCGTTGTTGCGGCCCTGGGCACACTGCCACGGAGCAGGGCGTCCCGGGACATTTGTTAACGTTCCGGGACGGCGGGATTCTTTGCGCAAATCAGGACAATCCCGGGAAAATCGGGACAGTTGGAAGGCATGTATATAGAGATATACAGATATATCTCTCCATTGTGACTAAACTATAGCTACAGGCTGATTCATTATTAGCGCCAGGTAGTGACAGATGAGCGTCTGTAGCAGGCATTTCAGAGCGCCCGCTAGTAGTCGCTGTGCTTGGCTGTGATTCGGCATTATACACCAGCATCTTGTATCCTTTGTATATTGTAGCATGTATAGCTGTACAATTCTGAGTGTATGACTTTAAAATATACTCTTTTAATTGTAATTCTAATACTGTGTGGCTCAGAAAATGCAATAGATGCAGGTAGGAAGATTTTTAATGTGGGCAATCAGTATGTGCAGCGCGGGGGAAACCTATAAGATAGACTCTTATTTAGGGTGAAGGTCCGCTTTAAAATCTGTGCCTCTGCTAACGCTATGGAAAAAAAAGAAAGAATAGACGGAATGAAAAAATAAAAAGAAAAAAAAGATAAGGAGAAAAGCAAGAATAGAGGAGAAGAAAGAATAGAGGGAAAGAAAGAATAGAAGGTATAAAATAAAGAAGGAATAGAAGGAATGATAGAAAGAATAAATAGAAGTTAAGAAAGAGGATGACTGGACAAAGTAAAGGAAGAATGAATAAAAGGAAAAACAGAAATGAAATAACTCAGAAAAAAAGAATAGGAGGAATGGAGAAAAAAAAGAATAGATAGTATGACAAAAAGAAAAATTAACAGAAATGACAGAAAACAGAAAGAAAGAATAAAATAAAATATATGACAGAAAGAAAAAAAGAATAGGAGGATAGGATAAAACGAAACAAAGAACACATTTCTCCCAATGGCCAACCTTCCCCAGTCCTGTTACTGTGGAGATTTCCCAACGCGCTTTGAACCTGTTTGTCCCCTCCCGGCTGCCATCCAGCCCGCTCTCATTCAGATAACATCATGTTGCCTTGGTAACAGGGACGCGCTGGCAGACTCGCGATATAAGGAACGACGTAAAAAGCGGCACGCTGGGAAACCCTGCATCTGTGCGCGCTCCTTGCACATGCGCACTCCGTCACCCGATGGGAGCCACGCCTCCCTGCTCAGTTATTATTTGCTGCTGCTGAGGGCGGATAACTGCGGCTGCCAGTGTTAGCTGGAAAGGGGGCGTGGCTTCATTAGCGTGCTGCATAGAGTGCAGCGTGCACTGCGGGTGACGGGAGCGCGCACGATGGCGGGTGCGGGGATGCCTCTCACCAAGCACTGGGCGCGCTTGTAGTGTCTCTGTGAGAAGAGGAGTGTGCGCACTATGCCAGGTACAGGGGGCTGCCGTGTATGTGGGGGCAGGCAGGGGTGCAGAGGTGCCATGTCCAGGAGGTAGCGGGGTACAGGGGTGCCATGTCCAGGAGGTAGCTGGGTACAGAGGTGCCATGTCCAGGGGGTAGCTGGGTACAGGGGTGCCATATCCAGGAGGTAGCTGGGTACAGGGGTGCCATGTCCAGGGGGTAGCTGGGTACAGAGGTGCCATGTCCAGGGGGTAGCTGGGTACAGGGGTGCCATGTCCAGGAGGTAGCTGGGTACAGGGGTGCCATGTCCAGGAGGTAGCTGGGTACAGAGGTGCCATGTCCAGGGGGTAGCTGGGTACAGGGGTGCCATGTCCAGGAGGTAGCTGGGTACAGGGGTGCCATGTCCAGGAGGTAGCTGGGTACAGGGGTGCCATGTCCAGGGGGTAGCTGGGTACAGGGGTGCCATGTCCAGGAGGTAGCTGGGTACAGGGGTGCCATGTCCAGGGGGTAGCTGGGTACAGGGGTGCCATGTCCAGGGGGTAGCTGGGTACAGGGGTGCCATGTCCAGGAGGTAGCTGGGTACAGGGGTGCCATGTCCAGGGGGTAGCTGGGTACAGAGGTGCCATGTCCAGGAGGTAGCTGGGTACAGGGGTGCCATGTCCAGGGGGTAGCTGGGTACAGAGGTGCCATGTCCAGGGGGTAGCTGGGTACAGGGGTGCCATGTCCAGGAGGTAGCTGGGTACAGGGGTGCCATGTCCAGGGGGTAGCTGGGTACAGAGGTGCCATGTCCAGGAGGTAGCTGGGTACAGGGGTGCCATGTTCAGGGGGTAGCTGGGTACAGGGGTGCCATGTCCAGGGGGTAGCTGGGTACAGAGGTGCCATGTCCAGGAGGTAGCTGGGTACAGGGGTGCCATGTCCAGGGGGTAGCTGGGTACAGGGGTGCCATGTCCAGGGGGTAGCTGGGTACAGAGGTGCCATGTCCAGGAGGTAGCTGGGTACAGAGGTGCCATGTCCAGGAGGTAGCTGGGTACAGGGGTGCCATGTCCAGGGGGTAGCTGGGTACAGGGGTGCCATGTCCAGGGGGTAGCTGGGTACAGAGGTGCCATGTCCAGGAGGTAGCTGGGTACAGGGGTGCCATGTCCAGGAGGTAGCTGGGTACAGGGGTGCCATGTCCAGGGGGTAGCTGGGTACAGGGGTGCCATGTCCAGGAGGTAGCTGGGTATAGGGGTGCCATGTCCAGGAGGTAGCTGGGTACAGGGGTGCCATGTCCAGGAGGTAGCTGGGTACAGGGGTGCCATGTCCAGGAGGTAGCTGGGTACAGGGATGCCATGTCCAGGAGGTACCTGGGTACAGGGGTGCCATGTCCAGGGGGTAGCTGGGTACACGGGTGCCATGTCCAGGAGGTAGCTGGGTACAGGGGTGCCATGTCCAGGGGGTAGCTGGGTACAGGGGTGCCATGTCCAGGAGGTAGCTGGGTACAGGGGTGCCATGTCCAGGAGGTAGCTGGGTACAGGGGTGCCATGTCCAGGAGGTAGCTGGGTACAGGGGTGCCATGTCCAGGGGGTAGCTGGGTACAGGGGTGCCATGTCCAGGAGGTAGCTGGGTACAGGGGTGCCATGTCCAAGGGGTAGCTGGGTACAGGGGTGCCATGTCCAGGGGGTAGCAGGGTACAGGGGTGCCATGTCCAGGAGGTAGCTGGGTACAGAGGTGCCATGTCCAGGGGGTAGATGGGTACAGGGGTGCCATGTCCAGGGGGGTAGCTGGGTACAGGGGGGCCATGTCCAGGAGGGTAGATGGGTACAGGGGTGCCATGTCCAGGAGGTAGCTGGGTACAGGGGTGCCATGTCCAGGGGGTAGCTGGGTACAGGGATGCCATGTCCAGGAGGTACCTGGGTACAGAGGTGCCATGTCCAGGGGGTAGCTGGGTACAGAGGTGACATGTCCAGGGGGTAGCTGGGTACAGGGGTGCCATGTCCAGGAGGTACCTGGGTACAGAGGTGCCATGTCCAGGGGGTAGCTGGGTACAGGGGTGCCATGTCCAGGGGGTAGCTGGGTACAGGGGTGCCATGTCCAGGAGGTAGCTGGGTACAGGGGTGCCATGTCCAAGGGGTAGCTGGGTACAGGGGTGCCATGTCCAGGGGGTAGCAGGGTACAGGGGTGCCATGTCCAGGAGGTAGCTGGGTACAGAGGTGCCATGTCCAGGGGGTAGATGGGTACAGGGGTGCCATGTCCAGGGGGGTAGCTGGGTACAGGGGGGCCATGTCCAGGAGGGTAGATGGGTACAGGGGTGCCATGTCCAGGAGGTAGCTGGGTACAGGGGTGCCATGTCCAGGGGGTAGCTGGGTACAGGGATGCCATGTCCAGGAGGTACCTGGGTACAGAGGTGCCATGTCCAGGGGGTAGCTGGGTACAGAGGTGACATGTCCAGGGGGTAGCTGGGTACAGGGGTGCCATGTCCAGGAGGTACCTGGGTACAGAGGTGCCATGTCCAGGGGGTAGCTGGGTACAGGGGTGCCATGTCCAGGGGTAGCTGGGTACAGGGATGCCATGTCCAGGAGGTACCTGGGTACAGAGGTGCCATGTCCAGGGGGTAGCTGGGTACAGAGGTGCCATGTCCAGGGGGTAGCTGGGTACAGGGGTGCCATGTCCAGGGGGTAGCTGGGTACAGGGGTGCCATGTCCAGGAGGTACCTGGGTACAGAGGTGCCATGTCCAGGGGGGTAGCTGGGTACAGGGGTGCCATGTCCAGGGGGTAGCTGGGTACAGGGGTGCCATGTCCAGGAGGTAGCTGGGTACAGGGATGCCATGTCCAGGAGGTACCTGGGTACAGAGGTGCCATGTCCAGGGGGGTAGCTGGGTACAGGGGTGCCATGTCCAGGAGGTACCTGGGTACAGAGGTGCCATGTCCAGGGGGGTAGCTGGGTACAGGGGTGCCATGTCCAGGGGGGTAGCTGGGTACAGGGGTGCCATGTCCAGGGGGTAGCTGGGTACAGTGTGGTGTATATTGGAGGTACTGTGTTCCTGGGCTGTGTGAGGTGGGTGGGCATCTTGGGGGGTGGAGCCAGTCTTGCAGGTGTGATTGGCCCGCAATGACCTGCGTCTCTTCTCTATTACAGGCGCTCTCTGGTCCTGGCGCTGATGGCGGTGAGTCACATTGTACAGCTGATACTGTCCCCCCCCACCCCTCCCAACACTCACCTTTCTCCCCCCCCCACCGTTCCCAACACCCGCCTTTCTCTACCCTTCCCAAGACTCACTTTCTTTTCCCCTCTCCCCTCCTAACACCTGTCCCTCCCTCACAACACTCACCTTTTTCCTCCTTCCACCGCTCTTAAAACTCGTCTTCCTCTCCCCCCCAACACTCATCTTCCTCTCCCCCCAACACTCGTCTTCCTCTCCCCCCCCAACACTCGTCTTCCTCTCCCCCCCCCAACACTCGTCTTCCTCTCCCCCCCCAACACTCGTCTTCCTCTCCCCCCCAACACTCGTCTTCCTCCCCCCCCAACACTCGTCTTCCTCTCCCCCCCCAACACTCGTCTTCCTCTCCCCCCCCCAACACTCGTCTTCCTCTCCCCCCCAACACTCGTCTTCCTCTCCCCCCCCCAACACTCGTCTTCCTCTCCCCCCCCCAACACTCGTCTTCCTCTCCCCCCCCAACACTCGTCTTCCTCTCCCCCCCCAACACTCGTCTTCCTCTCCCCCCCCAACACTCGTCTTCCCCCCCCAACACTCGTCTTCCCCCCCCCCAACACTCGCCTTCCTCTCCCCCCAACACTCGCCTTCCCCCTTCTCTCCCCCAACACTCGCCTTCCTCTCTCCCCCAACACTCATCTTCCTCCCCCCCCCCAACACTCGTCTTCCTCTCCCCCCCAACACTCGTCTTCCTCTCCCCCCCAACACTCGTCTTCCTCTCCCCCCCCCAACACTCGTCTTCCTCTCCCCCCCCAACACTCGTCTTCCTCTCCCCCCCCAACACTCGTCTTCCTCTCCCCCCCCAACACTCGTCTTCCCCCCCCCCCAACACTCGTCTTCCCCCCCCCAACACTCGCCTTCCTCTCCCCCCCAACACTCGCCTTCCTCTCTCCCCCAACACTCATCTTCCTCCCCCCCCCAACACTTGCCTTCCTCTCCCCCCCAACACTTGCCTTCCTCTCCCCCCCAACTCTTGCCTTCCTCTCCCCCCCCAACACTCATCTTCCTCTCCCCCCCCAACACTTGCCTTCCTCTCCCCCCCCAACACTTGCCTTCCTCTCCCCCCCCAACACTTGCCTTCCTCTCCCCCCCCCAACACTTGCCTTCCTCTCCCCCCCCCCAACACTTGCCTTCCTCTCCCCCCCCAACACTCACCTTTCTCTCCCTTCTTACCACCCATCCTAACACTCACCTTCCTCTCCTCTCCCTTCCAGGCTCTTACCTTCCCAGCAGTCTCAGCCACCACCACCTCGGCCTCTGTGCTGAGCATCCCGCTCCCTGGAATCATACTGCTGGCCATCTCTGCCTATATCATTGTGCTCCTCTTCCTCCTGCTCATCCACCAGTGCCTGCGGGTGAGTGTCTGCTCCATCACTACTGCGCAAATGTGGATCAAATGTGTGTGTGTGTGTGTGTGTGTGTGTGTGTGTGTGTGGGGGGGGGGGTAATTACTTTTTCACAACTGTCTGTGTATATAGATAGCTATTTCATGAATATTATTATTATTTATTAATAATAATAATTAATTATTGTTTATTGAATTATTTTTTTATGAAGGTTTGTGTATATAGATAGAAATTTCATGGATATTGTTGTTATTAATAATAATAATAATAATAATTAATATAATTAGTTATAGTTTAATTACTTTTTTACAATGGTTTGTGTATATTGATAGCTATTTCATGGATATTATTATTATTATTATTAATAATAATAATAATAATAATATAATATAATTATTGTTTATTAAATTACTTTTTCACCACGGTTTGTGTATATAGCTAGTTCATGGATATTGTTATTATTATTATTAATAATAATATTAATAAAATATAATATTATAATAATATAATATTATAATGTTTAATTAAATCAAATTAATCAATCAAATTAATTATTGTTTATTAAATTACTTTTTCACAATGGTTTGTGTATATAGATAGCTAGTTCATGGATATTGTTTTGTTTGGATAATGATATTGTTTTTATTATTAATAATAATTAATTAATAATTGTTTATTTAATTACCTTTTCATGACGGTTTGTGTAAATAGCTATTTCATGGATATTGTTGTTATTATTATTATTATTATATTAATAATAATAATTATAATAATATTAATTATTAATATAATTATTACTTATTTAATTACTTTTTCACGGCGGTTTGTGTATTTAAATAGCTAGTTCATGGGTATTGTTGTTGTTGTTATTATTATTAATAATAATAATAATAATAATATAATTATTGTTTATTTAATTACTTTTTCACGACGGTTTGTGTATATAGATACCTATTTCATGGATATTGTTATTATTATTAATAATATAATTATTGTTTATTACTTTTTCACGATGGTTTGTGTATATAGATAGCTATTTCATGGATATTATTTATTGTTTATTTATGAAGTGCCACCCTCGGCCATGGCGCAGTACAATGTGAGATTACACACAGGTTAGCTGCAGCCTGGTGACTGGTGGCATTAGGTGTCATGGTGATTCCAGGTACAGCTCTGCTCTGACGCCTCCTCATCTTCCTGACTTGTTGTATTATCCTTTTTGCTTTGTGTGTGTCTTGCAGGCTCGGGGGTGCTGCCCGTCATGTATGGGGTGGCAGAAGGTTGGGGGCCTGGGCTTGTGCGACGCCTGTGAGAGCTGCGCCCAGTCCTGTGACTGCAGGGTGCCCACCGTCGCCCGGTGCATGGACAGCTGCTGCCCCTCCAAGCCGGTGAGTGTGATTCGTCCAGAGACTGGCGCAGCGAGCGCCTCATATATTATATGTCGGGGGGGTCTGATGGACTGCTAACATATAGCGGGATGTCCCGGTTACCGCTAATGAGGCCAGATTGTATTCTTACCTCTTCCTCGCTCCCTCGGGGGGAACCGGGGCCCACAATTGGGTCCAGGCTTCTGACTACTGAGAAGATTCTGGTCCACGTGACCACCGACGGCCAATTGTGGTGCCTAGTTCCACAGAGGGGTTGGGGAAAAGGTAAGTGCGGCAATCGGGAGTGCTGTGATCAGTACCTATTTGCCTTGATGTATGTTGGATCACTTTAAAGTGGACCAAAACCCAGTCAAATGCCTGGCTAGAGGTATGGCGGGGACGCGGCTTGCGCATGCACCGTTGGACCAGGAAGCAAGGTAAGTGTATGGGGCGACCTGGGGGGTCACACACAGCGGGGCATCCCTATTTTGGAGGCCCCGGGGGGAGGGAATCGGTCAGCCTGGGAATCTTATAGATTCCCGGGCTGTGGGTTTTGGTCCACTTTAAAGCAGAACAAAACCCAGGATTTTTACTATCCCGGGTTTTGTTCCCTGCCCTGGAAGCGTCACGATTTGCGATGTCCCTGCTGTGTGGAACCTTCCAGATCTCCCAGAAAAGACTCACCTTTCCCCAGTCCTACGGCACATGCGCGGGCTATCTTCTTATAAGAGCGGCAGCACGAGCCCCCGCTCCCCCCCCCCCCCCCAGACTATCTGAATGGTTGGAGGTGAGAGCGTGCACAGCCCGAAGATGCTGGGGATGTGGCCTCCAGTATCTACATCGGCAAAGAAGCCAGTAAGAGGGGGAGGTTTACGGTGCCCTGGGGGTGGGGGGGCTTCACACACAGGGATATCATGAGGGTTTGGGATGCCCCCATGGGAAGACCAGAGGCCGGCCGGCTTGGGTTGTGTTCCCCTTTAAAGAAGACCCACATTCTGAGCCCCTACATGACAGGACAGCCCTTTTCTGTTCAGCATACTCCCGCCTCCTCCTACTGGATGAGCATCGGCAGCCGGCAGTGTGTGCTGTGGCTTCCAGTCCCCCAGCTGAATGGAGACCTGGCACTGGATTGATGAGTAAGCTGAACAGGGAGCGACAGGAGCGACAGGAAGGTGGAAAGGGAATCCTGTTCTATGGAACAAACGTCACTTAGGAGGTGTAGGTCCACTTTAAAGTAGACCAAACCTCCCACACACACAAACACACACACACAAACACACGCACACATGCGCACGCACACACACACACGCACACACGCGCACAAGCACGCGCACGCACACACACACAAGCACACACACACACACAAATACACGCACGCACACACGCGCACGCACACACGCACACACAAGCACACACACACACACAAGCACACACACACAAACACACGCACACACGCACACACGCGCACGCACACACACAAACACACGCGCACGCACACACACACAAGCACACACACACACACACAAATACACGCACACACGCGCACGCACACACACACGCACACAAACACACGCACACACGCGCACGCACACACACAAACACACGCACACACACGCGCACGCACACACACACAAGCACGCACACACGCACACACACACAAACACACGCGCACGCACACACACACAAGCACACACACACAAATACACGCGCACGCACACACACACGCACACACGCGCACGCACACACACAAACACACGCACACAAGCACACACACGCACACGCACACAAGCACACACACGCGCACGCACACACACAAATACGCGCACGCACACACACAAATACGCGCACGCACACACACACACACACAAGCACACACACACAAACACACGCACACACGCGCACGCACACACACAAACACACACGCGCACGCACACACACACAAGCACACACACACACAAATACACGCACACACGCGCACGCACACACACACGCACACAAACACACGCACACACGCGCACGCACACACACAAACACACGCACACACGCACACGCACACACACGCGCACGCACACACACACAAGCACGCACACACACACAAACACACGCACACACACACAAGCACACACACACAAATACACGCACACACGCGCACGCACACACACACGCACACACGCGCACGCACACACACAAACACACGCACACAAGCACACACGCACACGCACACAAGCACACACGCACACGCACACAAGCACACACACGCGCACGCACACACACACAAATACACGCACACACGCGCACGCACACACACAAACACACGCACACAAGCACACACACGCACACGCACACAAGCACACACACGCGCACGCACACACACACAAGCACGCACACACGCACACACACACAAACACACGCGCACGCACACACACACAAGCACACACACACACACGCACACACACACACGCGCGCACGCACACACACACAAGCACACACACACACACGCACACACACACACGCGCACACACAAACACAAACACACACACAAAAACACACACAAGCACACACACACACACACAGAGCATGTCCCTGTATGTGGAATCGCTGCTTTCTTACCTCGGTCTATGCTCCCATGGCGCATGTGCAGCCTCTCCTCCAATCGCCTCTCATTGCTGTACATAATAAAGCGTCCTATACCCACATGCTTACCACTTCCTCATTGTATGGCTGCTGATCATGTGACTGCCGGTGATGAATGGGGTCTGCAGAGTAGGCTTGCATATCAACCAGAATGGTTGCCGGCAGTCACGTGATCGGCTGCCTTACAGGTGAATTAGGAAGCAGCAACTGGACTATAGTTCCTCTTTAAATTGGACCAAAACCCAGTGCGATTGGCCCGGGAATCTATAAGATTCCCAGACCGATCGACTCCCTCCTCCCCCCGGGCATCCAAAATCGGGATGCTCCGCTGTGTGAAACACAGGTCGCCCCATACACTTACCTTGTTTCCCGGGCCAATGGCGCATACACGTGCCGAGGCCGCATCCTCGCTATCCCTCTAGCTGGCGTTTGTGAATGGCCGGTGCGGGCACGCTCCCTGTTAGAGGGAAGCGGGGGGGGGGGGCTCCGCCAGCGAGTTCAGAGCCGCTGGCCTTAGATGCTGGCTCCGAGCGCGCTGATTGGACGAGCGGCTGCTCCAGCGCTGTAGGTCGGGAAGAGGTGAGTTCGTTCGGGTAATTGAGTCAAAAATTCGGATAACCTGGGGGGTTTGACACAGCGGGGCCTCCCCGATCGGGGACCAAAACCCAGGATAGTCAAAATCCTTGGTTTTGGTCTACTTTAAGCCAGATGATAGGCGCGTCTGAACAGATGAGTTAGAGGGTTGGAGAGTGGCGAGTTGTATAGGGAAGTGGCATTCCAGAGCAGTGGAGCAGCGCGTGGGAAGTCCTGTAGAGAGGAGGAGGAGGGAGGTGATCAGGGTTGAGACCGGGTTGGTATCCTTGGGCAGGGATTGGCTGGAGAGAGCGGGGGCCCTGGTGCCTCTGTAACCCCTGAGGCCATGGCAGCATCATAGCCAATGCCCCTGGTGTGGGCGTGTTTGTGAAGCTGTAGCATGGCCGCGGGTGGTCACATGGTATATTAGTGTAGTAGTGCAGACCCAGTAAGTTATTTTTCCTGATTTAAGGTTGTTGTATTGTATTATTATATTTTAGCTAAAGACAAGGGAAAGGTATGTATGTGTTGCACCACAATAATACTAACAATTTAGTGTGCTCTCCTAATTTAGCGCTATACAAACTTAGGCAGTCGCAACAACTACCAGTGACAGGAGCACCACAGAAGATTCTTATTATAAACAAGAAATTTTATTCGAATACAAAACCACCTAAAAAAACATATATACAGACACATAGACAATTAAAAACAACTACTAGCCACCCCAATCCTGACCAACCTCATTAGTAACCCACGGAAACACTAATAATATCCCAAATGGGAGAGAGACATGTGTAGCTATGTGCTAGCTAATATGTACCACTTTTTTTTTTGATTGGTTATTTGTGCCGGAACCAAAAAAAAAGATTATATAGGGGTGGCAGTAGACACCTGCGCACGCGGCTTCCCATCCGCTTCCTTTGGGATATTCTTTCACCCAGCGAAGCGGCACGGGCGGCCGCGTACGTAGGTGTCCCCGCTGCTAATCCCCTGCTCCTCCGGAAGGCGTGTTGTGGACCGTGGTGCCAGGCTCTGGTTTCTATATCTTTTTGATACTTCTCCTTTTTTATGTGTATTTTATGTCTGATATGGGTTTCATAGTTGGTGATTTTGCACACTTTTGAGTATCCTTGACCAGTTGGTTTCGAATTGTTTCACTAGATATTGCATTTAGTATTTTGCACATTTTTAATTACCGTATATATATATATATAGGCCGACCCGAATATAAGCCGAGGCACCTCATTTTACCACAAAAAAATGGAACAAGTTATTGACTCGAGTATAAGCCGAGGCGGCTTTTTTCAATTGGAATTGGAGTTGACACAGAGAGAGAGAGAGGCACACACACACACAGAAAGAGAGAGAGACACACACACACAGAAAGAGACACACACACAGAAAGAGACACACACACAGAAAGAGACACACACACAGAAAGAGACACACACACAGAAAGAGACACACACACAGAAAGAGACACACACACACACAGAAAGAGACACACACACAGAAAGAGACACACACACAGAAAGAGAGAGACACACAGAAAGAGAGAGACACACAGAAAGAGAGAGACACACAGAAAGAGAGAGACACACAGAAAGAGAGAGACACACAGAAAGAGAGAGACACACAGAAAGAGACACACACACAGAAAGAGACACACACACAGAAAGAGACACACACACAGAAAGAGACACACACACAGAAAGAGAGAGACACACAGAAAAAGACACACACACACACACACAGAAAGAGACACACACACACACACACACACACAGAAAGAGACACACACACAGAAAGAGACACACACACAGAAAGAGACACACACACAGAAAGAGAGACACACACACAGAAAGAGAGACACACACACACAGAAAGAGACACACACACACACACAGAAAGAGAGAGACACACACAGAAAGAGAGAGACACACACAGAAAGAGAGAGACACACACAGAAAGAGAGAGACACACACAGAAAGAGAGAGACACACACAGAAAGAGAGAGACACACAGAAAGAGAGAGACACACACAGAAAGAGAGAGACACACACAGAAAGAGAGACACACACACACAGAAAGAGAGACACACACAGAAAGAGAGACACACACACACAGAAAGAGAGACACACACACACACAGAAAGAGAGACACACACACAGAAAGAGAGACACACACACACAGAAAGAGAGACACACACACACACAGAAAGAGAGACACACACACAGAAAGAGAGACACACACACAGAAAGAGAGAGACACACACAGAAAGAGAGAGACACACACAGAAAGAGAGAGACACACACAGAAAGAGAGAGACACACACAGAAAGAGAGAGACACACACAGAAAGAGAGAGACACACACAGAAAGAGAGAGACACACACAGAAAGAGAGACACACACACACAGAAAGAGAGACACACACAGAAAGAGAGACACACACACACAGAAAGAGAGACACACACACACACAGAAAGAGAGACACACACACAGAAAGAGAGACACACACACAGAAAACGACACAGGGACACACACACAGAAAGAGACACACACACAGAAAGAGACACACACACAGAAAGAGACACACACACAGAAAGAGACACACACACAGAAAGAGACACACACAGAAAGAGACACACACACACAGAAAGAGAGACACACACAGAAAGAGACACACACACAGAAAGAGACACACACACAGAAAGAGAGACACACACAGAAAGAGAGACACACACAGAAAGAGAGAGACACACACACACACACAAACACAGAAAAAGACACAGGGACACACACACAGAAAGAGACACACACACAGAAAAAGACACACACAGAAAGACACAGACACACACACACACACAGAAAAAGACACACACACACACACACACACAGAAAGAGACACACACGCAGACACACACAGAAAAAGACACACACACACTGTGGGTGCCTGCTGCTGCTGCTGCTGCCGCCGCTCTCAGACGCGCAGGTGTTGGGGGTCAGGGTTTGGCCGAGGTTACCCTGCAGAGGGGCAGCGGGGTCCCCCTCCCCTCCTCCGTAGCCGCCAGCCGCCGCCGTTCTCACACACACACCAGCACTTCCAGGCTTTTGCGCGCTGGTCGTCGGTGGGCGTGCCCCATATGGCAATGAAAACATTGGACGCCGCCCGTTTACGACCAGCGCTCAGCAGCCTGGAAGTGCCGGTCAGTGTGTGAATGTGTGTGCGTGTTTGTGTGCGTGAGAGTGGCGGCGGCGGCAGCAGCGGGTACAGCAGGGACCGGCCGCCCCTCACCCTCCAGCATCTGTTGGGTTCAGGGTTGCGGCCTTCCCTGGCAGTCCGCCCCTGGACTCGAGTATAAGCCGAGGCGGCTTTTTTCAGCCCAAAACGTGAGTATATACGGTATTTATTAATTATGCTCATTAACTGTCACTTGTTTTTCATCAATTGGTATTTTTGTATTTATTGAATTATGGTCATTATTTAATTGTATTTATCATCAAATGTATATTCCTCTATATTTTGTGTGTATATATTTCATGGCATACATGCCTGAGCACATTGGTTAATTAAGCACAGTCACTTTAATTTAGTTTTATACTATTGGAGGTAGGTCGTTTTTCTAAAATCAGCCCATAGAGTGTTCCGGCACAATTAATTAGTTTATATCCTAGTCCCAGCACGTGTAAGATTAGGGAGCTTCCCAGATATTTATGACTGCCTCATTTTTTGGGAGGCGCAGTGCTTTTAATGTGTTTTGTTGTTGTTGTTAGTTTGCTCCCAATAATAAAAAATCTTTGTACTTTTTAATATTTGGTTATATTTGTTGTATTCTTTGGTGCTCCTGTTATCAGGGTGCGGAGAGACTGATTGTCTCCCAGTGCCCACTAAGATTTGGTTGGTATTGTTCATATGCAGTGTAGCACATCGCAGTGCACCCTCTTTGTTGTAATCCTTTGGGATATTATTAGTGTTTCCGTGGGTTACTAATGAGGTTTGTCAGGATTGGGGTGGCTAGTAGTTTGTTTTTAATTGTCTATGTGTCTGTAGATATGTTTTTTAGGTGGTTTTGTATTCAAATAAAATTTCTTGTTTATAATAAGAATCTTCTGTGGTGCTTCCTTCACTGGTAGTTGTTGCGACCGGTTGTCATAACTGCCAGTTTTCTTTGTATTATTCTATTGTATTATTATTCTCTTCCTTTTAGACCTGCTCCTGCTGCCACGATGTCTCCTGTTGCCCCTGTGAGGCCTCCTGTTGCCCCTCCGATGTCTCCTGTTGCTCCTGCGGCTTCCCCAGTTGCCCCTGTGACTTCTCCTTCAAGCGGCCCGACTGCACCACCGTCAACTGCATCTTCTGCGAGATGAACCTGCGGCAGTGAGCGGGGTCGCCCCCTGGTGTCAGGCAGCAGGCGGGCAGCACCCGGTGCCTTGTTATTATGTCTATCCTCCCAGAATCCCTTGCAGTACCGCCCCCAAATGTCAGACCCGTCGCGTTGTTTTTATGTCTCTCCTCCCAGAATCCCTTGCAGTACCACCCCCAAGTGTCAGACCCATTGCCTTGTCTTTGTCTCTCCTCCCAGAATCCCTTGCAGTACCGCCCCCAAGTGTCAGACCCGTTGCCTTGTTTTTATGTCTCCCCTCCCAGAATCCCTTGCAGTACCGCCCCCAAGTGTCAGACCCGTTGCCTTGTTTTTATGTCTCCCCTCCCAGAATCCCTTGCAGTACCGCCCCCAAGTGTCAGACCCGTTGCCTTGTTTTTATGTCTCTCCTCCCAGAATCCCTTGCAGTACAGCCCCCAAGTGTCAGACCTGTTGCCTTGTTTTTATGTCTCCCCTCCCAGAATCCCTTGCAGTACCGCCCCCAAATGTCAGACCTGTTGCCTTGTCTTTGTCTCTCCTCCCAGAATCCCCTGCAGTACAGCCCCCAAGTGTCAGACCTGTTGCCTTGTTTTTATGTCTCTCCTCCCAGAATCCCTTGCAGTACCGCCCCCAAGTGTCAGACCCATTGCCTTGTCTTTGTCTCTCCTCCCAGAATCCCTTGCAGTACAGCCCCCAAGTGTCAGACCTGTTGCCTTGTTTTTATGTCTCTCCTCCCAGAATCCTTTGCGGTACCGCCCCCAAGTGTCAGACCTGTTGCCTTGTTTTTATGTCTCTCCTCCCAGAATCCTTTGCGGTACCGCCCCCAAGTGCCAGACCCATTGCCTTGTCTTTGTCTCTCCTCCCAGAATCCCTTGCAGTACTGCCCCCAAGTGTCAGACCTGTTGCCTTGTTTTTATGTCTCCCTTCCCAGAATCCCTTGCAGTACCGCCCCCAAGTGTCAGACCCGTTGCCTTGTATTTACGTCTTTCCTCCCAGAATCCCTTGCAGTACCGCCCCCAAGTGTCAGACCCGTTGCCTTGTCTTTGTCTCTCCTCCCAGAATCCCTTGCAGTACCGCCCCCAAGTGTCACACCTGTTGCCTTGTTTTTACGTCTCTCCTCCCAGAATCCCATTTGCTGGTGTCGCCTATGTGATGGCACCCTATGCAGTGGTGTCGTACACTCCGTTCATGGTGCTGACCTCTGATGTGTCAAATGAGAGGAAGCGGTGCCCCTGTCGCTCCTCCCAGAATCCTTTGCGAACGTTGCCATTTTCCAGGGTGGCCTGGAATAATGTATTTAACTCATTAGTTACTCCATAGGTGCAGCTTTTTTTTTCTGGCTAGGGGTGTGGTGCATAGTAAGAAGGGATTAGGTCAGCTTTAAAAAAAGATTTGTTAGCTGGAAAGAAAAAAAAAATTACTTTACAGCCCCATGGCACCTGCAAGAACATCAATGCTGACCTAAAAGGATCGAGCATTGCCTGTCTCCACCTCCAACTGGCACCTTATTGGATGTTAAAATGGCCCTAAATAGGGAAAAAAAGCCCAACAAGCCCAGAAGGTCTTAAAGTGGACCAAAAGCAGCTAACACTCCATGGCCGCCTGATTCCCTCCTCCTGGGAGGCCAGATTTGGGGTGCCCCACTGTGTGATACCCCCCGAGCCCCCTCTAAAACTCACCTTCTTACTGGTCTAACGTCACATACATGAGCTGTGGCCACTGTCTATTCCCCTAGAAGTGCGCACCCCCGCCCTGGTAATGTGTAAATGGACCTGTTAGAGGCCGACGCGCTTGGCTACACTGCGCCCCTAGCAGAGTATTATTCGATTTTGACTTGTGCAGCCGAGCGCACTGATTGGACGAGAGGCCGCACATGTGCCATAGGCCTGGGGAAAGGCGTGTTTACCGGGCAACCTGGGGGGTTTCACACAGCAGGGCATCCCAAATTGAGGTGCCCCGGGGGCAAGGAACAAAAACAGGGGTAGTTAAAACCTACGGCGATCGGCCCGGGATTCTATAAGATTCCCAGGGCGATCGATTCCCCCCCCCCCCCAGGGCATCCAAAATCGGGATGCCCCGCTGTGTGACACCCCCCAGGTCGCCCCATACACTCGCATTCTTACCCGGGCCAATGGTGCATGCACGAGCCGCGAACGCATCCACGCTGTTCCTCCAGCAGGAGGCATTTGTGAACGGCCAGCACGGGCACGTTCCCTGTTAGAGGGAAGCGGGGATGCAGCCGCCAGCGTGCTCAGAGCCGGTCACCTTAGACGATGTGACGTCAGCGGCTCCGAGTGCGCTGATTGGACGAGCGGCCGCGCATGCACCGTAGGACCGGGAAGAGGCGAGTCGTTTCAGCGACCTGGGGGTGTTTCACACAGCGGGGCATCGACCAGAACCCAGGATAGTCTGAATCCTGGGTTTTGGTCCACTTTAAAAGCTCAGGTATTTGTCCACTATAAAGCAGACCCCTACCCTTGCATGTCAGCCCTGGAGCCCCCCCCCCCCCCCCCCTCGGCATACTGATGTCACATTCCCCTATGTGTGAAATCCATCGCAAGAACATACCTTTCTAAGGACCCCCCCCCCCCCGGTGCATGCGTGGGCGGAGGTGGATGATGCACACTCCCGGCGCTGTCTATCCTGAATGATGGTATTATAAGCACCACCAACTATTCTGATTGGCTGGAAGCCCACACATGATCCCTGGTGAGAGGTAAAAGACCTGGCGATCCCCGAGGTTTCACACACACACACAGAGGCATCCCAAATTGCAATGCTCCTGTTAAGCTGACCAAAACCCAGATGAGTGAAAAAACGTGGGTTTTGGTCTGCTTTAAAGTCGACCAACTGATTAAAAAAAAAACAAGGCCAACCTGCTTTAATATATTACAGCAGGGTATCGCAACCCTGGCTGCCCCGCCACGCACTGCTGCGCGTAAAACAACCAGCCATCCGGATGCCCACTGCTTCCGGGTCCTTTTCTATGGCTGCCGTGGAGCAGCCTTTCAGCCTCCACCGCCCGTGCTGATAGGCTTGGCCACTGGGCGCACTGATAGGCTGCTCACGGTCACGTGGGCGCATCACTCCGAGCAGCCTAATGGTGCGCCCAGTGGCCAAGCCTATAGGCTGAATGGCTGCTCCACCACGGCAGCCATAGAAAAGGACCCAGGTGCAGTGAGTATCCGGATGGCTGGTTTCCTTGCTCTCCATGCGGCAGGGCAGCCCTGGTCGGCGGGATACACACAGCCGGATCGGGATGCCCCTGTTAAAGTGGACCAACACCCAGGGGTGATCGGCCCGGGAATCTAGGGCCGATCACCTCCCTCACCGGTGAAACCCCCCCCCAAAAACCTTACCTTATCTCGGCTCCCGTGCGCCCCTCTAGACGTGCCCGCGCCGGGCGTTTGTGAATGGCCGGCGCGGGGGCGCACCCTATAAGAGTGACGTGGGGGAGGCGGCGGCGGACGCGCTGTCCTGTCCGTCGCTGTCACCCTCTTGTCCGTCGGCGGGGATTGGACGGCGCGGTCACGTGGGAGCGTGGTGAGGTGAGTTTTTGGGGCTTTCTGGGGGGTTTCACACAGCGGGGCACCCCCAATCGGGGTGCCCCCCCGAAGTGGACCACAACCCAGGATAGGGAAAATCCTGGGTGTTGGTCCACTTTAATTGGGCCCAAACCCAAGTGAGTGAAAAACCTGTGTTTTAGTCCACTTTAATAATCAATCTGCCTCCAGGTGTTTACCTGAGACCCTATGGCGGGGCTGCGCTCTGTATTTTTATTCTGCTGTGTGTGCGTGAGATTTTATTTTTTTGTAAATTGTATATTTTTATATGTTTGTTTATTTCTTATAACTGGATATTGTTACATTTGTTACATTTTCCAATAAAAAGATAAAAAAAAGTCTTATATAATGTTTGGTCTGTAAAGTGCTCACCGAGTTCATCCCGGGGCCAGGGACGTATTTCCCATCAGGCAATTTAGGCCAGTGCCTAGGGCCGCCCCCTGGTATTACTACTATCACCAGGGTCGGATTATGTGTAGTGGAGGCCCCTGGGCACAAAATCTGGTGGAGGCCCCAGATACAGTATAAAATAATAGTCCAGCCAAGTAACTGATTGGTGGTTGTCTGGCCCCGCCCACTTACTGGAACATCAGATGGAGTCCCTTGTGCTGCTCGGGAACTCCTGCTTTGCCATTCTGGGTGGGGGGTGGTGTAGTTGCCCGGCTGGTTCCCTGCATTGAGCTGCCAGCAGCTGTGCTTGGTGGCTTATGTGCAGTGACAGCTCTGCACCCATCACTGTAGCGTTGCTGGCGGCGGCTTTTCTGCTCTAGACTCTCCGTCCTGCTCTGTCGTGGCTTTGGCTGCAGGTTTGCAAAAACAAACTTGTCCAGGCGCGCCCCTGTCAGATTAAAGACTGAAAAGCCTCCTGGACCAGACCATAACCCAAAGTTTGGTGAAGGCCTCCTTTTGCAGGGCAAGTGGTGGAGGCCCCGGGGAACGTGCCCCCCTTATAATCCGGCCCTGACTATCACACTGTCGGCGCTTCAGTCCCCCCCAGTCACAGAAGGATGCTGACTGGGTCTAGGCACCAAACACGGGCCTGTCTGGGGCCTAACTACGGGGGTAAGCTCTCCCACATGACATAAAGGGAGCTCTCCAGATTTAGTACATAACCAGAGGGAGAGCTCAGGTAAGCTGAACCACTTTCCAGCCCCCTTGGGCTTTTGTGGCATGGGTCCAGTGGTGCAAGTACTTATGGGTGGACGGGCCATAGGGAGATCCAGGAGAATTCCCCATGGGCCACACTGCTTTGGGGCTGACCGGTCTTCTGCACCCCCCCCCCCAGCAGCATACCTTAAACCTGGCCCAAATGTACCCCTCAACCAAGAAGCCCTAGCCCACATTCTGACCCTACAATGCTAATGCCTCAGAATAATTGCTGGGCTTACCTACACCTGCCTCATTATCTGTCCCATAACATTAAAGAGGAACATCGGAGTCTAAAAGACTCCAGGACCGTCTAAAAGACTCCAGGACCATCTAAAAGACTCCAGGGCCATCTAAAAGACTCCAGGACCATCTAAAAGACTCCAGGACCATCTAAAAGACTCCAGGACCATCTTAAAGACTCCAGGACCATCTAAAAGACTCCAGGGCCATCTAAAAGACTCCAGGATCGTCTTAAAGACTCCAGGACCATCTAAAAGACTCCAGGACCATCTAAAAGACTCCAGGGCCATCTAAAAGACTCCAGGACCATCTTAAAGACTCCAGGACCGTCTAAAAGACTCCAGGACCATCTTAAAGACTCCAGGACCGTCTAAAAGACTCCAGGACCGTCTAAAAGACTCCAGGACCGTCTAAAAGACTCCAGGACCGTCCAAATTCCACTCCTTGGGGCATCCCGAACTGGTGTGAAACCCCTCCGATCGCCAGTTTTACTCACCTTCTTCCGGAGCCGTCAAGTTTAGCCGTGCACATGGCCGCCCCCAGCCTTTCTGGGCACGCCATGGCTAGGAGGTTAGCAGGGGAAGCTGTTTGAACCACACTTGGCTTCCTTTAGCGCCGTCCAGGAGGCTTAGCCGTCAGCGGAGCCGAAGGGAGCATAGTGAATGCGAGCGTGCTGATTGGCTGAGTGGCCACTTAGCGCACTTGCTCTTAGGTTGAGCCTGTGCCTTGGGAGCGAATGGAAGGTGAGTGGATTGAGCGACCTGGGGGGGGGGGGGGGGGGGGATACACACAGCAGGGCATCCCAATCTGGGATGCCTCCGCATTGAGGAACAACACTGAAAAGTGAATATCAGGTGTGTTGTTCCTCTTTAAAGTGTCGGTGCCATTACTTTAAAGAGGAACAACACCCAAGATTTTCAGTCTCCTGGGTGTTGTTCCTCTCTGGCGGGACATATTTGGGATACCCCACGGAGTTTCCCTCGTGGATCACTGCATTTACTCGCCTTCACAGTGAACTCTCGGCATTTATGATGATGTCATGATTAAGGACCCCTGAGTCTGATCCGCGTAGACAGAGGATCCTCCAGCCCATTATTTTTTATTGGGATTGCCTGTACTTTGATTGAATTTTAACGATGAAGATTAAAATTTTATTGCAAACGCTGGCCGGCTTTTGTATCAACCCTCGGCACATACCCTGATGGGCGACCAATCATCGCCCCCCCCCCCCCCACTGAGCTTCTGTTAGCCGCAGTGATGTCAGAGTGGCCTGCCGCAGGTACACGGATAGAGGTACAGTGGAGGTGCACCGGAAAGCCTGCGCATGGAATTGCCGGGTAGGTGAGTTTATGCAGAGATCCTGTGGATTTCACACAGTGGGGCATCGCAAATCAAGATGCCCCAGGATAGGGAATCTGCCGGCCCTGGAGTCTTTAGCAATCACTGCATTGCTAAAGTCTCAAGGGCGTGGTAGTTTTAGGGTTAGTGGGGTGCTCAGCAGGGGCCCCATGTGGGCTGCCCCAGGGCCACTACAATTGCCAATGGGCACTATGCTCTCCTGGGCAATGGCGGGTATCAGGAGGGGGGGCAACTGCCCAAAGTCACATCTATAGGAATAGCCAGACACTCCCTCATTGCCGACCTGCCGTTACTCCTGGCGGGATGCCAGGTAAGTGGGAGGGAGATCAGGGGTGAACCTAGCCTAGGGCTTGCCACTTCTTCCTATGATGGGCGTAGGCAAAAAGAGTGGTGGAAGCACACCTCTATGGTTTTATCAAGAACTGAGAGGGTTATAGAAATACTTATAAGTTAGTGTTCGGCCTGTTCCAGAATCTTCGTTCCACCTTCCAGAGCTATAATGCATACAGGCGAACTACTATAATTTATTATTCCAAAAACACAGAGCAATCAATGATAAAACAACACAATTTAGGTCAGCTTTAACTCTTAAAACATTATATAAAAAAGTCCAAGCTTCCGGGGTGGTTCCCCAATCTAAGTGTATCCTCAAAAGCCAAGGATTTTAGTGACCTTCTATCACAGGAATGTTCAAAACCCTGTAGCAAATTCCACCACGTGTGTATAACAGCAAATTGCTGATGAGAATCTCGTGCCCACCACCTCCTTCAAAATACTCTTACCAGATAATAATAAGCTTTAGTGCCTTATTAAAAATCCTCCATGTTTCATTCCTCTCTTATTGGATAGGAGAGCCGGTTAAGTATTCTGGTCCCCGCTTTAACAGGTGGAGGTGTGCTTGAATGCCTTATTAGATCCTCAATATTCCATTCTCTCTGGTTATTAAGCGAGCCGATTTGATATTCTTATCCCCACCATCAATCGGCCGAGACATCAATCGGCCTGGACACATTGAGGGTTTGGTGAGAATCTTGCCTGGCGTCTCCTAAATACTTGATATACATTGTTTTTATGTGAGTGCATTTTTAACTTAACCAGTGCACATGATTAAAACGATATTACGCTAGATTTTTCTATTTGGTTTTTCCTTTCTATGTGGTTTGTCCAATCTGGGACAATTTTAAAAGCCAAAGTGGGATAAGAATACCAAATCGGCTCTGTTAATAACAAGAGAGGAATGGAATATTGAGGATCTAATAAGGCATTCAAGCACACCTCCACCTGTTAAAGCGGGGACCAGAATATTTAACCGGCTCTCCTATCCAATAAGAGAGGAATAAATCATGGAGGATTTTTAATAAGGCACTAAAGCTTATTATTATCTGGTAAGAGTATTTTGAAGGAGGTGGTGGGCACGAGATTCTCATCAGCAATTTGCTGTTATATACACGTGGTGGAATTTGCTACAGGGTTTTGAACATTCCTGTGATAGAAGGTCACTAAAATCCTTGGCCTTAGAGGATACTCTCAGATTGGGGAACCACCCCAGAAGCTTGGACTTTTTTATATAATTTTTTAAGAATTAAAGCTGACCTAAATTGTGTTGTTTTATCATTGATTGCTCTGTGTTTTTGGAATAATATGTGCATGTAGGATCCATAGGGGTAAAGGATTAACACACGTTGAGCAATAATAATTTAATAATTTAGAGATGCCCTACACTGCATTGACTGGGAAAATGTCCTTAAGAACAAAAGCATGGACGCTAAATGGGATACTTTCAAAGGAATACTTAATTTTCAGTGTGACAGATATATACCTTACAGGAATAAAACTATTAGACGCACATGTAAACCGATGTGGCTAAATAAAAAGGTTAAGGGGGCAATAAACAACAAAAAAAAGGCATTTAAACGTTTAAAGCAGGAAGGGACAGCGGAAGTGTTAAAAAACTATAAAGAAGAAAATAAACAATGTAAACAACAGATAAGGGCAGCTAAGCTGGAGACAGAAAGACTGGTCGCGAAAGAGAGTAAAACTAACCCCAAATTATTGTTTAGCTACATAAACCGTAAAAGGTACAAACCTGAGGGTGTGGGCCCCCTGAAAAGCAAGGAGGGGGCCCCTATAGAGGGAAATGAGGAGAAAGCTAATTTGCTTAACAACTTCTTTGCTTCTATATTCACAAAAGAATTTGACATGCCCAGTGAAATGCAGGGGAATAACCGAAACCCTCCATTAAATGTCACTGGTCTAACCAAGGAAGAAGTCCGGCACCGTCTCAAGCAGATGAAAATCGATAAATCGCCGGGACCAGATGACATACATCCTCGTGTTTTAAGGGAGTTATGTACAGTAATAGACAAGCCGTTATTTCTAATATTTGTGGATTCCATAACTACAGGGTTTGTTCCGAGGGATTGGCGCTTGGCAAATGTGGTGCCAATATTCAAAAAGGGATCTAGGGGGGAACCTGGGAACTACAGACCGGTAAGCTTAACATCTGTGGTGGGCAAGCTGTTTGAAGGTTTCTTAAGGGATACTATCCTGGAGCACCTTGGGGAAAATGACCTTATTACTCCATATCAGCATGGATTTATGAGGAATCGCTCCTGCCAGACAAACCTGATCGGCTTTTATGAGGAGGTAAGTTCAAGATTGGATCAGGGGGAGTCATTGGATATCATATATCTTGACTTTTCTAAAGCATTTGATACTGTGCCACATAAAAGGCTGGTACAAAAGATGAGAATGCTTGGACTGGGGGAAAACGTGTGCAGATGGGTGGGAAATTGGCTTAGTGATCGGAAGCAGAGGGTGGTTATCAATGGTACACACTCAGATTGGGTCACTGTTACTAGTGGAGTACCACAAGGGTCAGTTCTGGGACCGATTCTCTTCAATATATATATAAATGACATTGGGTATGGATTAAACAGTAAAGTCTCAATCTTTGCAGATGATACTAAGCTGAGTAAAGTAATTAAAACAAAGGAGGACAACAGGCAACTACAAACAGATTTAGATAAATTGGAAGCATGGGCAGTTAAATGGCAAATGAAGTTTAACACAGATAAATGTAAGGTTATGCACATGGGAAGGAGAAATCTGTGTCATGATTACACACTAAATAAAGAAACACTTGGTAAAACAACAATGGAAAAGGACCTAGGGGTTTTAGTTGACAATAAGCTCAACTGTAGTAATCAATGCCAGGCAGCTGCTGCCAAGGCAAATAGGATCATGGGGTGCATCAGGAGGGGCATGGGTGCTCCTGACCAGAGCATCATTTTACCCCTGTACAAGTCACTGGTCAGACCCCATATTGAATACTGTGTACAGTTCTGGGCACCTGTGCTTAAGAAGGACATATCAGAACTGGAGCACGTTCAAAGAAGGGCAACAAAGTTAATAAAAGGAGTGCGGGGGCTAGAGTACCCGGAAAGATTGTCCAAGTTAGGCTTATTTAGTCTAGAAAAAAGACGATTGAGGGGTGATCTAATAACTATGTATAAATATATTCGGGGTCAATACAAGGATCTGTCCCACAATCTATACCCAGGAGTGTAACCATAACCCGGGGGCATCCACTAAGGTTAGAGGAAAGGTGCTTTCTCCACCGACATAGGAGGGGATTCTTCTCTGTAAGAGCAGTGAGACTATGGAACTCGCTGCCAGAGGAGGTAGTAATGAGGGATACATTAAAAATGTTCAAAAGTGGCCTTGATGCCTTCCTGGCATGTAATAACATAACTAGCTATGGCTACTAGACCACTGGAAGGAGATCTATAGTGGCCGGGATGCCCTCCTTGCATGTAATAACATTTCCGGCTATGGCTACTAGACCACTGGAAGGAGTTAAACAGGCTGAACTGGATGGACTAAAGTCTTTATTCAGCCTTACATACTATGTTACTATGTTACTATGTTACTAAAATTAATAATATTAAGAAATATCAGCGCGGTTATATTTCATCTTTAAAACTACTATAATTGACATGCAAGTAAAATAATGAAATTTAATGAGGAGTTGGGTGAAGTACCCAGATTGACCGCTAGATGGTGCTGGAGTACAGCAACCAGTGTTTACCATCACGGTCTGCTTCCCCCACTGAAGAAGGTTGCAAAAACCGAAACGTCGAGGGTTACTTCTTGGTGCTGCCTGCCTGGAAGATTACATCTTGTTTATACACCTTGGTTTCTTGTATTGGACTATATGCAGGTTTGGCATTGTGATTAAAGTGGACCAACACCCAGGGGGGATCGGTCCGGGAATCTTATCAGATCCGAAATCGGGATGCCCCGTGTGGTGAAACCCCGCAGGACGCCCCATTAACCTTACCTTACTCCCGTTCCAACGGCGCATGCGCAGGCCGCGGCTGCATCTCGCGCTTCTCTCTAGCAGGGCGGCCGTTTGTGAATGGCTGGCGCTGGCGCGCTCCCTGTTAGTAGGAAGCGCTAGACGCGGCCTCCAGCGCGCTCAGAGCCGCTGTGGTTGTCCGTCGCTTGTCTGTCTATACCACAGCAGCTCTGATTGGACGAGCGCTCGCATAGGAGCGGGGTTGAGGTGAGTTATTTAGGGCGATCGGGGGGGGGTTTCACGCAGCGAGGTGCCCCGCGGGAGTGGACCGAAACCCAGGATAGTGAAAATCCTGGGTGTTGGTCCACTTTAAGGGGTGGTCTCACACTCTCAACAATGCTTCTATACACTCTGATTGTTCCATAAAGCGTTGTATGAATTCTCATTATATAACTGTTCCCCTATATAGTGTGATGGTAAACACTGTTTGCTGTACTCCAGCACCATCTAGTGGTCAATCTGGGTACTTCACCCAATTTTTATTGCATGTATTCTATGTTTCACTGTATATATTACAGCATTCACCAAAGAGAAATCTATGTCACCCGAAAATTTTTTTTTTTACCAAGACAAGATGGAAAAAATTAGGGCACTACCGTCTCAATAAACTGTATAGAATGATTTTATTTAGATTTGCATGTAAGTCTAAAAAACACAGAACGGTACATCTTAAAAACACACACACATCACACATATACAAAAAACACACCAGGGGGCGCCAGAGTTCCATTTAAAATGTCATAATGTCATAGTTCCATAGAAAATATATACTCGAAACTGGAAGTATTAAATATAGTGCTACAAATCCTAAAATGACTACTTACATTGATTATATACAATACGTGTAAAATTAAATAATGTGCAAAATAGCTCAAATAACCATAAATAAGAGTAACAATAATAACGTGCCTGCGCAAAGCAATCTATCTAATCCAAAAGACAATCAGAGCCAGCCGAGATAGTTGGAAGAAACGTGGAACAATCAATAATAGGTATACACACCAACTGGACCTACCCCTGCTCTATATCCGCCAACGCGTGTCGCAGCGTCCACTCGCTGCTTCCTCAGGGCGATTATGTCATATTACAGCATTCATGTATAACAACTCCTTATTAAATTTCATTGTTTTACTTGCATTTCAGTTATAGTAGTTCGCCTCTCCTTTTCTTATTCCTGTATGATGGGAGTAGGGCCGTCCCCTGGTGTAGGGGGTGGGGCCACGGCCGCTGAGCCACCAATGAGTGACTGTAAAAACAGTGCAACTGCCACTAATGAGAAAAACAAAGCAAGTCCAGCTGCCGGCTGAGGTGGCTTCTTCACGTGGCCTCATTGCAGGTGCAACCCTGGTCCCTGCTGATGGGGTGGCTGCTGGCTGGAGATAAAATGCCAAACCAGAGCCCGAGGGAGTCACATGACATCTTTTATTTTACCACTTCAACTCTGGGCCTCTAAAAAAAGGTACAAAACCCAACATGGCCGGCCCTGGAATCTAAAAGATAGACTGGGGGCGGGAGCACGTCCGCTGCTCGGGTTGTGCCCACTCTGGCTCCTGAAACAAAACAGGACATTAAAGAGGACCAAAACCCACCCTGGAGTCTATGAGACTCCAGGGCAAGCATACAAACAGACCAAAACCCACCCTGGAGTCTATGAGACTCAAGGGCAAGCATACATACAGACCAAAACCCACCCTGGAGTCTATGAGACTCCAGGGCAAGCATACAAACAGACTAAAACCCACCCTGGAGTCTATGAGACTCAGGGGCAAGCATACATACAGACCAAAACCCACCCTGGAGTCTATGAGACTCCAGGGCAAGCATACATACAGATCAAAACCCACCCTGGAGTCTATGAGACTCCAGGGCAAGCATACAAACAGACCAAAACCCACCCTGGAGTCTATGAGACTCAGGGGCAAGCATACATACAGACCAAAACCCACCCTGGAGTCTATGAGACTCAGGGGCAAGCATACAAACAGACCAAAACCCACCCTGGAGTCTATGAGACTCCAGGGCAAGCATACAAACAGACCAAAACCCACCCTGGAGTCTATGAGACTCCAGGGCAAGCATACAAACAGACCAAAACCCACCCTGGAGTCTGAGACTCAAGGGCAAGCATACAAACAGACCAAAACCCACCCTGGAGTCTGAGACTCAAGGGCAAGCATACAAACAGACCAAAACCCACCCTGGAGTCTATGAGACTCAAGGGCAAGCATACATACAGACCAAAACCCACCCTGGAGTCTATGAGACTCCAGGGCAAGCATACATACAGACCAAAAACCCACCCTGGAGTCTATGAGACTCAGGGGCAAGCATACATACAGACCAAAACCCACCCTGGAATCTATGAGACTCCAGGGCAAGCATACAAACAGACCAAAACCCACCCTGGAGTCTATGAGACTCAAGGGCAAGCATACAAACAGACCAAAACCCACCCTGGAGTCTATGAGACTCCAGGGCAAGCATACATACAGACCAAAACCCACCCTGGAATCTATGAGACTCCAGGGCAAGCATACATACAGACCAAAACCCACCCTGGAGTCTATGAGACTCAAGGGCAAGCATACAAACAGACCAAAACCCACCCTGGAGTCTATGAGACTCCAGGGCAAGCATACATACAGATCAAAACCCACCCTGGAGTCTATGAGACTCCAGGGCAAGCATACAAACAGACCAAAACCCACCCTGGAGTCTATGAGACTCCAGGGCAAGCATACATACAGACCAAAACCCACCCTGGAGTCTATGAGACTCCAGGGCAAGCATACAAACAGACCAAAACCCACCCTGGAGTCTGAGACTCAAGGGCAAGCATACATACAGACCAAAACCCACCCTGGAGTCTATGAGACTCCAGGGCAAGCATACAAACAGACCAAAACCCACCCTGGAGTCTATGAGACTCCAGGGCAAGCATACAAACAGACCAAAACCCACCCTGGAATCTATGAGACTCCAGGGCAAGCATACAAACAGACCAAAACCCACCCTGGAGTCTATGAGACTCCAGGGCAAGCATACATACAGACCAAAACCCACCCTGGAGTCTATGAGACTCCAGGGCAAGCATACATACAGACCAAAACCCACCCTGGAGTCTATGAGACTCCAGGGCAAGCATACATACAGATCAAAACCCACCCTGGAGTCTATGAGACTCCAGGGCAAGCATAGATACAGACCAAAACCCACCCTGGAGTCTATGAGACTCCAGGGCAAGCATACAAACAGACCAAAACCCACCCTGGAGTCTATGAGACTCCAGGGCAAGCATACATACAGACCAAAACCCACCCTGGAGTCTATGAGACTCCAGGGCAAGCATACAAACAGACCAAAACCCACCCTGGAGTCTGAGACTCAAGGGCAAGCATACATACAGACCAAAACCCACCCTGGAGTCTATGAGACTCCAGGGCAAGCATACAAACAGACCAAAACCCACCCTGGAGTCTATGAGACTCCAGGGCAAGCATACATACAGACCAAAACCCACCCTGGAGTCTATGAGACTCCAGGGCAAGCATACAAACAGACCAAAACCCACCCTGGAGTCTATGAGACTCCAGGGCAAGCATACAAACAGACCAAAACCCACCCTGGAGTCTATGAGACTCCAGGGCAAGCATACAAACAGGTCAAAACCCACCCTGGAGTCTATGAGACTCCAGGGCAAGCATACATACAGACCAAAACCCACCCTGGAGTCTATGAGACTCCAGGGCAAGCATACAAACAGACCAAAACCCACCCTGGAGTCTATGAGACTCCAGGGCAAGCATACAAACAGACCAAAACCCACCCTGGAGTCTATCAGACATACAAACAGACCAAAATCCACCCTGGAGTCTGAGACTCCAGGGCAAGCATAGATACAGACCAAAACCCACCCTGGAGTCTATGAGACTCCAGGGCAAGCATACAAACAGACCAAAACCCACCCTGGAGTCTGAGACTCCAGGGCAAGCATAGATACAGACCAAAACCCACCCTGGAGTCTATGAGACTCAAGGGCAAGCATACATACAGACCAAAACCCACCCTGGAGTCTGAGACTCCAGGGCAAGCATAGATACAGACCAAAACCCACCCTGGAGTCTATGAGACTCCAGGGCAAGCATACAAACAGACCAAAACCCACCCTGGAGTCTATGAGACTCCAGGGCAAGCATACATACAGACCAAAACCCACCCTGGAGTCTATGAGACTCCAGGGCAAGCATACATACAGACCAAAACCCACCCTGGAGTCTATGAGACTCCAGGGCAAGCATACATACAGATCAAAACCCACCCTGGAGTCTATGAGACTCCAGGGCAAGCATACAAACAGACTAAAACCCACCCTGGAGTCTATGAGACTCCAGGGCAAGCATACAAACAGACTAAAACCCACCCTGGAGTCTATGAGACTCCAGGGCAAGCATACAAACAGACTAAAACCCACCCTGGAGTCTATGAGACTCAAGGGCAAGCATACAAACAGACTAAAACCCACCCTGGAGTCTATGAGACTCAAGGGCAAGCATACATACAGAACAAAACCCACCCTGGAGTCTATGAGACTCCAGGGCAAGCATACATACAGATCAAAACCCACCCTGGAGTCTATGAGACTCCAGGGCAAGCATACATACAGATCAAAACCCACCCTGGAGTCTATGAGACTCCAGGGCAAGCATACATACAGATCAAAACCCACCCTGGAGTCTATGAGACTCCAGGGCAAGCATACAAACAGACTAAAACCCACCCTGGAGTCTATGAGACTCAAGGGCAAGCATACAAACAGACCAAAACCCACCCTGGAGTCTATGAGACTCCAGGGCAAGCATACATACAGACCAAAACCCACCCTGGAATCTATGAGACTCCAGGGCAAGCATACATACAGACCAAAACCCACCCTGGAGTCTATGAGACTCAAGGGCAAGCATACAAACAGACCAAAACCCACCCTGGAGTCTATGAGACTCAAGGGCAAGCATAGATACAGACCAAAACCCACCCTGGAGTCTATGAGACTCCAGGGCAAGCATACAAACAGACCAAAACCCACCCTGGAGTCTATGAGACTCCAGGGCAAGCATACAAACAGACCAAAACCCACCCTGGAATCTATGAGACTCCAGGGCAAGCATACAAACAGACCAAAACCCACCCTGGAGTCTATGAGACTCCAGGGCAAGCATACATACAGACCAAAACCCACCCTGGAGTCTATGAGACTCAAGGGCAAGCATACAAACAGACCAAAACCCACCCTGGAGTCTATGAGACTCCAGGGCAAGCATACATACAGATCAAAACCCACCCTGGAGTCTATGAGACTCCAGGGCAAGCATACAAACAGACCAAAACCCACCCTGGAATCTATGAGACTCCAGGGCAAGCATACAAACAGACCAAAACCCACCCTGGAGTCTATGAGACTCAAGGGCAAGCATACAAACAGACCAAAACCCACCCTGGAGTCTATGAGACTCCAGGGCAAGCATACATACAGATCAAAACCCACCCTGGAGTCTATGAGACTCCAGGGCAAGCATAGATACAGACCAAAACCCACCCTGGAGTCTATGAGACTCCAGGGCAAGCATACAAACAGACCAAAACCCACCCTGGAGTCTATGAGACTCCAGGGCAAGCATACATACAGACCAAAACCCACCCTGGAGTCTATGAGACTCCAGGGCAAGCATACAAACAGACCAAAACCCACCCTGGAGTCTGAGACTCAAGGGCAAGCATACATACAGACCAAAACCCACCCTGGAGTCTATGAGACTCCAGGGCAAGCATACAAACAGACCAAAACCCACCCTGGAGTCTATGAGACTCCAGGGCAAGCATACATACAGACCAAAACCCACCCTGGAGTCTATGAGACTCCAGGGCAAGCATACAAACAGACCAAAACCCACCCTGGAGTCTATGAGACTCCAGGGCAAGCATACAAACAGACCAAAACCCACCCTGGAGTCTATGAGACTCCAGGGCAAGCATACATACAGACCAAAACCCACCCTGGAGTCTATGAGACTCCAGGGCAAGCATACAAACAGACCAAAACCCACCCTGGAGTCTGAGACTCCAGGGCAAGCATACAAACAGACCAAAACCCACCCTGGAGTCTATGAGACTCCAGGGCAAGCATACAAACAGACCAAAACCCACCCTGGAGTCTATGAGACTCCAGGGCAAGCATACAAACAGGTCAAAACCCACCCTGGAGTCTATGAGACTCCAGGGCAAGCATACATACAGACCAAAACCCACCCTGGAGTCTATGAGACTCCAGGGCAAGCATACAAACAGACCAAAACCCACCCTGGAGTCTATGAGACTCCAGGGCAAGCATACAAACAGACCAAAACCCACCCTGGAGTCTGAGACTCCAGGGCAAGCATAGATACAGACCAAAACCCACCCTGGAGTCTATGAGACTCAAGGGCAAGCATACAAACAGATCAAAACCCACCCTGGAGTCTATGAGACTCAAGGGCAAGCATACAAACAGACCAAAACCCACCCTGGAGTCTATGAGACTCAAGGGCAAGCATACAAACAGACCAAAACCCACCCTGGAGTCTGAGACTCCAGGGCAAGCATAGATACAGACCAAAACCCACCCTGGAGTCTATGAGACTCCAGGGCAAGCATACAAACAGACCAAAACCCACCCTGGAGTCTGAGACTCAAGGGCAAGCATACAAACAGACCAAAACCCACCCTGGAGTCTATGAGACTCCAGGGCAAGCATACAAACAGACCAAAACCCACCCTGGAGTCTATGAGACTCCAGGGCAAGCATACAAACAGACCAAAACCCACCCTGGAGTCTATGAGACTCCAGGGCAAGCATACAAACAGACCAAAACCCACCCTGGAGTCTATGAGACTCCAGGGCAAGCATACAAACAGACCAAAACCCACCCTGGAGTCTGAGACTCCAGGGCAAGCATAGATACAGACCAAAACCCACCCTGGAGTCTATGAGACTCCAGGGCAAGCATACAAACAGACCAAAACCCACCCTGGAGTCTATGAGACTCAAGGGCAAGCATACAAACAGACCAAAACCCACCCTGGAGTCTATGAGACTCCAGGGCAAGCATACATACAGACCAAAACCCACCCTGGAGTCTATGAGACTCAAGGGCAAGCATACAAACAGACCAAAACCCACCCTGGAGTCTGAGACTCCAGGGCAAGCATAGATACAGACCAAAACCCACCCTGGAGTCTATGAGACTCCAGGGCAAGCATAGATACAGACCAAAACCCACCCTGGAGTCTATGAGACTCCAGGGCAAGCATACATACAGATCAAAACCCACCCTGGAGTCTATGAGACTCCAGGGCAAGCATAGATACAGACCAAAACCCACCCTGGAGTCTATGAGACTCCAGGGCAAGCATACATACAGACCAAAACCCACCCTGGAGTCTATGAGACTCCAGGGCAAGCATACAAACAGACCAAAACCCACCCTGGAGTCTATGAGACTCCAGGGCAAGCATACATACAGACCAAAACCCGCCCTGGAGTCTATGAGACTCCAGGGCAAGCATACAAACAGACCAAAACCCACCCTGGAGTCTGAGACTCAAGGGCAAGCATACATACAGACCAAAACCCACCCTGGAGTCTATGAGACTCCAGGGCAAGCATACATACAGATCAAAACCCACCCTGGAGTCTATGAGACTCCAGGGCAAGCATACATACAGATCAAAACCCACCCTGGAGTCTATGAGACTCCAGGGCAAGCATACATACATACCAAAACCCGCCCTGGAGTCTATGAGACTCCAGGGCAAGCATACATACATACCAAAACCCACCCTGGAGTCTATGAGACTCCAGGGCAAGCATACAAACAGACCAAAACCCGCCCTGGAGTCTATGAGACTCCAGGGCAAGCATACAAACAGACCAAAACCCACCCTGGAGTCTATGAGACTCCAGGGCAAGCATACAAACAGACCAAAACCCACCCTGGAGTCTATGAGACTCCAGGGCAAGCATACAAACAGACCAAAACCCACCCTGGAGTCTATGAGACTCCAGGGCAAGCATACAAACAGACCAAAACCCACCCTGGAGTCTATGAGACTCCAGGGCAAGCATACAAACAGACCAAAACCCGCCCTGGAGTCTATGAGACTCCAGGGCAAGCATACAAACAGACCAAAACCCGCCCTGGAGTCTATGAGACTCCAGGGCAAGCATACAAACAGACCAAAACCCGCCCTGGAGTCTATGAGACTCCAGGGCAAGCATACAAACAGACCAAAACCCACCCTGGAGTCTATGAGACTCCAGGGCAAGCATACAAACAGACCAAAACCCACCCTGGAGTCTATCAGACATACAAACAGACCAAAACCCACCCTGGAGTCTATGAGACTCCAGGGCAAGCATACAAACAGACCAAAACCCACCCTGGAGTCTGAGACTCCAGGGCAAGCATAGATACAGACCAAAACCCACCCTGGAGTCTATGAGACTCCAGGGCAAGCATACATACAGATCAAAACCCACCCTGGAGTCTATGAGACTCCAGGGCAAGCATAGATACAGACCAAAACCCACCCTGGAGTCTATGAGACTCCAGGGCAAGCATACATACAGATCAAAACCCACCCTGGAGTCTATGAGACTCCAGGGCAAGCATACATACAGATCAAAACCCACCCTGGAGTCTATGAGACTCCAGGGCAAGCATACATACAGACCAAAACCCACCCTGGAGTCTATGAGACTCCAGGGCAAGCATACATACAGACCAAAATCCACCCTGGAGTCTATGAGACTCCAGGGCAAGCATACAAACAGACCAAAACCCACCCTGGAGTCTGAGACTCCAGGGCAAGCATAGATACAGACCAAAACCCACCCTGGAGTCTATGAGACTCCAGGGCAAGCATACATACATACCAAAACCCGCCCTGGAGTCTATGAGACTCCAGGGCAAGCATACAAACAGACCAAAACCCACCCTGGAGTCTGAGACTCCAGGGCAAGCATACAAACAGACCAAAACCCACCCTGGAGTCTATGAGACTCCAGGGCAAGCATACAAACAGACCAAAACCCACCCTGGAGTCTATGAGACTCCAGGGCAAGCATACAAACAGACCAAAACCCACCCTGGAGTCTATGAGACTCCAGGGCAAGCATACATACAGACCAAAACCCACCCTGGAGTCTATGAGACTCCAGGGCAAGCATACAAACAGGTCAAAACCCACCCTGGAGTCTATGAGACTCCAGGGCAAGCATACATACAGACCAAAAACCCACCCTGGAGTCTATGAGACTCCAGGGCAAGCATACAAACAGACCAAAACCCACCCTGGAGTCTATGAGACTCCAGGGCAAGCATACAAACAGGTCAAAACCCACCCTGGAGTCTATGAGACTCCAGGGCAAGCATACATACAGACCAAAAACCCACCCTGGAGTCTATGAGACTCCAGGGCAAGCATACAAACAGACCAAAACCCACCCTGGAGTCTATGAGACTCCAGGGCAAGCATACAAACAGACCAAAACCCACCCTGGAGTCTGAGACTCCAGGGCAAGCATAGATACAGACCAAAACCCACCCTGGAGTCTATCAGACATACAAACAGACCAAAACCCACCCTGGAGTCTATGAGACTCCAGGGCAAGCATACAAACAGACCAAAACCCACCCTGGAGTCTGAGACTCCAGGGCAAGCATAGATACAGACCAAAACCCACCCTGGAGTCTATGAGACTCCAGGGCAAGCATACAAACAGACCAAAACCCACCCTGGAGTCTATGAGACTCCAGGGCAAGCATACAAACAGACCAAAACCCACCCTGGAGTCTGAGACTCCAGGGCAAGCATAGATACAGACCAAAACCCACCCTGGAGTCTATCAGACATACAAACAGACCAAAACCCACCCTGGAGTCTATGAGACTCCAGGGCAAGCATACAAACAGACCAAAACCCACCCTGGAGTCTGAGACTCCAGGGCAAGCATAGATACAGACCAAAACCCACCCTGGAGTCTATGAGACTCCAGGGCAAGCATACATACAGACCAAAACCCACCCTGGAGTCTATGAGACTCAAGGGCAAGCATACATACAGATCAAAACCCACCCTGGAGTCTATGAGACTCCAGGGCAAGCATACATACAGATCAAAACCCACCCTGGAGTCTATGAGACTCAAGGGCAAGTATACAAACAGACCAAAACCCACCCTGGAGTCTATCAGACATACAAACAGACCAAAACCCACCCTGGAGTCTATGAGACTCCAGGGCAAGCATACAAACAGACCAAAACCCACCCTGGAGTCTATGAGACTCCAGGGCAAGCATACATACAGATCAAAACCCACCCTGGAGTCTATGAGACTCAAGGGCAAGCATACATACAGACCAAAGCCCACCCTGGAGTCTATGAGACTCTGCAGATAGGCACCGGGGGTCTCCCATGACCCTGGTAACCAGGAGGGGGGGGGGGGGGTATTGGCAAGTCAGCAGTTTGCCGGCCCCTGTGCCTTTGGTTTAAAGCGGAACAAAACACGGGTTTGGCCCCTGAGCATCTTTGTTTGGGACGCCCCACTATGTGAAACCCCCCCTAATCACCCAAAAACTCACCTTCGTTCCCGCTCCAACGGCGCAAGCACGAGCAGCGGCCGCATCCCCGCTATGCATTTAGCAGGGGCGTGCCCGCACCAGGCGTTTGTGAATGGCCGACGTGAGCACGCGCTCGGTTAAAGTGCAGCAGGGGATGCGGCTTACAGAGTGCTCGATTAGACAAGCTCCTGGACAAAAGGGCTTAAAGTGGACCAACACCCAGGATTTTCACTATCCTGGGTTTTGGTCCACTTCCGCGTAAAACCCCCCCGATCGTCCTAAAAAACTCACCTCACCCCGCTCCTACACGAGCACTCGTCCAATCAGAGCGCTCAGAGCCGCTGTGGTATGTACGGACAAGCGACGGACAACCACAGCGGATCCGAGCACGCTGGAGGCTGCATATCATGCTTCCCGGCCGGCCATTCACAAACAGCCGCCCTGCTAGAGAGAAGCGTGAGATGCGCATGCGCCGTTGGAACGGGGATAAGGTAAGGTTTCTGGGCGTCCTGCGGGGTTTCACACAGCGGGGCATCCCGATTTCAGGGGATGGATCAGTTGGTCCACTTTAAGCGGATCCGAGCACGCTGATTGGACGAGAGAGCTGTGCATGTGCCGTAGGACTGGGGAGGTTGAGTGACATCGGGCGACCTGGGGGGGTTTACACAGCGGGGCATCTCCGATCAAGGTGCCCGGGAGGCAAAGACCAAAACCCAGGATAGTCAGAATCCTGGATTTTGGTCCACTTAAATATGCACAGCAAATTGCTCTGATTGGACAAGAGTCCGTGCATGTGCCTTAAGGCCGTGGTAAAGTGAGTTTATACAGGCGACCTGGGAGGGTTTCACATAGTGGGGCGTCCCAAACTAGGATCCCCCAGGGGCAAAGGAACAAAACCCGTGTTTGTTCTGCTTTAAACAAAAGGCACAGGGGCCAGCAAGCTGCTGACTTGCCAATACCCCCTGGCCAATTACCCTCGCCCCCCTCCTGGTTACCAGGGTGCCTATCCGCATTGGCCCGTGTTCACCATAGACATATCATCCAACTTTTCAGGGTGGGGAAAAAAGGGACAATGTTTAAATTAAGCCACGCCCCCTCATTGAGGGAAGGATAGGAACAATACAAAACACTGCGAATAGGCAAATTAATCATTTATTGGTGCAAATCTGCATGTTACACCTCAAAGAGGGACAGAGGAGAAGGGACAGCGGGACATGGACTCAAATGCGGGACAGTCCCACTAAATCAGGGACACATGGCAGGTATGAATAGGCCCTGGCGAGTTGTCTAGGCCGGGGCCTGTCTGTTTTTGTCCTTCACTGGGCTGCCAGCCTGGAGGGGAGGTGGGCAACTAATAGTAAACTCCCACATATTTATTTTTTAATAATAAATATTTTTTTAATTATAAATATTTTTTTATTAACCCGGACCTTCACCATGATTTATTGTAAAGCCCAACCCCTTAGAAAACGATTCCCCAGCATCTAAAATTAATATATATTAAGTTTTTAGTCGCTTACTTACTTACTATTCTGTCCCCCACTGGGCTGCAACTCTGTTGCCTCAGAAGCATCACACTTACTGAGGAGAGGAGAGCGGGATAAAGTACAGGGGGCGGGTTATAGCTGTGCTTTGCTCAGACAGAGCAGAGCTGGGGTCAGGAAAAGGACAGCAATCCCAGAATGCAGAGCAGCACAGTTAGAAGGCACTTCCTGTTTGCAGGTTGCCTGATGCTCCATGAGCCGCCATCTTGGATGTTTAAAGGGTCATAACATGCAGTAGATGCAGGTAGGATGATTTTTAATGTGGGCAATCTGTATGTACAGGGTGTGGGAAACATATAAGGTAGGCTCTTATTCAGGGTGAAGGTCCGGATTAATGTGAGCAATCTGTATGTACAGGGTGTGGGAAACATATAAGGTAGGCTCTTATTCAGGGTGAAGGTCCGGATTAATGTGAGCAATCTGTATGTACAAGGGGGGAAACATATAAGATAGGCTCTTATTCAGAGTGAAGGTCCGGATTACTGTGAGCAATCTGTATGTACAGGGGGGAAACATATAAGATAGGCTCTTATTCAGGGTGAAGGTCCGCTTTAATAATAAAAAAGCAGGAATGGGCTGATTGTTAATTAATATTAATATTTTACCCGTTAACTTCAGATGTGTTCTTTCATGATTTTCTTTCCTCTTTTTTAACCTATGTGCTAAACGTTTTTTTTACTCCTTTTACTGATTCGCACTAATCTAGCAAAGATAAAAAAAACTCACAAAACTTTTTTTTTATTTTTTTTTACAAATACTTTCTCATCAGCATTTAGTGAGCTTTATATATAGTTCTACACAGTTACTTCTCCATGGAGCCCGGATAGCTCAGTCGGTAGAGCATCAGACTTTTAATCTGAGGGTCCAGGGTTCAAGTCCCTGTTCGGGCGGCTCCAAAATGTTTTGTTTTTTTTTTCTTTCTCTCTCTAAATGTTATCCCCGCTACTTTACGTCTGTAATATCATCTCCCGACTCGTGGATTCATTTTAGAAACCTCTTACTGGTGATTTTATATTCATATTACTTTTGTATTTATGATAGTTTTCTATCGTAGTTTCTCCAGTTGAGAATATACAGCTGAGCGGCCAGCAGGTGGCGCTGCGGAGAGACACACAGACAGCAGTGGTGTGAGCAGGAGGCTGGCTGGGGATTGCTAAATGATTCTCTATACACAGGGCTCTGTCTCTTATTAGTCACTAAAGGATATATTTTATTATTATCCCATAATTATTTATACTTAACATAATATATAAAGCTTATTTATAGGATATAAGGATTATATATATATATTATAGGATAATAATATATTATTATTACAACTCAGTTGTAATGTGGGTTTTGGTTTAAAATACTTTTTGGGATGCCCCTCTGTGTAAAAGCCTTCACCTCACTGCACATGAACGGGGCTACCAATTAAAGGGGACCAAATTTTATGCTTTTCCCAGGGGCATCCCGATTTTTAAAACCCCTGTTTGCTACCCCAAAACTCACCTTTTCCACAGTACATGTGAAGGCTCTTGTCCGATAAGCACCATATGCCGTGCATATTAATGATTGTCATATGGCCGTGTTTAGACACAGAGCTCAGCATAAGGGAGCGGCCACATCCCCGGCACCTCAGATACAGGGAGGCCAGGGATGTGGCCATGGCCTGACAATGTGGCATGGGGTGATCGAGTGGGGTTTACATGGCCTCAAGAATGATTTCCTCTGGTGACCCCAAAACTGATTTCCTCTGGTGGTGGCCCCAAGAATGATTTCCTCTGGTGACCCCAAAACTGATTTCCTCTGGTGGCCCCAAGAATGATTTCCTCTGGTGGTGGCCCCAAGAATGATTTCCTCTGGTGGTGGCCCCAAGAATGATTTCCTCTGGTGACCCCAAAACTGATTTCCTCTGGTGACCCCAAGAATGATTTCCTCTGGTGGCCCCAAGAATGATTTCCTCTGGTGACCCCAAGAATGATTTCCTCTGGTGGCCCCAAGAATGATTTCCTCTGGTGACCCCAAAACTGATTTCCTCTGGTGGCCCCAAGAATGATTTCCTCTGGTGGCCCCAAGAATGATTTCCTCGGGTGGCCCCAATAATGATTTTCTCTGGTGGCCCCAAGAATGATTTCCTCTGGTGACCCCAAGAATGATTTCCTCTGGTGGCCCCAAGAATAATTTCCTCGGGTGGCCCCAATAATGATTTTCTCTGGTGGCCCCAAGAATGATTTCCTCGGGTGGCCCCAATAATGATTTTCTCTGGTGGCCCCAAGAATGATTTTCTCTGGTGACCCCAAGAATGATTTCCTCGGGTGGCCCCAATAATGATTTCCTCTGGTGGCCCCAAGAATGATTTCCTCTTGTGGCCCCAAGAATGATTTCCTCTGGTGACCCCAAGAATGATTTCCTCTGGTGGCCCCAAGAATGATTTACTCTGGTGGCTCCAAGAATGATTTCCTCTGGTGGCTACAAGAATGATTTCCTCTGGTGACCCCAAGAATGATTTCCTCTGGTGGCCCCAAGAATGATTTCCTCTGGTGACCCCAAAACTGATTTCCTCTGGTGACCCCAAGAATGATTTCCTCTGGTGGCTCCAAGAATGATTTCCTCTGGTGGCTACAAGAATGATTTCCTCTGGTGACCCCAAGAATGATTTCCTCTGGTGACCCCAAAACTGATTTCCTCTGGTGACCCCAAGAATGATTTCCTCTGGTGGCCCCAAGAATGATTTCCTCTGGTGACCCCAAGAATGATTTCCTCTGGTGACCCCAAGAATGATTTCCTCTAGTGACCCCAAGAATGATTTCCTCTGGTGACCCCAAGAATGATTTCCTCTGGTGACCCCAAGAATGATTTCCTCTGGTGGCCCCAAGTTACTCTAGTCCAACATTGCTCTTCCCTGTTCCCTCGATGCATGTGTAGGCTCTGCTCGAATCAGTGATCTATGTCATGCACATAAATTCAACATAGTGTTCCAACAGTGCAACTGAGCATGTGCAAATCCTGCCTATGATCCGGATCACTATAAAATCTATATATTTATAAAGTGCAAGTGCTACTAGTCAAACAATCAATTAAGAATTAATATTCCCAACCATAACAACTCATAAACATATCAATCTACTCAACTCACCAATGAAAATATAATCATCTGAATATATTATTAGGCATCCCAAAGGGGAACCAGTGATATATATCACAATCAAATATATATATATTTATATATATATAAATATATTATATATATATATATATATAAATATATATATATATACCAATCAAAAAATAATATCACAAATCTATGACAAAAAACATCACCAGAAATAAAGCCAAGGTATCATGAAACAATAACATGTGTGAAGTCTCCCCACCGCCTACCGCACCAGGACCCACGCATTCCGTGGGCGCATCACCCACTTCATCAGGCTCCTGCACATGCACAACGGGACTGAGATTTTCCCCCCAAAAAATTACTGCCCGTAGCAGGGCAATGGCGCCTCCCATTGGTCAGACCCCGTGACAGTGTGTAAAAGCGCGCGGTCACGCGGAGACATCATGTGACCTGCGGTTTGTTTCAGCTCAGACATGTCGGTGACATTTGGGAAGAAGAAACAATGCGCAGAATGTCACCCTGTCACCTGTCCCACGTGTCGCATGATGCTCCTCCAGTGCTGAGGTTGCCGGGCAGATGGTGGGGTCAGGGGTCAGCTCGCCGGAAGACACTCGCCCTTCAGAGCCACTTACATGTGATCTCTAAATAGATTGATAGAAATAGATTGTATGGGGCAGATAGAAATCCACAGCCTGTAGTGGTGGAGTGTGGAATCCTGGGCCCACCAGCAGAACTGACTCTAGGGGCCCACCAGCAGAACCGACTCTAGGGGCCACCAGCAGAACTGACTCTTTGGCCACCAGCAGAACTGACTCTAGGGGCCACCAGCAGAACTGACTCTGGGGGCCACCAGCAGAACCGACTCTAGGGGCCCACCAGCAGAACCGACTCTAGGGGCCACCAGCAGAACTGACTCTGGGGGCCACCAGCAGAACCGACTCTAGGGGCCCACCAGCAGAACCGACTCTAGGGGCCCACCAGCAGAACTGACTCTAGGGGCCACCAGCAGAACTGACTCTGGGGGCCACCAGCAGAACCGAATCTAGGGGCCACCAGCAGAACTGACTCTTTGGCCACCAGCAGAACTGACTCTAGGGGCCACCAGCAGAACTGACTCTGGGGGCCACCAGCAGAACCGACTCTAGGGGCCCACCAGCAGAACCGACTCTAGGGGCCCACCAGCAGAACTGACTCTAGGGGCCACCAGCAGAACTGACTCTGGGGGCCACCAGCAGAACCGACTCTAGGGGCCCACCAGCAGAACTGACTCTAGGGGCCCACCAGCAGAACTGACTCTGGGGGCCCACCAGCAGAACCGACTCTAGGGGCCACCAGCAGAACTGACTCTAGGGGCCCACCAGCAGAACTGACTCTAGAGGCCACCAGCAGAACTGACTCTAGGGCCACCAGCAGAACTGACTCTAGAGGTCACCAGCAGAACTGACTCTTTGGCCACCAGCAGAAATGACTCTTTGGCCACCAGCAGAAATGACTCTGGGGGCCACCAGCAGAACTGACTCTAGGGGCCACCAGCAGAACTGACTCTAGGGGCCACCAGCAGAACTGATTCTAGGGGCCACCAGCAGAACTGACTCTAGGGGCCCACCAGCAGAACCGACTCTAGGGGCCCACCAGCAGAACTGACTCTAGGGGCCACCAGCAGAACTGACTCTAGGGGCCACCAGCAGAACTGACTCTAGGGGCCACCAGCGGAACTGACTCTAGGGGCCACCAGCAGAACCGACTCTTTGGCCACCAGCAGAACTGACTCTAGGGGCCACCAGCAGAACCGACTCTTTGGCCACCAGCAGAACTGACTCTAGGGGCCACCAGCAGAACCGACTCTAGGGGCCACCAGCAGAACTGACTCTAGGGGCCCACCAGCAGAACTGACTCTAGAGGCCACCAGCAGAACTGACTCTAGGGCCACCAGCAGAACTGACTCTAGGGGCCACCAGCAGAACTGACTCTTTGGCCACCAGCAGAACTGACTCTAGGGGCCCACCAGCAGAACTGACTCTAGGGGCCACCAGCAGAACTGACTCTAGGGGCCACCAGCAGAACTGACTCTAGGGCCACCAGCAGAACTGACTCTAGGGCCACCAGCAGAACTGACTCTAGGGGCCACCAGCAGAACTGACTCTAGGAGTCACCAGCAGAACTGACTCTGGGGCCCACCAGCAGAACCGACTCTTTGGCCACCAGCAGAACTGACTCTTTGGCCACCAGCAGAACTGACTCTAGGGGCCACCAGCAGAACTGACTCTAGGGGCCACCAGCAGAACCGACTCTTTGGCCACCAGCAGAACTGACTCTAGGGGCCCAGCAGCAGAACTGACTCTAGGGCCACCAGCAGAACTGACTCTGGGGGCCCACCAGCAGAACCGACTCTTTGGCCACCAGCAGAACTGACTCTTTGGCCACCAGCAGAACTGACTCTAGGGGCCACCAGCAGAACTGACTCTAGGGGCCACCAGCAGAACCGACTCTTTGGCCACCAGCAGAACTGACTCTAGGGGCCCACCAGCAGAACTGACTCTAGGGTCCACCAGCAGAACTGACTCTAGGGGCCACCAGCAGAACTGACTCTAGGGGCCACCAGCGGAACTGACTCTAGGGGCCACCAGCAGAACTGACTCTAGGGGCCACCAGCAGAACCGACTCTTTGGCCACCAGCAGAACTGACTCTAGGGGCCCACCAGCAGAACTGACTCTAGGGGCCACCAGCAGAACTGACTCTAGGGGCCACCAGCAGAACTGACTCTAGGGGCCACCAGCAGAACCGACTCTTTGGCCACCAGCAGAACTGACTCTAGGGGCCCACCAGCAGAACTGACTCTAGGGGCCACCAGCAGAACCGACTCTAGGGGCCCACCAGCAGAACTGACTCTAGGGGCCACCAGCAGAACTGACTCTAGGGGCCCACCAGCAGAACCGACTCTTTGGCCACCAGCAGAACTGACTCTAGGGGCCCACCAGCAGAACTGACTCTAGGGGCCACCAGCAGAACTGACTCTAGGGGCCACCAGCAGAACCGACTCTTTGGCCACCAGCAGAACTGACTCTAGGGGCCCACCAGCAGAACTGACTCTAGGGGCCACCAGCAGAACTGACTCTAGGGGCCACCAGCAGAACCGACTCTTTGCCCACCAGCAGAACTGACTCTAGGGGCCCACCAGCAGAACTGACTCTAGGGGCCACCAGCGGAACTGACTCTAGGGGCCACCAGCAGAACTGACTCTAGGGGCCCACCAGCGGGACTGACTCTAGGGGCTACCAGCAGAACTGACTCTTTGGCCACCAGCAGAAATGACTCTAGGGGCCACCAGCAGAACTGACTCTGGGGGCCCACCAGCAGAACCGACTCTTTGGCCACCAGCAGAACTGACTCTAGGGGCCTCACCAGCGGAACTGACTCTAGGGGCCCACCAGCAGAACTGACTCTAGGGGCCACCAGCGGAACTGACTCTGGGGGCCCACCAGCAGAACCGACTCTTTGGCCACCAGCAGAACTGACTCTAGGGGCCTCACCAGCAGAACTGACTCTAGGGGCCACCAGCAGAACTGACTCTAGGGGCCACCAGCGGAACTGACTCTAGGGGCCACCAGCAGAACTGACTCTAGGGGCCACCAGCGGAACTGACTCTAGGGGCCACCAGCAGAACTGACTCTAGGGACCCACCAGCAGAACTGACTCTAGGGGCCACCAGCAGAACTGACTCTAGGGGCCACCAGCAGAACTGACTCTAGGGGCCACCAGCAGAACTGACTCTAGGGGCCCACCAGCAGAACTGACTCTAGGGGCCACCAGCAGAACTGACTCTAGGGGCCCACCAGCAGAACTGACTCTAGAGGCCCACCAACAGAACTGACTCTGGGGGCCCACCAACAGAACCGTCTCTAGGGGCCCACCAGCAGAACCGACTCTAGTAGCCCACCAGCAGAACCGACTCTAGAGGCCCACACTAGGATTCAGGTATCACTGGTTTATACTCTGGGCCCAGGCACGAAAACATACTGCCGAACTGTACTGTGTGCTGGCTCAGACTGGCCTGCAGGTATACTAGATAATCCGCCGGCGGGTCCCCTGGATTTAGGGGCATAATTAGGGTCCCTCATCACCAAAACTGAACCATGTCTAGTTTATCCCTTCACCAAAGCAAGAAGCGGCTTGGTTTGCCGCGAAGCGCAGGTGTTTTGACCTTCTGCTGCCCCTGAGCCTCCCCTCCACTTGTTACTATATATGTTGTCTGGTAACACTCCTTCAATTGCTATTGTATGTTACATTTGTTCTTTTTGTATCCATGCCCCAGTCACATTATTTTACGTCAATGGTTGGTTTGTTCATGCATTTGTCACATTTCATAAGGATATTTTGTGCAATATAATGACTCTTTAGCATTTGTGATTGTATAGAAGTAAATCCAATTTTTCTTACACACATGTTGGTGCTTTCTGCACTGGTACTACCTATGATTTTTTTCCTCGTTTTGCATAGATTTGGTGTATAGGTTTTTTCCTTTTTTATTTTTGAACTTTTTTGGTTCGTTTGTGCCGGCACAAAAATACTTGGGTATCTTTTTATAGATAATATTTAGTACACACCGGTGTTGCTTGAACTAGTTTTTTGCAACGATTGGGGGAACCCACAACCCCCCTGTATACCAGAGAACAAACAGCACCACCCAATTTTTTTGCAAAAAATATAAAATACCAATTTATTATTAAAGGATTTTGACTATCCTGGGTTTTGGTCCACTTCGGTGGGGCACCCCGATCGGGGGTGCCCCGCTGTGTGAAACCCCCCAGAAAGCCCCAAAAACTCACCTCTCCTCGCTCCCACGTGACCGCTGCTGCCAATCCCCGCCGACGGACAAGCGGGAGGCAGCGACGGACAAGAGAGTGCGGGTGCGCGTCCTGCTAGAGGGACGCGCGGGAGGCGGCGGCGCGCACCGCTGAATCGAGGAGCAGGTAGGGATTTAGGGGTTTCTGGGGGGTTTCACACAGCTGGTCACCCCCGATCGGGGTGCTCCGCAGTCAGGGAGCTGATCGGTCCGGGAATCTTATAGATTCCCGGGCCGATCACGGGAGGATGTTGGTCCACTTTAAGTAAAGCAGTACAAACATTTAAAACACCATTAAAAACATGATAAATGACCGGGGGGCACTGTGTGCAGGTAAATTCTATTAGCCAGCATCCAATATAAACCAATTATAATCTACCAAAGCAAAATATCCCACAAACAATCAATCCTAATTATTTATATATAATAATAATTTAAGTACAAATAACTCTATAAAGTGCTGAACGTGCTAAGGCCTACTATGAGGACCACCGAGTAAAGGAAAAAGAGAAAAACATCAAAAACAAAGTCAGAAGTGCCAATAAATCCTCATGTATAGTTACTCACTGGCTAGCCTGCCACCCAGCCTGACGACCCCCGCCCCAGCCGACGCGTTTCGTAACGGTATAGCCTCCCGTTACTTCATCTGGGCCAAAAGATCTAAACTAGTTTTTTGATATTAAATGTAATAATTTTATATTCTCACAAATATTGCTGAAAAAGAATGTTCCACTTATGTGGGTTATTTAGGGGAGTAGCTGCGGATTGGGGCTAGCAGGACATGGTATTAATTGTTTTTAATTGTCTTTGTTTTTGAATAAAATGATTGTTTAAATGTCCTCATGGTTGTGCTCCCTTTTTAGTGGTCACTGGGGCTTGTAGTCCCATGTTCCACTTTTTGTATGCTTTGGTAGTTTAATAGGAGAGCACGCCGGGATACTTTAATTATTCTTAGCATTGCACCACGATTGTGTTTCTAGTTTATTTGTGACATCACAAGTAGGGGTGCACTGGCCAAAGGGGGACCCGGGGACAATGCCCAGTGGGCTGCACTGCTTTGGGGCCAGTAGGGCAGCTGCTTTTAAAGTGGACCAAAACCCAGGATTTTGACCATCCTGGGTTTTGGTCCACTCCCCCGGGGCACCCCGATCGAGGGTGCCCTGCTATGTGAAACCCCCCAGATCTCCCTATAATACTCACCTCACCACGGTTCTACGGCGCATGCGCGGCAGCTCGTCCAGTCAGTGCGCTCTGAGCCACTGAGGTTTGCGCATCTATGAGATGTCTTAGCTCAGCGGCTCCGATCACACTGGCGTCCGCATCTCGCGCTTCCCTCTGACAGTGAGCGAGCCCGCGCCAGCCATTCACTAATGCCTGACGCGGGCACGCGCCCTGCTAGAGGGATAGCGAGCATGTAGTGGCGGGCCGCACATGTTCAGGACTCAGTAGCATCATATACTGAGGAGAGGGGTCATAAGTGCAGGGGAGCGGGGTTATAGCTGTGCTTTGCACAGACAGAGCAGAGCTGGGGGTCGGGAAAAGGTCAGCAATCCCAGAATGCAGAGCGACACAGTCAGAAGACACTTCCTGTTTGTAGGCTACCTGCACCTCCATGGGCCGCCATCTTGGATGTTCAAAGAAAATGCAATAGATGCAGGTAGGAAGATGTGGCCAATCTGTATGTACAGGGTTGGGGAATCAGACACCCAGCGGGAGCGGCTTCTCCAGCATCCCACTAGGACTGAATGGGTGACGCTGCTCAGCTCCCATTTAGCTTATGTAGCCATTCATTTATATGCACGGCCAAAGCAGCAGAATGGAGGAGGGTCGTGCATGTGCCATGGGATCACAGGTGAGGTATGTACAGGGCAGGCGTCAGCACTGGGTGTACCCAGGCAGGTGCCAGGGCCCCTACACCCTGGGAGGGCCCATCTCATACTCTCTACCCTGGGCCCCTATGCAGGATGCAGGGCAGTGCAGTAACCAGGACCAAGGACTGTCAGCCATTTCTGGTGATCCCACAGCGCATGTGTAGGCCATGCCCGCATGCCAGCTACTCTCCGCTGATGCTCACCCTGGTGTCCAGCCATTCAGAAGCGGAACCCGGGGCCACTCCCCGCTTTCTATTCCAGGGCTTGTTGTCAGTGTATGGCAGAGCGCTGATTGGACGAGAACCCAGGCATGCGTTGTGGGATTGCTGGCGAGGTGAGGATCCAGGCGATTTCACAGATCGGGGCATCACAAATCGGGATGCTAAAGGAACTTGGACCATGCATGAGACGGTCAAAGTCCTGGAATTCAGTCCACTTTTAAAGGGGACCTAAACCTTTTGTGCCAGGTAGGGTCCAGATGTACATCGGCAAAAACCCACCCTGGAGTCTATGAAACTCCAGGGCAGGCCTACTCCCTACCCCTAGTGCACCCTGGTCTGGGTACACATAAAAGGTGCTAGGTGCATCTTAGAAAGAAAGATGCTGGGTGCATTTGGAGGAGAATTGGTTTATATGGGCGCTGGGTGGATTTGAAGGGGTGTTGGATAGATTTAGAGGGGTGCTTGGTTGTTTTACATTGCGGCTGGGTGAACTCAAAAGATGACTGGATAGATTCAGGTGGGTGCTTGGTAATATAATGGGTGCTAGCTGGACTAAAAGGATGAGAAGGGTGCTGGGTGAACTTAGTGGAATGCTAGGGCCCTTATTTATCAAGGGCTAGCGCCAGGTAGTGTCTGACTAGCGCCAGGTAGCGCCAGCCATCAGTGGCTACCGACTCCAGAACGCCAGGCGGCGGACACAATCACGCATTTATCACGCTAAATGAGGCTAGCGCCGGCGAGAGCGTCAGCTAGCGTGGGATTCATCATGTAGTGGACTGCAACGAACAGCGCCGCTACTAATCCCATCACAGCGCCAGGTATGACCTGTCGCTCCCTGGCGCTCTCCAATGCATTTCAATGGAGCAATCTTTAAATATTCATAATTAATTGATTTTAATTTTTTTTTTTTTTTTTTTAACTGTCAAAAATTCTGTGACCACTACGGCAATGTTAGATATTTTTTTTAAGGTAAAAAACGTATATACTCGAGTATAGGCCGACCCGAATATAAGCCGAGGCACCTAATTTTACCCCAAAAACCTGGAAAAAGTTATTGACCCGAGTATAAGCCGAGGCGGCTTTTTTCAATTGGAATTGGAGTTGATTTGAGGAATCACCCCTGACCACGCCCCCAGCCATCACCTAAGAATTAAATAAAAATAAATAATAATAATACAGTGAGGGGCATCCCTCATTACAGCCATTCAGGTGTAACACAGCACACACACAACATACACACAGCACACACAACACACACACAAACACAACACAGCACACAATACAGCACACATACACACACAAGGCACACACAACACACAGCACACAACACAGCACACATACAATGCACACAACACACACACTCACCAGTTCAGCTCCTGCAGAATCTTCAGCGAGGCTCCTTCCAGCGACGGTGCGGGACAGAGTGAGGACGGCACGGGACGACGGCATGGGTCCATCTAGTCGCAATGCCCCTGGACGCAGGGCAGAAGAGCCGCCTCGGAGGCTTCAGAACTCGGCGGGGAGATCAGTACACCCAGCGCGAGGTGGGTGTACCAAGATGGCGGCCGGCGCGCTCTGCGCCGCCACGTCACTGAGGCCCGGGCCGCCATCTTGGTACACCCACCTCGCGCTGGGTGTACTGATCTCCCCGCCGAGTTCTGAAGCCTCGGCGGCTCGTCTGCCACTTCCTCCGCCCCCTCGCTCAGGTAAGTCAGGTTACTGACTCGAGTATAAGCCGAGGCTGCTTTTTTCAGCCCAAAAAGTGGGCTGAAAAACTCGGCTTATACTCGAGTATATACGGTATTCATATTACAAAATGTTTAGAAAAACTTGTTTAATTTTTTAATCAAAAAATATAGTTGTTTGGGGGTTAAACAACTACTTTTAAGCCATTGCCGCCAGCGCCCTGGGGTTTAAACAAGCATTTCACAGCGCGAGAATTTTTTGAGTGTGATTTGTAAATTAATATGCTGGGAGCCGTTCGCTCTGGCCATTCGCTGTCAGGCGCACCCATACAGCGCGGAACCTGTGAAACAGCGACTCCTAACCCCGTATTCCACATTACCGCACACCGACTGAGTCGCTGTCAACAAGCGAACAACGGCCAAGCACAGCGACTACTAGCGGGCGCTGTGAAAATCACGCTACTGGCGCTCATCTGTCGCTACCTGGCGCTATTAATGAATCGGCCTGTAAATGGATTCTGGGTTGATTCATAGTGGTGCTGGGTGGATTTAAAGGGTGAATGGAGGGAATGCGATGGATATATTTGGCGGGGTGCTGAATGGACTTGGAGGGTGTCGGTTAGATTTCGGAGGAGTGCTAGGTAAATGATAACTGGATAGATTCAGATGGGTGCTGAATAAACTTCAAAGGGTGCTGAGTGGATCTTGGAAATATGCTGGGTTATTTAGAGGGGAACCAGTTGTATTAAAAGGATGCTTGTGAATTAAGAGGTAGATTTTTAGGGGAGGATTTAGAAGGTGAATAGAAGGATTTAGATGGGTGCTGGGTACATTTAAAGGGGTGCTGGCTAGATTCAGAGGAAGTGGGTACCTGGATTGATTCTGAAGTGCTGGGGACATTTAAGAGGGGGCTGAATGGATTCAGAGGGTGCTGGTGAGATTCAAAGGAAGTGGGTACCTTTAATGGGGTGCTGGTTTGATTTTGATGAGTGCTGGGTACATTTAAGGGGGGTGCTGGATGGTTTCAGATGGGTGCTGGGTACATTTAAGGGGGTGCCGTATGAATTTAGTGGGGTGCTGGGTACATTTAAGGGGTTGCTGGATGGATTCAAATGAGTACTGGGTACAACTAAGGAGGGGTCTGGATGGATTTAGCCATGTGCTGGGTACATTTAAAGGGGTGCCAGATGGATTCAAATGGGTGCTTGGGGGCATTTAAGAGGGGTCTTGATGGATTCATAGTAGAGGTGCTGGGTACATTTAGGAGGATGCTGGATGAATTCAGAGGGTGCTGGGTACATTTAAGGGGGTGCCGCATTCATTTAGTAGGGTGCTGGGTACATTGAAGGGGCTGCTGGATGGATTCGAATGAGTACTGGGTACAATTAAGGGGTCTGGATGGATTCAGCTATGCGCTGGGTACATTTAAAGGGGCGCCAGATGGATTCAAATGGGTGCTTGGTTCATTTAAAAGAGGTCTGGATAGATTCAGATGGGGGCTGGATACATTTAAAAGGTGTCTGGATGGATTCATAGTAGGGGTGCTGGGTACATTCAGGAGGATGCTGGATGGATTCAAAGGGTGTTGGGTAAAGTTAAAGGAGTACTAAACATTTAAGGGGGCTGGGTAGGCTCAGAGGTTGCTTAGATAGTGTCACAGAATGGCTGGAAAGAATTAGGTGGTGTTTTTTGGCTGTCAGCCTTCTTTGAGCTGCTCATCCCCTGTTGCTCAAATTTCCTGACTAAGCAATTAAAATAAAAATTTGAGTTGGGGAGTCAAGTGTTCAGGATGGCTAATGAAATCTTCGGATCCAGCGTGAAGAAGGATCCCTGGGTTGCCCTTCTGCACTGCAAGCCCCGGGAGCTGTCCAGTAAGCAACACAGACTTTTTATCTACCTTCTCCTGGCCGCCAAGCAGACCATAGCCAAGGCCTGGAAGGCGCAGTTCACCCCAATCTCAGAGGTGTCGGCCAGGATGAACGGCTTTCTCATTAATGAGAGGTTGTCCAGTATTCTGACGGACTCCCATGCCAAATTTCTCTCTATATGGGAACCCTGGATGAGATTCGCCTGGCCTGGCGAGTCCATGCAGGCGCTATAATTACCGTACGTGGTGCCTGGTGGGGCGCGGGCGCGACCCCCTTCCCTCACCCTCCCTCTTCCCCTCTCCTCCTCCCTCCTTTCCCCCCCCTCTCTTTCCCCCCCTTCCCGCCTTCTGCCTCTCCCTCCCCTCTTCTATATCTCACCTCTTTACACTTAGCCCATCCTTTGGGGCCAATTCGTTCGCCTCCTGCAACGCAACGGTTCTAATGTCTTCTCTTTTGCAATGATTCTCCTCTGTGTAAACGCATGGCGGTGTCCGGCTGTCCGGTGGCGTGCCCCGGGGGGCCTGGTGCGGTGGGCGCGGGACAATTTGCGGGCGGGCGTCGGTGCCGGCCGCGGGCGACGTGGGGCCCCGCGGGTCCCGCGGTCCTGGACGGGGACCGCTGCATGGTTTAAAATATGCTGTTGATGTCTGCGTGGGTCTCGTGCCCTGCCGCGCTGGCGGTCACGGGTGGACCGTCAGACACTGGCTTGCCCAACTTGCAATAATATGGAGACGAATGATGATACCCTTTTTCTTCTTCCTCCTTGTACCTCCCCTGCGTGGGATGGCAGTACAATGTTACACGCTTTGTAATACTGTTTTGTTGAAAATTTTCAATAAAAATATTGAAACAAAAATTTGGGTTGGAGTCCCCCTTTTGATGTAAAGGGTGTCCTGAAGCCCCCCTTGTTTTAAGAGGGATTCTTTTATTTCCGCAGCACTCCAGCTGATGGGTCTAAACAAGAATGAATGTTTTTGGATCTGTCTTGGAACAAATGTCCCCAAATCCCAGCAGCTGCCTTGGCCCCTATTTGTCCAGCTGTCACCGGGCTCACACACTCACCCCCCCCCTACATCTGTGTGGGTCAGTCCTGCTGCCTCCCCATAGCTTGTCACTGGCCAGATTGTATTTACAAAAGGAAATGTATTTCTACATGAAAGGAGGTTAATGGGGTGAATGGCACTAGATGGGCTCCATTTGGCCCCCGTCACCTTGAGCGTTAGGCCACAGTGTCCTGTGAATGTCACAATCTCTCCGGTTACACATAACGAGGAGGGGGCTGCTATATTTACCCGGGTGGGAAAGGTCAGGGGTTGTCCCTGAAGGTCAGCGACAAGCCCCACATGCCAAGGCGGCTGCCCTTATAAGTGGCCCAACGTCTGCCAAGGGGCCACTCAGAGCCCGAGTCCCCGAGCCGTCCGCCTGCTTCACCCCGAGCACCCAGGTAAGAGGTCTTTATTGTATCTACCATAGTAACAGATAATCCTCACTTGTGTTCGCTTGAAGAAACAAATAATCTTTAGAAGCATTTATTATTATTATTATTATTATTATTATTATTAATAATAATAATAATAATTGTAAAGCGCTACGGAAGTTGATGGCGCTATATAAATAAACAATAATAATATTATTATTATTATTATTATTAATATTTATAGAAATACAGACAGGGCAAAACAAATAATACACAAATAATAGAGATTGGAGAATGACTAAACTCTATGGATTTCTGCAACCTGATTGGCTACTTAAAGTAAAGGTTTTCCTTTGATTTGTAACAATGTATCTTTTTTAAGTGTGCAGATCTGTTTAAAGTGACACATGATGATGGATACAGGGGCATCAAATCTTGTACAGTGCCACGGACTATGATGGCGCTTTATAAATAAACAACATTAATAATAGCTTGAGTGGCCCGGTCACACACCTTAGTGAAGTTCTTTACACCTCATTTACATGGGGAGCATCAGTATGACTATGGTTAGGCTTTAATTTATGGGTGAGGCTAAATAGGGAAAATAACAGATCAAAGAGCTTACAATCTACTGATAGAGATAAGAGAAATTATAAAAAACGTGTCATACCCTATTGCACTATTGAATATAGCAGGTAGAAAAGTGTACTGTTTGGGGGGGGGGGGGGGGGGGGGTACAGATGGAGAAGAGCTAACAATCTATTAGGTTATAAGGGAGGATACAGGAGGAAAGAGCTTACAATCTATTAGGGTATAAGGGAGGATACAGAAGGAGAAGAGCTTACAATCTATTAGGGTATAAGGGAGGATACAGAAGAGCTTACAATCTATTAGGGTATAAGGGAGGATACAGAAGGAGAAGAGCTTACAATCTATTAGGTTATAAGGGAGGATACAGGAGGAAAGAGCTTACAATCTATTAGGGTATAAGGGAGGATACAGAAGGAGAAGAGCTTACAATCTATTAGGGTATAAGGGAGGATACAGAAGAGCTTACAATCTATTAGGGTATAAGGGAGGATACAGAAGGAGAAGAGCTTACAATCTATTAGGTTATAAGGGAGGATACAGAAGGAGAAGAGCTTACACTCTATTAGGATATAAGGGAGGATATAGAGGGGGAAGTACTTACAATATAATAGTAAACAGCAGAAGATAAAGCAGGAAGGAGGAAGATGTTACAATGTATTAGGAAATAAGGAAGGATTAAATGAAATACTCTCTTCTGTGTCATAATCTATCAGTGCAGAAGTCATTATGCGCTGGGTGAAACTGTCTACAGTGTAGAAGTATAATATAATAAAGTTGTTTGAAGAGCTTGCAATCTAAAAGAGTGTGGGATGTAGAGGAGTTTACAATCTATTGGATTGTTATCTAGAAAAATGGATAGTCTGTTCAGCTGTATATGTGTTGGAGGGGGGCTTACAATCTATTAGAGTATAAGGGAGGATACAGAAGGAGAAGAGCTTACACTCTATTAGGATATAAGGGAGGATACAGAGGGAGAAGAGCTTACAATCTATTAGGGTATAAGGGAGGATACACTCTGGTTGCCTGCAAGTGGCACACCATACTGCCAAAATCAGCTGATTCCATGGAATGAGTGCACCATTCATTGCCCCTTATTGTTCACACTGACCATATTTGCTCTGTCACATGCCAGTCACCTGGGCTGGGTGCTGAGCAAATGCTCCACTGATAAGGCTGTGCCGATCCCTGGTTTCAGGAACTTATGTGAAGTAGAGTGAGATTACATAGCCATCCACAGGTCTATGGACTGCCCATAATCACTGTATCCTCACTTATACCCTAATAAAGTGTAAGCTCTTCTCCTCCTGAATCCTCCCTTATACTCTAATATATTGTAAGCTCCTCTCCTTCTGTATCCTCCCTTATACCCTAATAGATTGTAAGCTCCTCTCCTTCGGTATACTCCCTTATACCCTAATAGATTGTAAGCTCTTCTCCTTCTGTATCCTCCCTTATATCCTAATAGATGGTAAGCTCTTCTCCTTCTGTATACTCCCTTATACCCTAATAGATTGTAAGCTCTTCTCCTTCTGTATCCTCCCTTATATCCTAATAGATTGTAAGCTCTTCTCCTCCTGTATCCTTCTGTATACTATCACAGGGCGATGAAAGCTTTCTGATTGGTTGTTATGGGTAATTATACTTGGCGGCTTCCTGTTAGTGGTGGCGGGTGATGTCGGTGGGCATGTAATACCGGCGAGGCGTACGTGCGGCGAGTCACACTCAAGTTTCCATGCGTAACCATCAGCCCACCAGACTCAGGATTAACCCTTCACTGTCAGCTCTATGCTAGTACTCCGTGTATGGAATGCAGCGATACAGCGCTACGGAAGATGACGGTGCTATAAAAATAAACAATATTAACATATATTTTACGATAGCGAGCGAATGTCGCCCATCTTTGTGTCCCTCATCCAGCCGCCCCTCCTCCAATCCCTATAATCCTGCTGACGGCGGCAGATTCCTTCCCTTCCATTAATCCCGTCCTGCCACCTCTTATTGTCCCCAGCTAAATCCCCCCCTGGGGGCATTTTCTGCTTGAACGCTCCAGCTGCATGGCTGGCGTGCCCCATCTTTACTGTCTGGGGGGCATCCCCGCTCCAAAACCCATATGACCTGGGGCATCCAGACTCCGTCCGGACCACCAATATACTATCATACCTCCCAAGTGTCCCTGATTTGGAGGGACTGTCCCTCTTTTGAGTCCATGTCCCTCATTTGTCCCTCTTTGAGCTGTAACGTGCAAATCTGCATTAATAAATGATTCATTTGCCTATTCAAAGTGTTTCTATTGTTGTAACTGTTACATCCTACCTCCTATGCATCCCTCAATGAGGGGGCATGGCCTAATTTAACCATTGTCCCTCTTTCCCACCCTGAAAAGTTGGAAGGTATAAATATACTTACCTCAAGGTTTGATCATGTGTCGGCCCCTGCTGGCATCCCCAGCACCCCCCTGTCCAATGCATGCACCCCCCCACACTCAGGCATATTTGAATGGCTGGCAGCCAGAGAAAGCGACCATTCATCCGGAATTCATTGCTGGGCTGGGCATCAATATACATGGTATTGAATTACATACCTACCAACTTTTCAGGGTTGGAAAGAGGGACATTTGTTAAATTAGGCCACACCCCCTCATTGAGGGATAGATAGGTGATAGCTTATAACAGTTAAAATAATATAAACACTTTTAATAGACACATGAATCATTTACTGATGCAGATCTACATGTTAAACCTCAGAGGCGGGCAAAGGAGAACAACAAGGGACAGGGGGACACGGACTAAAAAGAGGGACAGTCCCTCCAAATCAGGGACGCTTGGGAGGTATGGAATTATGATTGGAGGAGTACTGATTAGAGGCACTTACCGGGCCATTCGTCCCGGGCGTTTGACACACAGGCACATCTTGAAGACATCCCGGTAAGTAAAATTACTAGGTTTTGGTCGGCTTTAAAGAGGTCGCCCCATACACTTACCTTGTTTTCCAGTCCATTGGCGCATGCGCGAGCCGTGGCCGCATCCCTCTAGCAGGGCGCATGTCGCACCAGCCGTTTGTGAATGGCCGGCGCAGGAACGCTCCCTGTTAGAAGGACTTAGAGGCTGATTCATTAATAGCGACAGATAGCGACTGTTGAGCGACTGTAGCGGTATTTTGACAGCGACCGCTAGTAGTCGCTGTGCTTGGCCATTGTTCGGTGGATGATAGCGACTCAGTCGGTGTGCCGTAATGTTGAATACAAGATGCTGAGTCGCTATTTGACAGGTTCGCTGTTGTATGGGAGCGCATGACAGCGACTGGACATAGCGACCGGCACCCACCATATTCATTAAAAAATCAGCCTTAAAAATTCCTAGCGCTGTGAAATGCATGTTTAAATCCCAGAGCGCAGTAGGCGATGTGTTAAAAAGTCGTTTTTTAACCCCCTAACCACCCAAAAAAAAAAAAATGGAATGATTTTGAAATAATATTCAAACCTGAATAGTTTAAAATCAGACCTGTAATATCAATTCTGCAAAAAAAAATTTTTTGGGAAAAAAATCCCCAAAAAATACATTTTCAAAGGAAGAAGTGTTCACAGATTTTTTATATATATATAATATATTAAAAAATAATTATTAATGAAAATACATTCTGCCATTGAAATGCATTGGAGAGCGCCAGGTAGCGAGAGGTCATACCTGTCGCTGTTCAAGGATGTTCGCTGGCGCTGTGGGATGAGGCTGGGATAATGATGAATGAGTTGCTAGGTGGCGCTATCTCAGTCGCTAAGCAGTATCGGCTTGCTAAATGTGTGATTGTGGAGGGGAGCCGGCGTTCTCGTGGCGGTACCTGGCTTTACTGGCCGGCTCCCCAGTCGCTATCTGTCGCTATTCCTTGATAAATAAGGCCCTTAGACGATGTGACGTCAGCGGCTCCGAGCGCTCTGATTGGGGGGTTTCATACAGTGGGGCATCCCCGATCTGGGTGCCCCGGGGGAAAGGACCAAAACCCAAGATAGTCAAAATCCTAGGTTTTGGTCCACTTTAAGTTACACTTCCCCATCCAGCAACATTTAGTAGCCCTTCCGATTCAGCAACATTACACCCTGGGCCCCATGGCACCCGCATGGGCTGGTTAGTGGCAGGGACACCTATGCCGGCGGCTCAGCCACCCAACAGAGGATCTCCCGCTCATGCGCAGCCCCTCGCACACCCCGTGACCCCGGCGGGCAGCTGTCGCTCTTGGTAAAGGTCAGCCGGCTATTTGTGGCGCCGAGGATCCGGGCTCAGTTACTGTCACCCAACAGCTGCCCGTTTACACTGCCCACCTCAGGGGTGGCGGGTGTGGGGGTCACCCGGCTGTCCTTGTGACCCCAGGACCAGATCCAGAGCTGGCACCCCGTCCTCACAACACCAATATATATATATATATATATATATATATATATATATATATTATTCCTAAAGAGACAGTGATATCCAAAAACATGTATGTTTTTTTATTTTAAACCCATCACAGGAAGCTCTGGAATCTAAAGGCCTCCAGGGCCGCCTCATTCCCTCCCTCCAGCGCATCCACATTCGGGATGCCCCGCTGTGTGAAACCCCCTTAAAGCGGGCCTTCACCATGATTTATTGAAAAGCCCAAACCCTTCAAAAACTATTCCCCAGCATCTAAAATTAATATATTTTAAGATTTTAGTCACTTACTTTTTATTCTTCTCCCCACTGGGCTGCAACTCTGTTCAGGACTTTAGGATACGGGCGCCGCCATCTTGGCTCAGAAGCATCACACTTACTGAGGAGAGGAGAGTGGGATAAAGTACGGGGGGCGGGTTATAGCTGTGCTTTGCACAGACAGAGCTGGGGTCTGGTTCAGGGTGAAGGTCCGGATTAATGTGGGCAATCTGTATGTACAGGGTGTGGGAAACATATAAGATAGGCTCTTATTCAGGGTGAAGGTCCGGATAAATGTGAGCAATCTGTATGTACAGGGTGTGGGAAACATATAAGATAGGCTCTTATTCAGGGTGAAGGTCTGGATTAATGTGAGCAATCTGTATGTACAGGGTGTGGGAAACATATAAGATAGACTCTTATTCAGGGTGAAGGTCCGGATTAATGCGGGCAATCTGTATGTACGTGGTGGGGGAAACATATAGATAGGCTCTTATTCAGGGTGAAGGTCCGGATTAATGTGAGCAATCTGTATGTACAGGGTGTGGGAAACATATAAGATAGGCTCTTATTCAGAGTGAAGGTCCGGATTAATGTGAGCAATCTGTATGTACAGGGTGTGGGAAACATATAAGATAGGCTCTTATTCAGAGTGAAGGTCTGGATTAATGTGAGCAATCTGTATGTACAGGGTGTGGGAAACATATAAGATAGGCTCTTATTCAGGGTGAAGGACCGCTTTAAGTCCCCTGTAAAACCTACCTACTCCCCAATCCAACAACGCCTGCGCGGGCCACGGTCGCACTACGCTATCCCTATAGCCGTGCCAGGCATTTGTGAATGGCCGGCTTGGGCACGCACCATGTTAGACATATCTCCCAACTGTCCCTGATTTGGAGGGACTGTCCCTCTTTTGAGTCCATGTCCCTATTGTCCTCATTTGTCCCTCTTTGAGGTGTAACATGCAGATCTGCAGCAATAAATGATTAATTTGCCTATTCAGAGTGTTTCTATTGTTCTAACTGTTACATCTTATCTCCTATCCATCCCTCAATGAGGGAGTGTGGCTTCATTTAACTTTAATTGTCCCTCTTTCCCACCCTGAAAAGTTGGGAGGTATGCCGTTAGAAGCTAGTAAGGATGCAGCCATAGGTGCAGATTGGACGAGAGCCCGCGCATGCGCCATAGGACCAGGGAAAGTGAGTTTTGATGGGCGACCTGGGGAGAATGCGCATAGCAGGGCATCCCAAATTGTATTGCCGCGGGGGCAAGGACCAAAAACCTGGGATAGTGAAAATCCTGGGTTTTGGTTCACTTTGAGGGCTTAGTGATTTCTTTATAAGGTTTATATTATGAATTGTATTATTAATAAAAGAAATATTAAATATAAAGCAGCTAATAACGGTGCAGTGAGCCCTATAGCCAGAACTCATAGACTAGACGCCTATTATAAAGCTGATAGAGAACAGATTCGCAGCAGATAATCAGGAAGCGTTGGTGGTATAGTGGTGAGCATAGCTGCCTTCCAAGCAGTTGACCCGGGTTCGATTCCCGGCCAACGCAGGAACTTTTTTTTCCCCTTAGTATTTTATCTTATTTTCATTTTTTTACCTGTATTAAAATATCATATTTGTAGTTTCGATTTTTAGTTAAATGGCTTCCAGTGCTCAAAGCCTTTGGAGAAATACACATCACATCCCTTTACAAGGTGTGATGCTCTGCCTCCTCTGTATGAGATGGATGCTGGCAGAGAGGTTGATGACCCTCAGAGGTAACATGTTTAAAAGGCAGGAGTGATGCTCTGCAGGGAGGTCACTTAGCAGAAGGGGGCAATGCCAGGTGGGGTGAGATGCTCTGCAGTGGGGTAACTTAGCAGAAGGGGGCAATGCCAGGTGGGGTGAGATGCTCTGCAGTGGGGTAACTTAGCAGAAGGGGGCAATGCCAGGTGGGGTGAGATGCTCTGCAGTGGGGTAACTTAGCAGAAGGGGCAATGGCAGGTGGGGTGAGATGTTCTGCAGTTGGGTCACTTAGCAGAAGGGAGCAATGACAGGTGGGGTGAGATGCTCTGCAGAGGATGGAGAATGATGGAGGTGGGTGGGTGAGGGGAAATGCCCTGCAGTGGGGTCATTAGTAGAAGGGGCAGTTGCAGGTGGTGTGAGATGCTCTGCAGAGGAGGTAGAATGATGGAGGTGGGTGAGTGGGTGGGGAGGGTAAATGCTCTGCAGTCAGGAGAAGAGGACAATGCCAGGTGGGGTGAGATGCTCTGCAGAGGAGGCAGAATGATGGAGGTGGGTGGGGGATGGGAAATGCTCTGCAGTGGGGTTATTAGTAGAAGGGGGCAGTGGCAGGTGGGGTGAGATGCTCTGCAGAGGAGGTAGAATGATGGAGGTGGGTGGGGGATGGGAAATGCTCTGCAGTGGGGTCACTTAGTAGAAAGGGACAATGCCAGGTGGGGTGAGATGCTCTGCAGAGGAGGCAGAATGATGGAGGTGGGTGGGGACTGGGAAATGCTCTGCAGTGGGGTTATTAGTAGAAGGGGGCAGTGGCAGGTGGGGTGAGATGCTCTGCAGAGGAGGCAGAATGATGGAGGTGGGTGGGGGATGGGAAATGCTCTGCAGTGGGGTCACTTAGTAGAAAGGGGCAATGCCAGGTGGGGTGAGATGCTCTGCAGAGGAGGCAGCATGATGGAGGTGGGTGGGGGATGGGAAATGCTCTGCAGTGGGGTTATTAGTAGAAGGGGGCAGTGGCAGGTGGGGTGAGAGCTCTGCAGAGGAGGCAGAATGATGGAGGTGGGTGGGGGATGGGAAATGCTCTGCAGTCAGGCAGGATGATGATGATGATGATGACTGTACACAGGAAGGGTGGGGAGCCATGTCTGCCTGTTGCATCACAGCTCGCTGGGTGACTCTGGTCACGTCTAACATGCGGGTGCCCTACAGCTATGTTACACCTATGACGTCACAGAGCAGACCTTGTATAACTGCTATTTCTATGACATCATCGCCATTGGTCGGTACAATCTATAATATATATATATAATATATATATATCAGACAGCAGAGCCTATATATGGGAATGGGAGGGTGGCCTCTGACCCCTGGATGTCCTTGAGGAGGGATGCAGCGCTGCAGCTGCGAGCGGTCCCTTTAAGCGAAGGCCACGCCCCCCACCTCGCTACATGACGTTGTGAGTAGCAGCGCAGAGGATCACTTCGCAGGAGACAGACGAGGAGGTGAGAGCTCGGGGCTGATGGGTAATGCCGGGCCTGGGTGAGCACCCTGCTCAGATCATACTATATAACACAGGGGGGACCCCAGTATTCAGAGCTGTGACGTCACTGGGGGATGCCCTGCCTGGGGCTGATGGAGGAGATAGAGGTTATTCTATAGAGGGGGTGGGGGGCGATGGGTGAGCACCCTGCTCAGATCATACTAGGGGAGCATATATATAACACAGGGGGACCCCAGTATTCAGATCTGTGACGTCACTGGGGGGATGCCCTGCCTTGGGGTGATAGAGGTTATTCTATAGAGGGGGTGGGGGCGATGGGTGAGCACCCTGCTCAGATCATACTAGGGGAGCATATATAACACAGGGGGACCCCAGTATTCAGGTCTGTGATGTCACTGGGGGGATGCCCTGCCTGGGGCTGATGGAGGAGATAGAGGTTATGCTATAGATGGGGTGGGGGAGGGAATCAGAAAAGAAGGGGATAAAATGGTGAGGTGATGAGATGCCCGGATATTATTTATTAATAATATTATTATTATTATTATTTTATTGCACCATCATATTCCATGGCGCAGTACAATGAAGGGTTGCCTCTCCCGATTCAATCCTCTTAGCTGAAAAGGAGGCTCCCTATAACCTACTCACACCTACCTCCAGGGGCCATAAATCGTCCCTAGATTTTCCCAGGCCAGCCACATCCCTGCTGAGGCTCCCCCCGACCATGATGCTGGGGCTATAGCATTGGGGGCTGGGGTTCCTTAGTTTGTGGGTACAGGGGGCTGAGAGGGAGACTAAGGAGCCAGGGATTGAATGTGGGGGTTAAAAGCAGCAGCCCTACTGGCCCCAAAGCAGAGCGGCCCACCGGGGATTGTCCTAGGCCCCTATGGCCAGTCTGCCCCTGCCTACCGCTGGTTAGCGCCACTATAATTTGACGGAGACCCTGTGCACACTGCAGTGACTCTTTTCGGGGGTGTGGCAGCTGCATCTTCACCAGTAGGGGGCGCTCAGTGTGCAGCTGTATACCCCCCATCATCAGACGTAGCTCCATGAGAAAAAGGTAGGTATAGGTATCCAGTAGCAAGAGATGGTGGGTTAGGGTGCCCTGGACCACGACCTTCCCTGGAACAAGGGTTTCGGTCTGCTTGATTCATCTCCTTTGGTGGGGCATCTAAATATGATGGGGCCCTGGTACGAACATAAAATGGGGCCCTATCGGAGCTCATACAGTAAACTTATCTGTCTTTTAACTCAATTGGATGCACTGATGCAGCAGAGACAAATGCTGCTTCCTTTCTCTAAATGATGGCAGGAGGAGCAATGATGAGGGACCCCCCCCCCCCGACCTTCTGCGCTCACACCCACTATAGTTACGCCCCTGGTGGGCAGGACTTGGGGTCTGCAGGGCCCCAGGCACCTTCCTCCTTTGCTCATGGGCCTCCTTAATAATAAATCAAGGCAGCTGGACTTGTATTTTTCTTTTTCCCTATAGTCATGGCTTTCTCCATTCTGAATTGAGAGAGACCAGTTGCCTTGACTTATTACTGAAGGTATACCATAATCTGGATGAATGTGAGCCTCTAGAGGCATATTGCTTATAGGTACTCTGGAGATAGGGGTACTCTGGGGATAGGGGTGCAGCATTAGGTACTCTGGAGATAGGGGTACTTTGGGGATAGGGGTGCAGCATTAGGTACTCTGGAGATAGGGGTACTTTGGGGATAGGGGTGCAGCATTAGGTACTCTGGCGATATGGGTACTCTGGGGATAGGGGTGCAGCATTAGGTACTCTGGGGATAGGGGTGCAGCATTAGGTACTCTGGGGATAGGGGTGCAGCATTAGGTACTCTGGAGATAGGGGTACTCTGGGGATAGGGGTGCAGCATTAGGTACTCTGGAGATAGGGGTACTCTGGGGATAGGGTGCAGCATTAGGTACTCTGGGGATAGGGGTACTCTGGGGATAGGGGTGCAGCATTAGGTACTCTGGGGATAGGGGTGCAGCATTAGGTACTCTGGGGATAGGGGTGCAGCATTAGGTACTCTGGAGATAGGGGTACTTTGGGGATAGGGGTGCAGCATTAGGTACTCTGGCGATATGGGTACTCTGGGGATAGGGGTGCAGCATTAGGTACTCTGGGGATAGGGGTGCAGCATTAGGTACTCTGGGGATAGGGGTGCAGCATTAGGTACACTGGAGATAGGGGTACTCTGGAGATAGGGGTGCAGAGGAGTGTGATGATGAATTAAAGGTACAAGCTTTTCTCTTGCCCTGTGCTGGCTGTCAGGGGCTCATCTTTCATTGCCCAGCACTTTGCTTACCTTGATAAACCCGATAGAACTCGCTCCCTTCTGCTGACTCATTTTCCAGGGGCCGTGAAAAGTACTGACTCCTGAAGGGACCCTCACTTTGAAAAATGCATGGATGAGTCATCCTCTGCTGCTGAAGAGGCCCTGCAGGGTGGACAGTGTTCATTTGAGGTTATTGAGTAATATAAAGCAATCTGAATGTAAGCTGCAGCTCCTAACAGCCAGCATAGGGGGAGGGGGGAGCAGAAATCGGGATCATTTAACCCTTTGCTTGGTAGGTCCCATTAAGAGGGATGGTGGTCAGTCATGCTGGGTTGATAATATAAAATGTAATGTAATATAAAAGTCAGGTGTGATGTAGGTAAATGTTGATGAAGGGGTGAAATGATAAGTGATGATGTCATGGGGGTTGATGGTAGAAGGATAAATATAGAGCCAGGTGTGATATAGAGGTAAGTGATGATGTCATTGGGGTGATGGTGGAAGGATGAATATAGGTAGGTGTGATGTAGAGGTAAGTGATGATGTCATTGGGGTGATGGTGGAAGGATGAATAGAGGTAAGTGATGATGTCATTGGGGTGATGGTGGAAGGATGAATATAGAGCCAGGTGTGATATAGAGGTAAGTGATGATGTCATTGGGGTGATGGTGGAAGGATGAATATAGGTAGGTGTGATGTAGAGGTAAGTGATGATGTCATTGGGGTGATGGTGGAAGGATGAATATAGGTAGGTGTGATATAGAGGTAAGTGATGATGTCATTAGGGTGATGGTGGAAGGATGAATATAGGTAGGTGTGATGTAGAGGTAAGTGATGATGTCATTGGGGTGATGGTGGAAGGATGAATATAGAGCCAGGTGTGATATAGAGGTAAGTGATGATGTCATTGGGGTGATGGTGGAAGGATGAATATAGGTAGGTGTGATGTAGAGGTAAGTGATGATGTCATTGGGGTGATGGTGGAAGGATGAATATAGAGCCAGGTGTGATATAGAGGTAAGTGATGATGTCATTGGGGTGATGGTGGAAGGATGAATAGAGGTAAGTGATGATGTCATTGGGGTGATGGTGGAAGGATGAATATAGGTAGGTGTGATATAGAGGTAAGTGATGTCATTGGGGTGATGGTGGAAGGATGAATATAGGTAGGTATGATATAGAGGTAAGTGATGATGTCATTAGGGTGATGGTGGATGTATGAATATAGGTAGGTGTGATATAGAGGTAAGTGATGATGTCATGGTGGTGATGGTGGAAGGATGAATGTAGATGGGTGTGATGTAGAGGTAAGTGTTGCTGATGATAAATTGAGGGGGTGATGTATAGTCAGGTTTGATATAGAGGTACGTGATGATGTCATGAGAAGGAGGGGCTGATGGTGGAATGTTATATATAGGTAGGTGTGATGTAGAGGTAAGTGTTGCTGATGGTGAATAAGAGCACTTCAGATGATGGCTGGTGCTCAGTGATCTTTATGTTAACAAGTAGAGGGGATGCAGAGAGGTACTGTAGGTGATCTTTAAGCTAATGGGTAGAGGGGATTCAGAGAGGAAACATGATCTTGCTTGTGGTGTGTTAAAGGTCAGCAATAGCTGCTGACCTCTGTATGTATAGAGGAGATGCAGAGGTAGGTGAGCTCAATGGTGGTGTGTTAAGGGTCAGCAATAGCCGGTGACCTCTGTCTGTTGATTGATAGAGGGGATGCAGAGAGGTAGGTGAGCTCAATGGTGGTGGGAGGTCAGTAATGGCCGATCATCTCTTTATCTTGATTGAGAAGAGGGGATGCAGAAAGGTAGGTCAGATGAGTGGTCTTGGGTAATGGTTGGGGGGGAGGGGGTGGAAGGTTGGCAGTAGGTGATGACCTCTTTATGTTGATGGGATGCAGAAAGGTAGGTCAGAGGAGTGGTCTGGGTAATGGTTGGGTGGTGGAAGGTCTTCAGTAGGCGATTACCCCTTTATGTTGATGGAAAAGAGGGGATGCAGAGAGGTAGGTCAGGTGAGTGGTCTGGGTGATGGTCAGGGGGTGGAAGGTCAGCAGTAGCTGATGACCTCTATGTTATTGGATAGAGAGGGTGATCACTTAATGTTGATGGAGAAGAGGGGATGCAGAGAGGTAGGTCAGATGAGTGGTCTGGGTGATGGTTGGGGGGGGGGTGGAAGGTTGGCAGTAGGTGATGTCCTCTTTATGTTGATGGATATGAGGGGATGCAGAAAGGTAGGTCAGATGAGTGGTCTGGGTGATGGTCAGGGGGTGGAAGGTCAGCGGTAGCTGATGACCTCTATGTTATTGGATAGAGAGGGTGATCATTTTATGTCGATGGAGAAGAGGGGGTGCAGAGAGGTAGGTCAGAGGAGTGGTCTGGGGGTGATGGTGGGGGGGTAGAAGGTTGTCAGTAGCTGATGACCTCTTTATGTTGATGGGATGCAGAGAGGTAGGTCAGATGAGTGGTCTGGGTGATGGTTGGGGGGGTGGAAAGTCGTCAGTAGCTGATGACCTCTTTATGTTGATGGAGAAGAGGGGATGCAGAGAGGTAGGTCAGAGGAGTGGTCTGGGTGATGGTCAGGGGGTGGAAGGTCAGCAGTAGCCGATGACCTCTATGTAATTGGATAGAGAGGGTGATCACTTAATGTTGATAGAGAAGAGGGGATGCAGAGAGGTAGGTCAGAGGAGTGGTCTGGGTGATGGTGGTGGGGGGGGGGGGGGGGGTAGAAGGTGGTCAGTAGCTGATGACCTCTTTATGTTGATGGGATGCAGAGAGGTAGGTCAGATGAGTGGTCTGGGTAATGGTTGGGTGGTGGAAGGTCGGCAAAAGGCGATGGTCTCTTTATGTTGGATAAGAGGGGATGCAGAAAGGTAGGTCAGATGAGTGGTCTGGGTGATGGTCAGGGGGTGGAAGGTCAGCAGTAGCCGATGACCTCTATGTTATTGGATAGAGAGGGTGATCACTTAATGTTGATGGAGAAGAGGGGACGCAGAGAGGAATGTCAGATGAGCGCCATTGATTATAGATAGAGTCGGGGGGGTTAATGAATAGTTGGTACAAGGGCAGAGAATGATGGAGAGATGACCTCTGAGCACCCTGGCAGTGAAGGGGTTACCACTGTATATCCTATATATAGCTATTAATATCTCCCATATCTATTTATAACCTCTGAAGCCTGATGCTGTCTAGAAAGGGTTAATATTGCACCAATGCAGGCAGGGAAGGGGGTAACGCTGCGGGGCCGAGCTTGCTGTTTCCTCCCCGAGGGGGAAATGTTGGAGATTCCGCAACACGTTTCGTTTTTGCTTCATCATTTCCCGTGATATAAAGGAGGAAGTGAGGCGCGGGTGTGACGCAACCTGAATCCTTAACCCTGTAATCTCACAAGGGCCGGGCTCTCTCGCCTATTGTATCTTGTATTCAGAATATTCATTGTGAACCCTGTAACGCCGCGTTTGTAATGGTCTATGTACTATATTGTACAGCGCTATGGAAGATGATGGCACTGTATAAATAAATCATAATATTAACCCTGCGTGTGCCAGAGCCTGGGCTGCTGCTGCCTGCTGTGACCGGCCAAAGATGGCCGTGTGTCCTCCAAGTCTCCTCTGGCAGTGGAACGTCCGGCTGCGACGCGCCACCGCCTCGGGGGGATATTTTTAGAGTGGCGACTGATAAAGGAAGTTGAGGGGATATTATGGGATGGCAGGAGGATCTGTCCTATAGCGTACAGTATTGAGTTATCCTATAGCGTACAGTATTGTGTTCTCCTATAGCGTACAGTATTGTTATCCTATAGCGTACAGTATTGTTATCCTATAGCGTACAGTATTGTTATCCTATAGCGTACAGTATTGTTATCCTATAGCGTACAGTATTGTTATCCTATAGCGTACAGTATTGTGTTATCCTATAGCGTACAGTATTGTGTTATCCTATAGCGTACAGTATTGTTATCCTATAGCGTACAGTATTGTGTTATCCTATAGCGTACAGTATTGTGTTATCCTATAGCGTACAGTATTGAGTTATCCTATAGCGTACAGTATTGTGTTATCCTATAGCGTACAGTATTGAGTTATCCTATAGCGTACAGTATTGAGTTATCCTATAGCGTACAGTATTGAGTTATCCTATAGCGTACATTATTGTTATCCTATAGCGTACAGTATTGTGTTATCCTATAGCGTACAGTATTGAGTTATCCTATAGCGTACAGTATTGAGTTATCCTATAGCGTACAGTATTGAGTTATCCTATAGCGTACAGTATTGTGTTATCCTATAGCATACAGTATTGTGTGTAGCCTATAGCGTACAGTATTGTGTTCTCCTATAGCGTACAGTGTTGTGTGTAGCCTATAGCGTACAGTGTTGTGTGTAGCCTATAGCGTACAGTGTTGTGTGTAGCCTATAGCGTACGGTATTGTGTTATCCTATAGCGTACGGTATTGTGTTATCCTATAGCGTACGGTATTGTGTGTAGCCTATAGCGTACGGTATTGTGTTATCCTATAGCGTACGGTATTGTGTGTAGCCTAAAGCGTACGGTATTGTGTGTAGCCTATAGCGTACGGTATTGTGTGTAGCCTATAGCGTACGGTATTGTGTGTAGCCCCATAGCGTACGGTGTTGTGTGTAGCCCCATAGCGTACGGTGTTGTGTGTAGCCCATAGCGTACGGTGTTGTGTGTAGCCCATAGCGTACGGTGTTGTGTGTAGCCCCATAGCGTACGGTGTTGTGCGTAGCCTATAGCGTACGGTGTTGTGCGTAGCCTATAGCGTACGGTGTTGTGTGTAGCCCATAGCGTACGGTGTTGTGTGTAGCCCATAGCGTACGGTGTTGTGTGTAGCCCCATAGCGTACGGTGTTGTGCGTAGCCTATAGCGTACGGTGTTGTGTGTAGCCTATAGCGTACGGTGTTGTGTGTAGCCTATAGCGTACGGTGTTGTGTTATGAAAGGGTTAATTCTAGGTGGCTGTAGCCCGGTAATGCCAGTGTGTTGCCTGCTGAGACTCGCCCACGCTGCACCTACATTCTCGAGTGCTCACCTGACCCCGCGTCTCTCTCTCTCTCCGCTTTCTTCCAGAACTCAGCACCATGCCTCACGAATACCCCGCCCTGACCACCGAGCAGAAGAAGGAGCTCCATGAGATCGCCCTGCGTATCGTGGCACCCGGCAAGGGCATCCTCGCCGCTGATGAGTCCACAGGTGAGATAAACCTCTCTGCGCCCACATACACAACACACGCGGAATAATGCTCTGATCCATAAACTTCCCCTTAAAAGTTGGACTAAAACCCAGGATTTTGACTATCCTGGGTTTTGGTCCACTCCCCTGGGGTACCTCGATCGGGGATTCCCCATTGTGTGAAACCCCCCAGATCTCCTCACCTCACCCCGGCCCTATGGATGTCTAGCCCGACGTCTTAGCTCAGAGGCCCTGAGTGCGCTGGCGCCCGCATCTCGCGCTTCCCTCTAACAGAAAGTGCACCCGCGCCGGCGGTTGGACCAGGATTAAGGTAAGCGTAGCTGGCGACCACAACATGAATGTCGGTCCCTTTAACCAATACATCCCGATTTGGGAAGCCCCTACACCGCTTTAAGTGTAGGGGCATCCCAAATCAAGATTGATTGGTTAAAGGAGCATACCTCTAGCTAGGCAAGGTAGGCCTTTTAGCCAGCTCTAGAGCCCCTTAGACTATAGGGCCAGGTTTGGGTCCACATTAAAGCAGAACAAAACCTGTGAAACCCTCCTGTTTACCATGGAAAACTCGCCTCTCCAGGCTCCAATGGCGCATGCGCGGGCTCTCGTCCAATGAGAGCAGTTTGCTGTAACAACATCATTTGGCAAGCGCCTCTCTCATTTACTTGAATAAGATAGAGCGCGCTGCCGCATCCCCGGCCTTGCGGGCGCCCCTGCCCCAGGCTTATCTGAATGACTGGGGGTGGGAGCGTGCGCACAGCGCAGGGGATGTGGCAGCGCACATTCAAGTAAAGGAGAGCCGCTTGCAGAATGACGTCACGGCAGGCGGCTCTCATTGGACGAGAACCCACGAATGCGCCGTTGGAGCAGGGAAATATATGTTTTTATAGGCGCACTAGAGGGTTGCACACAGTTGGGCATCTCGATTCGGGATGCCCCTGGGAAAGGTCAGTGGCCAGCCCTGGAATCTTTTAGATACCAGGCCACTTCTGGCTTTTGTCCTGCTAGATAACGGGTCAAGGAGGGGGATAAATTCAGAACCTCCTGCTCTTAACATGGAGGCCTTCTTTCACTCAGAGCTTAGGTCCACCTTAACGAGGGTCGTTTGAATAATCCTCTCTTCTTACCTCCGCAGGCAGCATTGCCAAGCGCCTGAGCTCCATCGGAGCCGAGAACACCGAGGAGAACCGCCGCTTCTACCGCCAGCTGCTCTTCACCGCCGACCAGAGGGTCAACCCCTGCATCGGTGGCGTCATCACCTTCCACGAGACCCTCTATCACAAGGCTGACGATGGCACCCCCTTCACCAAGGTCATCAAGGACAAGGGGGCCGTTGTGGGAATCAAGGTGAGCTCTCAAGACCTAAGTTGAGCCATTGAGTTGAGTTCCTTCGGAAATAGAAAAAAAAAAAAAATGCCTATGAATCACTGAACTGGAATTCCTTTAGTAAGCAATGGTGGAAACCATCTGGACCAGGTGCTTTATACCCCAAGCTTACCTGTATTTACAAGGGTGTTTTTTGTCTTTCCAGGTTGACAAAGGTGTTGTCCCTCTGGCTGGAACCAACGGCGAGACCACAACACAGGGTAAGTAGTCTTGCTCCAGCCAACAGGAGAAAAACTGCACCTCTTCCAGTAGGAGACCCGCTTCGCTGCTGTATGCAGCCGTTTCCTGTTCCTGACATACAGAGCTTCATGAGGAAAATGAAGTATCTCCTAAATTCAGGAGTAGGTGGCTTAGGGTCCATGCACACCTGAACCCTACCCAGCACAGATTAACTGATGGCATGAGAGGGTGGGTTAGTTTAGCCTCCCTCTCTGGCACAGAGCTGCAAGGAAGGATGTAGTTCCGCTTTAAACCAGAACAACACATCTGCATCTGGATTGAGCACCTGCACTATCCAGATTGCTGCCAATGTAAAAGTGTTTACCATTTTTTTTCTGTTGAAAAAAAAAGGGTGAGCACTTCTATTGGCAGCAATATGGATAGCGCGGGTGCGGGATCCTGGGAGGGGAGGGGGTTAGTGGTGTTCTGGATTGGGCTGTCTGACGCATGTTTTATAGGGAGGGTCTATGTTATAAAGTGGACCGAACTTCAAAATGTTGTTTTTATCCTGATTTGGGATGCCCTTCCGCTGTATCAACAGGGCATAATACTCACCCCTCCTCATTCTGCAATTTCTGCAGCCGCACACACTCCCACATCACCACCGGAGCCCAATAACCCCTATTGCTGCTGACTGAATTTGATGACCGGCAGTGGTTCTAATGCCCATCCCCTATCAGGCATTTCTATAATATGCCCGGGGGTTGGGGGATAACCCCTGTCTTGATTTTGGGGTGGTACAGGGGGTTGGGGGACAGCCCCTGTCCTGATTCGGAGATGGCACAAGTGGTTGGCGGAGAGCCCCAGACCTGATTTGGGGGTGGTACAAGGGGTTGGCAGAGAGCCCCTGTTGTGATTCAGGGATGGCACAGGGGGTTAGGGGAGAGACCTCATCCTGATTTGGGGATGGCACAGGGGGGTTGGGGGAGAGCTCCGTCCTGATTTGCGGTTGGGGGATAGCCCCTGTCCTGATTTGTGGATGGCACAGGGGGTTGGGGGAGAGCTCCGTCCTGATTTTGGGGTGGTACAGGGGGTTGGGAACAGCCCCTGTCCTGATTTGGGGATGGCACAGGGTGTTGGGGGATAGCCCCCGTCCCGATTTGCGGTTGGGGGATAGCCCCTGTCCTGATTTGTGGATGGCACAGGGTGTTGGGGGATAGCCCCCGTCCTGATTTGGGGATGGCACAAAAGGTTGGGGGACAGTCCCCGACCTGATTTGGGGATCTTACAGGGGGTTGGGGGAGAACGCTTGTCCTAAATTGGGGAGGGCACTGTTTTTCAATCTGCGGTACACGTACCCTAAGGGGTACACGCCACAGCTTGAAGGGGGTGCACGGTGATTTTCCGGGGTGCACCAACATGGTAGGTCTCATGGGTTTGGTATAATATTTTAACAGTAATAAATGATTCCTTCTTGTTTTAAAAGTGTTACAATGCCTGTGCCCTATTTATGTTATTGGTAACATTGGGATTTGGGGGTACTTGGTTGGAGATTTTTTGGGGGTACTTGGCGTTAAACAGTTGAGAACCACTTCTCTAGGACGCTTTAAATAGGCGCTGCCATAACAAAATGCAATTTTTAGACCAAATTATCAGTCTAGATTTTATAGAGTCTTTATAGAATTCTGGGCGTATTCTTCGAATTCTTAATGTATAATGTAGATGAGTAGTAACCAATGACCGGTCACACATTGTCCCTTCAGAGCCATCTCCCTTTATTGTCAAGCTACAAGCTAGAACGGCCATAAGCTAGAACCGAAACCTGTTGAATAAACCCCCATCTTTCCTTATCCCCTAGGTCTGGATGGCCTGTCTGAGCGTTGCGCCCAGTACAAGAAGGACGGCGCCGACTTTGCCAAGTGGCGCTGCGTGCTGAAGATCTCTGAGCACACCCCCTCCCACCTCGCCATCTTGGAGAACGCCAACGTGCTCGCCCGCTACGCCAGCATCTGCCAACAGGTAAGCTCCTATGTGCCTTTAAATTCGGCTCATCTTTGAAGTACTGCCTAGTGGCCAAAATCAAGTGGACCAAGCATAACCTGGTTCTAGAGTATAAATGGCTTCAGGGCCAGGTTACGGCTTCGCAGGGATTTGGGATGACACACTGTGGGCATCCCAGGGTGATGTGCGTGCCCAGGCTTTTCTGGATGATTACACAAGGCTAAACGGGAGAGGCCAGCCTTCTCTTTAGCTTCATTTTATTACTGATTTCTAAGGGGGAGTTTGAGGAGGGCTTTTAAAATGCAGGGTGGTCATTTTTGCTAACGGTCGTCCTTGTAACATATAAAGGCGTGAAGATGTATTAGACCAACTTTGTGCCCTCGTGTCTATATCTATTATCAAACTCTGTCCCGTTCTGTCTATATCTATGACCCAACCCTGTCCTCTTCTGTATATCTGTAACCAGCACCGCCCCTCTTGTATCTATCTACAACCCAACTCGGTCCCCTCCAGTCTATGGGGGGTTATTCATCAAAGGATAGCTCCTTGTAGCGTCTGGTGAACGCCGGGCGCTGTACGCAAAACGTGAGCGACTCTAACAGCGCCATGTAGTGTTTTATCATTACAGGCAGCTCAGCACCGACGCTGTGTGTGTATATTTTTGATGTGAGTCGCTAAGGGTCGGTCACACTGAGCTGGTGCTACCTTTAGCTCCCTGCAGAGCTGTACTGGTGTTAGAGCGCCCAACACACATCGCATTCATCAATGCCGGCCAGGTTACTACAGCAACTCTGCTGTAAGCGGAGCTCTGTTACAGCGCTCGATACCCGCTTACAGCGTCTAATAGCGGTCGCTCTAAGGCGGCTCTATACAGACGCTCATCTGCCGATACCTGGCGCTTGTAATCAATCAGCCTCCACATCTCCCAGCCTTGTCCCCTTTGCTTGTGTGTATAAAATATATATATATATATATATATATATCAAGGCTGGAATAATATATATATTTCCACACAAAAGGGACAGACCTGGGAGATATAATATACAGTGTGTGTGTCTATCGCAGTTCTGTCTACTCCTCTCTATATCTTTAACCCTACTATGTCTTTGTCTTCTCTCTATATCTTTAACCCTACTATGTCTTCGTCTTCTCTCTATATCTTTAACCCTACTATGTCTTCGTCTTCTCTCTATATCTTTAACCCTACTATGTCGTCTTCTCTCTATATCTTTAACCCTACTATGTCTTCGTCTTCTCTCTATATCTTTAACCCTACTATGTCGTCTTCTCTCTATATCTTTAACCCTACTATGTCTTCGTCTTCTCTCTATATCTTTAACCCTACTATGTCTTCGTCTTCTCTCTATATCTTTAACCCTACTATGTCTTCGTCTTCTCTCTATATCTTTAACCCTACTATGTCTTCGTCTTCTCTCTATATCTTTAACCCTACTATGTATTCGTCTTCTCTCTATATCTTTAACCCTACTATGTCTTCGTCTTCTTTCTATATCTTTAACCCTACTATGTCTTCTTCTCTCTATATCTTTAACCCTACTATGTCTTCGTCTTCTCTCTATCTTTAACCCTACTATGTCGTCTTCTCTCTATATCTTTAACCCTACTATGTCTTCGTCTTCTCTCTATATCTTTAACCCTACTATGTCTTCGTCTTCTCTCTATATCTTTAACCCTACTATGTCTTCGTCTTCTCTCTATATCTTTAACCCTACTATGTCTTCGTCTTCTCTCTATATCTTTAACCCTACTATGTCTTCGTCTTCTCTCTATATCTTTAACCCTACTATGTCTTCGTCTTCTTTCTATATCTTTAACCCTACTATGTCTTCTTCTCTCTATATCTTTAACCCTACTATGTCTTCGTCTTCTCTCTATATCTTTAACCCTACTATGTCGTCTTCTCTCTATATCTTTAACCCTACTATGTCTTTGTCTTCTCTCTATATCTTTAACCCTACTATGTCTTTGTCTTCTCTCTATATCTTTAACGCTACTATGTCTTCTTCTCTCTATATCTTTAACCCTACTATGTCTTCTTCTCCTCTCTATATCTTTAACTCTACTATGTCTTCTTCTCCTCTCTATATCTTTAACCCTACTATGTCTTCGTCTTCTCTCTATATCTTTAACCCTACTATGTCTTCGTCTTCTCTCTATATCTTTAACCCTACTATGTCTCCGTCTTCTCTCTATATCTTTAACCCTACTATGTCTTCGTCTTCTCTCTATATCTTTAACCCTACTATGTCTTCGTCTTCTTTCTATATCTTTAACCCTACTATGTCTTCTTCTCTCTATATCTTTAACCCTACTATGTCTTCTTCTCTCTATATCTTTAACCCTACTATGTCTTCGTCTTCTCTCTATATCTTTAACCCTACTATGTCTTCGTCTTCTCTCTATATCTTTAACCCTACTATGTCTTCTTCTCCTCTCTATATCTTTAACCCTACTATGTCTTCGTCTTCTCTCTATATCTTTAACCCTACTATGTCTTCGTCTTCTCTCTATATCTTTAACCCTACTATGTCTTCTTCTCCTCTCTATATCTTTAACCCTACTATGTCTTCTTCTCCTCTCTATATCTTTAACCCTACTATGTCTTCTTCTCCTCTCTATATCTTTAACCCTACTATGTCTTCGTCTTCTCTCTATATCTAAAATCCAACTCTGTCCCCAGTGGTCTGGTTCAGTCTAATCTTGGCTTTTTGGTGTCTCCACAGAACGGCATTGTCCCAATTGTAGAGCCTGAAGTTCTCCCCGATGGAGATCATGATCTGAAGAGGTGTCAGTACGTCACTGAGAAGGTAAGTAGTTTGGGCTTTGTGGGCTATAGATCATTGCTTTATTATAGACTGTGTGCTGACAAGCTATGTGCCCATGGCAGGTCCTGGCAGCCGTGTACAAGGCCCTCAGCGACCACCACGTCTACCTGGAGGGAACTCTGCTCAAACCAAACATGGTGACCCCCGGCCACGCCTGCACAAAGAAGTATTCCCCCGAGGAAGTTGCTCTGGCAACAGTCACCGCTCTGAGGCGCCATGTGCCCGCTGCAGTCTCTGGTAAGTATGGGTTAAAATATCTGTATGGATGGTAAAGGGAAGAACTGATTGGTAGGAAGCCCCGGACCTGACTGACTTTTGACTTATGATTCTGTGCAGGCATCACTTTCCTGTCTGGAGGTCAGAGCGAGGAGGAAGCCACCATTCACTTGAATGCCATCAACAAGTGCCCCCTGCTGAAACCCTGGCCCCTCACTTTCTCCTACGGCCGTGCCCTCCAGGCCTCCGCCCTCAAAGCCTGGGGCGGCAAGAAGGAAAACGTCAAGAACGCCCAGGAGGAATACATCAAACGCGCTCTGGTAAGTAGGCCCCGCTTCCATCACTGCGGTTCCCTGTGTCACCACTAGATGTCACAGTTCCCAATCGGATATAGTTGGTCTAAACTTGTCTTGTTTCACTGTTACAATCCCATCTACCTGCTAACCCAACCAGGATGTTCCTCTTGATTATTGGATCCTACATAAGCCCATTTATGTAGGATCCTTGTCAGGGCAATATAGGCATAAATTTAAATTGGGCTCAGATGGCACCGCTGTCATCTGCGAATTCTTGATATATATAATATATATATATATAATTTTTTTTTTTTTTTTTTTTGTATAGGACCTCCCACATTCTGGAACCCAAGTTTAATGTCCTAATATGCCATTATAACCCATGGCATGCCAATATGCCATTATAACCCAGAAATATAAATTAGAATGCATTAAGGTTGGTTATAGGGAAGGGTTTATGGTGTGGAGGTCCCCATGGCCTTTAGGGCAGTTTAAGTGGTATAGATAAGTTACCAGGTGGTATTGAGTGCTCCTCAGGAGGTATGGGCAGTACACTGGGTTACATATTTTGTTTCTTGCCCCCAGGGCATTCTGATTCGGAATGTTTGGAGCCCCCCAGATCACCCAGAAAACCTCACCTTTCTCCTACGGCACATGTGTCTGCTCTCGTCCAATCGGAGCTGTTTGCTGTGCATATTAACTGCTCGGCAAATGGCTGTTTTTGGCAGTTGGGAGGGAGAGCAGCCGCACCCTCAGACTAAGTCTCATCTGAATGGCGGAAGCGTTTCTGAGTTCATGGATGCAGCCGTTCTTGCTTTGGCTTCTTTACCTTCGGGGGGATTTTCTCCCATCCCGATCTGGGGTGCCTCAAGGGAAAGTCAGCTGCCAGCCATGGAAACTTTTAGGCTCTATAGAGTTTATATTGTGCCAGGGCACCTCTTAACCTATGTGATGACTGGGCCCTAGTCATCACATAGGTTAAGAGGGGCCCAGGCACGGCCTGAATATTAAAGCAGTCCTTCACTCTGAATAAGAGCCTCTTAAATGTTTTCCTCACCCTGTACAAACAGATTGCCCACATTAAAAATCATCCTACCTGCATCTACTGCATGTTATGAGCCTTCAAACATCCAAGATGGCGGCTCATGGAATGTCAGGCAGCCTTCAAACAGGAAGTGCCTTCTGACTGGGCTGCTCTGCATTCTGGGATTGCTGACCTTTTCCTGACCCCAGCTCTGCTCTGTCTGAGCAAAGCACAGCTATAACCCACCCCCTGTACTTTATCTCGCTCTCCTCTCCTCAGTAAGTTTGATGCTTCTGAGTCAAGATGGCGGCGCCCGTATCCTAAAGTCCTGAACAGAGTTGCAGCCCAGTGGGGGAAAGAATAATAAGGAAGCGACTAAAAATGTAAAATATATTAACTTTAGATGCTGGGGAATTGTTTATTAAGGGTTTGGGCTTCTCAATAAATCATGGTGAAGGTCCGGTTTAAGGTAAGCCTGGCTGCCTTGGGGACAGAGGTCCAGTTCAAACCAAGACCCCAACACTTACCTTTAGGTTATAGAGGAGCCCAGTTTCTATACAGCCTATATTAAGTCTGGGCCCCTTTAACCTAGAATGTGATGGCTCGGCCCCTAGACCTTTTGTTTCCCTTTTATGGTCTGTCTGGATTTTAAAGTGGACCAAAACCCAGGATTTTGACTATCCTGGGTTTTGGACCCTGCTGTGTGAAACCCCCCAGTTCGCCCGAACAAACTCGCCTCTTCCTGGTCCTATGGCGCATGCGCAACCTCTCGTGCAATCGGCGCTTGGATCCTGGGGGATTTCACACAGCGGGGCATACTGATTTTGGAATGCCTCGGGGGGAGGGAATCAATAGGCCCGGGAATCTTATAGGTTCCTGGGCCGATCTCCATGGGTTTTGGTCCACTTTAAGGTAAGCCTGGTTGCCTTGACTTGGTTTAAGCTAGGAGCCAAGCCATCACACATTAGTTATGAGGGGGACCCCAGACATTGCTGCTGTATGGGGGCCCAAAAATTCCAAATGGCGGCACTGTCTGCAGCTGTCGCACCACACACTTCTGCTGCACTTCTGCATCTCCCAAGGGCTCAGTGTGTTGTTGATTTGATAGCCGAGATCCACACTTCCGCTCATGGTACAAGTGTGGGACCAGGTGTGCGGAGATGCTGGGCCATCAGGAGCGCAATGTAAAGTACAGGTAAGTAGGGGGAGTAAGTCTTGTGTCCAGGGCTGGATTATGAGGGGGGCTCAAAGCCCTGGGGCCTCCACCACTTGCCCTGCAAAGGGGGGCCTCCACCAACCTTCTGGTCCAGGAGGCTTTTCAGTCTTTGGTATGACAGGCTGCAGGGCGGCAACAAAGCCATTGGTGGCAGTGGGGGCCTTTTTTTGTTTTTGCAAACCTGCAGCCAAAGCCACCACAGGTCAGGACGGAGAGTCTAGAGCAGCAAAGCCGCCGTCAGCAACGCTACAGTGATGGGTGCAGAGCTGTCACTGCACATAAGCCACCAAGCACAGCCGCTGGCAGCTCAATGCAGGGAACCAGCCGGGCGACTACACTGCCCCCCACCCAGAATGGCAAAGCAGGAGATCCCGAGCAGCACAAGGGGGGCACAAGGGACTCGATCTGACGTTCCAGTAAGTAGGCGGGGCCAGAAAACCACCAATCAGTTACTTGGCTGGACTATTATTTTATACTGTATCTGGGGCCTCCACCAGATTCTGTGCCTCCTCCACACTTGCTCCGGCCATACTTGTGTTGCTTTGGCTGTTCCTGGTCTGGTAGGAAATACCACCAAGTGTACTTTCCCTTTTAAATGTCTGCCCTGCCAGTGTTCCCCCTAATAGCTCTGACTGAATCATAAGGGGACCTAGAGTGATCTACTTGTCTAAGACTGACCCCCTTTTCATCTGGCCACACACCTTCTGGCTCCCAATGGAATAGGTTATTAAACCGGACCTTCACCATGATTTAATGAAAAGACCAAACCCTTAAATGATTCCCCAGCATCTAAAATGAATATATTTTAAGTTTTTAGTCACTTATTATTCTCCCCCCCCTCCCCCCCACTGGGCTGCAACTCTGTTGAGGACTAGGATACGAGCGCCGCCATCTTGCCTCAGAAGCATCACTTACCGAGGAGAGGAGAGCAGGATAAAGTACAGGGGACGGGGTTATAGCTGTGCTGGGGTCAGGGAAAGGACGGCAATCCCAGAATGCCGAGCGACAGCCAGAAGACACTTCCTGTTTGCAGGCTGTCTGATGCTCCATGAGCCGCCATCTTGGATGTTTAAGGGCTTATAACATGCAGTAGATGCAGGTAGGATGATTTTTAATGTGAGCAATCTGAACGTACAGGGTGTGGGAAACATACAAGATAGGCTCTTATTCAGGGTAAGGGTCCGGATTAATGTGGGCAATCTGTATGTACAGGGGGGGAAACATACAAAATAGGCTCATATTCAGGGTGAAGGTCCGGATTAATGTGAGCAATCTGAATGTACAGGGTGGGGGAAACATACAAGATAGGCTCTTATTCAGGGTAAGGGTCCGGATTAATGTGGGCAATCTGTATGTACAGGGGGGGAAACATACAAAATAGGCTCTTATTCAGGGTGAGGGTCCGGATTAATGTGAGCAATCTGAATGTACAGGGTGGGGGAAACATACAAGATAGGCTCTTATTCAGGGTAAGGGTCCGGATTAATGTGGGCAATCTGTATGTACAGGGGGGGAAACATACAAAATAGGCTCTTATTCAGGGTGAGGGTCCGGATTAATGTGAGCAATCTGAATGTACAGGGTGGGGGAAACATACAAGATAGGCTCTTATTCAGGGTAAGGGTCCGGATTAATGTGGGCAATCTGTATGTACAGGGGGGGAAACATACAAAATAGGCTCATATTCAGGGTGAAGGTCCGGATTAATGTGAGCAATCTGAATGTACAGGGTGGGGGAAACATACAAGATAGGTTCTTATTCAGGGTAAGGGTCCGGATAAATGTGGGCAATCTGTATGTACAGGGGGGAAACATACAAAATAGGCTCATATTCAGGGTGAAGGTCCGGATTAATGTGGGCAATCTGTATGTACAGGGTGTGGGAAACATATAAGATAGGCTCTTATTCAGGGTGAAGGTCCGGATTAATGTGGGCAATCTGTATGTACAGGGTGTGGGAAACATATAAGATAGGCTCTTATTCAGGGTGAAGGTCCGGATTAATGTGAGCAATCTGAATGTACAGGGTGTGGGAAACATATAAGATAGGCTCTTATTCAGGGTGAAGGTCCGGATAAATGTGGGCAATCTGTATGTACAGGGGGGAAACATACAAAATAGGCTCATATTCAGGGTGAAGGTCCGGATTAATGTGGGCAATCTGTATGTACAGGGGGGGAAACATATAAGATAGGCTCTTATTCAGGGTGAAGGTCCGGATTAATGTGGGCAATCTGTAGGTACAGGGTGTGGGAAACATATAAGATAGACTCTTATTCAGGGTGAAGGTCCGCTTTAAGGCTCCCTAGTAAGCGGGGGGTTGTCACGGAAGGCAGTGATCGGTGTATTTGCTGACGTCTGTGTTTCTTTTTGTCCCTTTAGGCCAACAGCCTGGCTTGCCAAGGCAAGTACGTGCCCTCGGGACAAGCTGGAGCCGCCGCCGGAGAGTCCCTCTTCGTTTCCAACCACGCTTACTAAAGCCGCCCGTCCCTCTTCTTTGTTGTGGTCGTGTCCCCTGAGGCTGCTTGTGTATGTGTAGGGTGCGGCTCGACCCCTCTGCAGCGCCATCCTTCATTTCCCGCTAGACCCGCCTTCTGTAGAGCCTAGCGCGGTTAGCGATCTTTCCTGTCCAGCGAAAGTGACCCCCCCCCCCCCCCCTCTTGTTGGGACTTGCGGAGGGTGTGAATGGTGAGCGCAGGGGGGGGGACCGGCTTGGGAAGTGAGTGTGTGCTCACGTCTGTGTTGTCGTCCTCGGCTCTGAGTCATGGTATTTATGTCACTGCTGGGTATATCTCAATAAAGCAGATAGATGAACCACACTGCTGTGTATGACTTGTCTGTCGGGGCATGCTGGGACTTCAAGTCCTCCTTATCCGGTCTAAGGGGAGGGGGGTGTATTGGTTAATTAATAGGAACAGTAATAGACAAGGGGGGTGGATTCATGCACACCACACACTATTCTGTTGCAAATAAAATATATTCAACAAAATATATGCGCCTTTACAGTTAACGTTAACGTATACTGTATCCTTGTTTGTATATACTCTGGAGAATCCTATGTGTTCAGTCTCCAGGATTGTAGACCACCTCAGAAAAAATAGAAATATGTGTATTATCTCTACATTTATAAGTAGCAGACTATATACAAAAAGGTAATGACCTTAGTAACCTATGAGGGGTTGCTGGAGTGGTCCTGAAGAATGTTCCAGTTAATTTATCTGGTTGGATCACTATCTGACCATTGAGGTTAAAGTGGACCAACACCCTCGGGTGATCGGCCCGGGAATCTATAAGATTCCTGGGCCAATCACCTCCCTCCCCGCGGGACATCCGAGATCGGGATGTCCCGCGGGGTGAAACCCCCCCAAAACCCCCAAACCCCCTTACCTTAGCCTCCCTCGCGCCCCTCTAGGCGTGCGTGCACCCGCGCCGGCCATTCACGGCCAAGAGGGACGCGCGGGAGGCGGCGGCGGAGGAGCCACGGACAAGCGGCTGTCAAATCGCTTGTCCGTCGGCGCTGGGAGCGGTGAGTTTTTAGGGTGATCGGGGGGGTTTCACACAGCGGGGCACCCCGATCGGGGGTGCCCCACCGAAGTGGACCAAGACCCAGGATAGTCAAAATCCTGGGTGTTGGTCCACTTTAAGGTAAATGCAAACAAAGTCTGTCAATCAAGTAGGAGGTATAGTTTCTGGTCAGAATCTGTTCCATAAACAAAGCATCATTCCAGATGTAGCACAAGTAATACAATCACAGCCTTAGTGAAATCATGACGCGCATCATATTTACAAAGAGAAACAGTATAACATGGGGAGGCCGATTCATTAATAGCGCCAGGTAGCGACAGATGAGCGACAGTAGCGTTATTTTCACAGCGCCCGCTAGTATTCGCTGTGCTTGGCCGTTGTTCGGCTGTTGACAGCGACTCCGTCGGTGTGCGGTAATGTTGAATACGGGGTTAGGAGTCGCTGTTTGACAGGTTCCGCGCTGTATGGGAGCGCATGACAGCGAACGGCCATAGCGAACGGCTCCCAGCATATTCATTAACAAATCACGCTCCAAAAATTCTCGCGCTGTGAAATGCTTGTTTAAACCCCAGAGCGCTGGCGGCGATGGGTTAAAAGTAGTTTTTTAACCCCCAAACAACCATATTTTTAGGAAAAAAAAAATACCATTTTGTGAAATACTCACCTGTAAAATGGGTATTATAAGTATGTCACACACCCCACTTCAAGATATCCATAACATGTGGGTAATACCGACCTGAAGAGGGCGATCTGCAGAGATGATAGCAAAAAGAAAGCCCCTCCCTGATCCATAAATACCTGGGATCTCCCACTCATCACCCAGTATACAGAAGCAGTAAGGTAAGGGACCAGGAAGAGGCAAATATAAACCAAAGCAACGCAAAGTTCACAATATAGAGGAACCAGAATACAAAAAGGGCGGGTGAAGCGGGGTGTGTGACATACTCATAATACCCATTTTACAGGTGAGTATTTCACAAAATGGTATTATTCTAAGTATGTCACACACCCCGCTTCAAGATATCCATAACATGTGGGACATCCAATAGCAGTGTCCATAACAAGGGCGGGGATCCAAAACAAGGCAACAAGGCACAACTTAAACCACAACAGCTTGCAGAACTTTGCGGCCAAAAACAGAATCCGCTGAGGCCCGAACATCAACCTTGTAAAACTTGGAAAAAGTGTGAACAGAGGACCAAGTAGCGGCCTTACAAACTTGCTCAACAGAGGCCTGGAGCTGAAAAGCCCAGGACGCTCCAACCGCACGAATAGAATGAGCAGTAACACGAAAAGGGGGACTCCTCCCCTTGGCAGAATAGGCCCCAATGATGGCCTGACGAATCCATTTACTAATGGAAGATTTGGCAGGAGCCAAACCTTTCCTAGGCCCAGAGGGCACCACAAAAAAAGGCATCAGTCTTACGAAAGGAAGACGTAACCACCAGATAATATTTCACAACACGAACTACATCCAAGGAATGCAGCGCCCTTTCCTTGTCGTTGCTGGGATTAGGACATAGAGAAGGCAGAACAATGTCCTGAATCAGATGAAAGGCAGAGACCACCTTAGGAAGAAAATCCAGCTTGAAACGAAAAACAACCTTGTCCTGATGCCTGTCGAAGTACGGATCTATAATGGACAAAGCTGCCAACTCAGAAACACGCCTAACCAAAGTGATAGCCATCAAAAAAGGCCACCTTTTGAGTAAGTGAAGACAAAGCAACCTCATTCAAGGGCTCAAACGGAGGACCCTGAAGAGCAGAAGGAACCAGGTTCAAATCCCAAACTGGAACAAAGGGCTTCCTAGGAGGCCGTACATGCGTAACTCCTTGGAAAAAAGGTCTTGACCAAGGGATGAAGTGCAAAGGACCCTTGGAAGAACACCGCCAGGGCAGAAACCTGCCCCTTCAAGGTACTAAGTTGGAGCCCCAGATCCAGATCATGTTGAAGAAACTCCAGGATTCTGGAAATGGAAAACTCCCGACAAGGGAACGACCTACCTTCACACCAGTCAATATAGGACCTCCAGGTCCTATAGTAAACAGTAGAGGAAGACCGCTTCCTGGCGCTAATAAGAGTCTGAATCACCGCGTCAGAAAGACCTTCTTCCTTCAAGATGGCGGTTTCAGCAGCCACGCCGTCAAAGCCAGCGATGGTAAATTGGGATAGCATAGCCGACCCTGGGTGAGCAGGTCCGGCAGTAGAGGCAGAACGAACTGATCCCCTGCCAGTCTTACCAGGTCTGCGAACCAAACCTGCCTTGGCCACCTTGGAGCCACCAGAATCGCCGACGCTCCCTCCAGGGCCAGCTTGCGCACCACTCTGGCTACCATTGGAAACGGAGGGAACAGGTAAAGAAACCCCAGAACCCTCCAATTCAGAGACATGACATCCACTGCCAGAGCTAGTGGATCCTGCGAGAGAGACACAAATACCGGAAGTTTGTGATTGTGACGAGAGGCAAAGAGGTCCACCGCCGGGAACCCCCACCTGAGGCAAAATGAACGAAGCACCTGGGGACTGAGAGACCACTCCCCCTGACGAGAGGAGGACCTGCTCAGAAGGTCCGCCTCCGTGTTCTCTACTCCCGGAATGTAGACCGCTGAGAAACACGGGACGTGGGTCTCCGCCCAATCCAGAATTAAAGATACTTCCCTGAGGGCACTCCTGCTGCGAGTCCCTCCATGGTGATGATGTAAGCAACCGCCGTCCGGTTGACCGACCGAACCTGAACTGGCAGGCCCTGCAACTGATGAGTCAAGCGAAACAGAACCAACCTTAATTCCAGAACCTTGAAGGGCTCGTGGGCCTCCTGCGGGCCCCACATACCCTGAAACTGAAGATCCTTCCAACACACCCCCAGCCTGACAGACAGGCATCCGTGGTGACCGTCTCCCAACATGGCGCCAGAAAAGATCTACCCTTCAACAGATTGGCAGACCCCAGCCACCATTGCAGGAGTTGACGGACTCGGGGGGTCACCTGGAAGGACTGATCCAACAATAGCGGAGACTTGTCCCAAACCTTCAACAGATGAAGCTGGAGCGTCCTTGTGTGAAACTGCGCAAAAGGAACTGCCTCGAATGAGGCCACCATCAACCCCACCAGCCTCATCCCTAGCCGGATGGCCGGACGAGGGGCCGACACGAGAAGGCAAACCAACTCCTGAATCAAAAGAATCTTGGCCTAGGGCAGAAAACCCCTGGCCTGCGAAGTGTCCAGAGACATTCCCAGAAAGGTCGCAACCTTGGACGGAGAGAGAGAGGACTTGGGGTAGTTGATCACCCAACCGAACCTCTCCAGAGTGGATACCACCGTTCTGGTGTCCAACACCGCTTGGTTGAAGGAAGAAGCCATAATCAGACGATCGTCCAAATAGGGCACAATGCGGATACCCTGAACCCTGAGTAGAGCCATCACCCCCGCCAGCACCTTGGTGAACACCCAAGGAGCTGAGGTGAGACCGAAAGGGGGTGCCACAAACTGAAAATGCCGATCCTCCACCACGAACCTGTTGAGAAACTTCAGATCCAAGATGGGTCGGACCGATCCGTCCTTCTTGGGTACCGTGAACAGATTGGAATAAAAAACCCCTGCCCTGGTCTGAAAAGGGCACTGGGCAAATGACAGCCATGTCCAGAAGACTCTCTACTGCCACTAGGAGCCCCTGCGCGGCCAAAGGTTCCGAAGGCACCCGAGACCTGAAAAAAAAAAAAAAAAATCTGGAAGGGGGGCGGAACTCGAACTCCAGCTTGTAACCGGAAGGCACCACTTCCCGGATTCATCTGTCCGAGACCTCCTGATCCCAGACCTGGGAGAAGTGTCGCAGCCGTCCCCCCACCCGCATGGGTGAGGGCGCCCCCTCATTGCTGAACTGGCTCAGCAGCAGGTTTGGGCTTAGAGCCCCAACTGTAACCTGGACGGGCACATCCTCTGCCCCTTTACCCGGAATCTCCTCTGGAAGAGGGGAAGGCCAGATCTGGCCCCACGAAAGGAGGGGGTAAAGGAAGGCGCCCCCCGAAAGGGACGGCGTTGTTTCTTGCGTTGAGGTAACCTACCACCCTTGGTGACAGAATCCAATTTCTCTCCAAAGAGCCGCAATTCAACAAAAGGTAGAGCCGTCAGCGACTTTTTGGACATAAAATCGGCCGCCCACAGCCGCAACCACACCGACCGCCAAATAGTCACCAGCAGAGCCGACGTCCTACCACGCATCATCAAAGTGTCATCCAAGGCGGCTAATACAAAAGACAAAAACAACTCGCACCGTTTAAGGCCAAGGAACTCGTCACTACCAGGACGAAGCCCGGCAGACGTCAACAGGTCCCTGACCACGGACCTGGCGGCCACCACCATCAGCGCCTAAGCGCAAACGGGCCGCATGGCTGACCCAACGCTAGCAAAACCATGACAAGCCATCTGGCCAACGCGTTTATCCTCGCCATCTGAAAAGAGAGGAGCCATCAGGGTTATTCAAAACAGCTGAATTGGATACCCCTAGAATTGGTGCGTCAACCTCGAGGGAGGGACGCCCAGCGCTAAACCGTATCCAAAGGGAAAGGATATCTTTAAACGCAACTCTGAGGAATGCCCAGGAGCCAAGCAGGCCACTCCCATTCCTTAGAAACAATCTTATCAAAATGCTTTTGGTTAGGAATTCCAATCGCGGCTTGGATTCCTCTGGAGGGGAAATAGCCAGAACCTCAAACAACTGAGCCAGGACATGAGTATCCGAAGAACTCCCTGACCCCCGCCCAGAATCAGCGCCAACAAATTGCTGATCATCTGAGTTATCAGATTCCTCAAATAACTCCCCTTCCTCCAGTGGGGAGTAATCTGACCAATCCAGACAATCCACATAATCATTAAATTCAAATGCCGGGATGACCGGTGATAAATCCTTTCCTTTAGCCGGTGCCAATTTGGCGACCGCGGTAGAAATGAATTTTTCAATATAGGCCAATCTGGCACACACATCAGATAGCGACTCCCCACCCATGACAACGTCACATGGGACACGGGACAAGGTGGGAGGGGAAGGGTATGAAGCCGGCAGTGCTGACCCGGAAGCCTGGGTCCGGACTGCCGTGAAATAGTCTGCTGTGCACATGGAATACATAAAAATACGTCATCCCCAGTTAGGGATACCCCACAACCCATACACTTCCGGGATTGTCCCGCTGGGAGCCCGGAATCCTGTGATGCCTCCATAAGGTGAGCTTGTAATAAGTCGCTATGACCGAGGGAATTACGCTAATAAGCAACCCGGGATGCCCTTTTAATGTCCCGAATGGGAGGATTTGTAATTAGCCAATAAGAATACCCAGGGAACCTAGGACCGAGAGAAAACCCCCCAAAATCACTGTAGATCCGCCTGAAGTACACAAAGGGATCTAATGAGAATAAGAGGCACAGACACAAGCAACATACATTATAATGATGATAGTAGAGAAGGGGGGGGCCCACAGGGCCACTCACAGTATCAACGGTAGCGGGGTTCAATGGCGACCTCAGCCCGTGAGGGAAGCAAAAGACTGAGAGGAGAAGGGGGGCGTGGCCAGCGCGGAGAGAAGCGCCATGCTCCGCCCCCCCCCCTATGATCACATATACAGAACAGTGAGCTCCTCAGCGGCGCCTGTAGTAGAAGGGGGCGGGCTGCGGCGACGCGCCGAAATTCCGGCCCCGCCCCCGATAGCAAACTCGTGAGGGGAGAAATTCCCCTCCACCAAAGTGCATCAAGGGCCGGTCTGAAGAAGAAGGATAAAGGGAGGGAGTGCGGGCGCAACCAGCGGAGCACCCGACCCCGCTTCCCGCACAGCTAACTCAGCGGCGCCTAGTATAAGAGGGGCGGGCCGCGGCCTCGCGCCGAAAGCCCGGCCCCGCCCCCCGACTGCAGTGCGTGAGGGGAAAGTTCCCCTAGCTAAATTTTTACCTCATGAAAACCGGCGCCGCAGTGTAATGGCGGCCGCGGCGCCAGACAGGAAAGAACATACATAAAGTGAAAGCACACACACACACAAGAATAACATAAATCACACCAAAATGTAGAAATGACCCCCCCCACCCCCCATCCCCGCTAGGGAGAAGGGATCCATAGAGGGGCCACCCATTAACTGAGACTAAGGGACAGGGCATCCCAAACCGGGGTCACCAATCCCGGTGTAGCCGCCTACCCTCTTAGATAGGGTCTCACGGTGGAGCATTGCTCCTGAGCACCAGAGGTGCTAAATTACCCTCACCCGGACCATCAGCCAAGGCTGGGAGGCATGTATTGGTATCAGATAAAAAGGATCCGGACGGAAATAGATAAATAAAGTGCCGGGAGTCATCCCGGCTACCTGAAATCCCCCTGTGCAAGGAGGAGGCATCATCTTCTGACTTGCTCGCCGTCTGCAGAGATGGAAAACTGGGTGATGAGTGGGAGGTCCCAGGTATTTATGGATCAGGGAGGGGCTTTCTTTTTGCTATCATCTCTGCAGGAACGCCCTCTTCAGGTCGGTAATACCCACATGTTATGGATATCTTGAAGCGGGGTGTGTGACATACTTAGAATAATAATAATAACATGTTTTTCAAAACATTTTGTAATATGAATACATTAATATCAGACCTGTAATATCAATTCTGCACAAATTTTTTTTTTTTTTTTTACCTTAAAAAAAAATCTAACATTGCAGAAGTGGTCACAGAATTTTTGACATTTAAAAAAAAAAAAAAAAAAAAAAAATTAATAGCAATTAATTATGAATATTTAAAGATTGTTCCATTGAAATGCATTGGAGAGCGCCAGGTAGCGAGAGGTCATACCTGTCGCTGTTCAAGGTCGCTCGCTGGAGCTGTGGGGTGAGGCTGGAATAATGATGAATGATTCGCTATCTGGCGCTCTGTCAGTCGCTAAGCAGGATCGGTTTGATAAATGTGTGATTGCGGAGGGGAGCCGGCGTTCTCGTGGCGGTGAGCGTCATTACCGTTCGCTCACCATTCGCTACCTGGCGCTATCCCTTGTTAAATAAGGGCGATAGTCTGATTACCAGTACAGAAAACACAGCGATTGCATATGTAGCCAACGTTTCGAGGCCGGTGGCCCCTTACGCAAGGCTTGCGATCCTACATATGCGATTGCGGTGTTTTCGGTACTGGTAATCAGACTATATGCTAATGTATGTAGTGCTTTGTACTGTTCTATGATCAAGACTGATGTATGGAATTGTCGGTTTCCTGTGTGCCTTATTGCCCTGTCTATCTCAATAAAGATCTATTGTTAAAAAATAAATAATATTAAAAATATTAATATAATATTAAAATAATAAAAATATTTAAAAAAAAGCACTTGCCTCCGCAGCAATCCAGCGCGATTGACCAGTTGAATCCAGCATTGGGCGCTTCCATCTTTCCCCCGCAATGCTCGCATCGCCACAGAACGCATTCTCAGCACGGTCCCGCGCACCCATTCAGGTTAATGGTCGGGAGCACAGCTTCCCACACTATGCGCAGCCCCACTTGCCCATTCAAGTGCTGGGAACGCGCTCTTCAACAGCATCAGGCGGGAAGAGGTAAGTGCTTTTATTTTATGTAACCCCCTGTCCTGCCTCACAAGACACTGCACAAAGTGCACCCTGTCCAGCACCACCACAAAGAACTGTATATAAAGAGGGTAAAGAGTGTACCAATCCGGTATCCCAGAGTTATATTGTAACATACAAGAAAACCTGCGGCCCCAGCACACCGCAAAAATAGGATATAAATACAGAGGGCACCACTCGCCCTTTACAGATCATACAAATAATAGCATCCATAATTCATAGCAATCCTCTTTAATTCATCATGATTAAAAGAACATACAATGCAATACAATCACATACAATTAAAAAACACACACAGCCCATCCCCCAGCAGGAGCGACCTAATTAATCCCCATTATCCATATTGTAACTACAAAAAACTCATTATTCTCCATTATATATCCTACCATCAAATATCTAAAGTGCCAATGCAAATGTGCAACAACAAAAGTGCTAAGTGCCAAGCAAAGTATATGTACAAAATCTGTAAAGTGAACAAGGTAACCATCTGGAGTAAAATCACCTCAGTGCAAAATATATGATCCCCCTCCTGCTGGATGACCAATGCTCAGTGCTAGGGAACGGTGGGGAGACTTGGAAAATACAATTCTGTGAAGTACTCACCTGTAGAATTGATATTATGAGTATACAGTACGTCCTGCTCCAGATATAGTACTTACACTTGGGTTATCCTCCGCCAGATGGCGCTGCAATGCAGAGACATGTAAAAACAGGCTCCTCCCGGCCCCTCAAATACCCGGGGACCTCCCACAAATCCCCAGCATTGAAAAGCAATGAACTAGAAGCCGGGAGAATTTAACCACCAAAACTGGTAACTATAACAATGATAATCACCATACAGGGGATCCAGAATAATGCAAAAACCAGGGTGGGGTGGAGCAGGACGTACTGTATACTTATAATATCAATTCTACAGGTGAGTACTTCACAGAATTGTATTATTCTTAGTATACAGTACGTCCTGCTCCAGATATAGTACTTACACTTGGGACATCCAATAGCAGTGTCCATAAAGTAGGGTGGGATCCCCGACAAAAAGGTAACAGCAGACAGTTTAAACCACTGTCGCCTGCAAAACCTTGCGGCCAAACACAGCATCAGCTGAAGCCCTAACATCAACCTTGTAAAACTTTGAAAAAGGTATGAACAGAAGACCAAGTAGCGGCCTTGCAAACTTGTTCAACAGAAGCCTGGTGCTGTAAGGCCCAAGAGGCACCAATAGCACGAGTGGAGTGAGCAGTAAGGCGAAAGAGAGGACTCTTCCCCCTCAGCAAAATAAGCCTGAATCACAGCCTGATGAATCCCTTCGCTAACAGTAGACTTGGCAGAAGCCAAAAACCTTTCCTAGGACCAGAAGGAACCATCCCATCCAAGAATGACCAGGGCCCACGCCGCTTAGCCCCCGAGATCAGGCGCAATCAGGATGGAGAGGCCGTAGGCCCAAGGAGCAACTGTTCTCCTAAAGGACACAGTGACTACCAAGGAACACATCCAACACCTGTCCAAGGAATGCAAAACCCTTTCCTCAGCGTAGCTAGGAATAAGGCACAAGGAAGGAATAACAATATCTTGAATAAAGGAACAGAAGACACCACCTTAGGCAAAGAGTCCGGCTTAAGGCGGAACCCCACCTTATCCTGGTGTCTCTCAAGGAATGGGGGCTAGATAGACAGAGCCGTCAACTCAGACACATGTCTGACCGAAGTAATAACCACCAAAAGGACAACCTTGAGGGTAAGTACAGCCATAACAGCATCCTGAATAGGTCCAAGGGGTCACCCTGCAAGGCAGACAAAACCAGGTTCAAATCCCAAACAGGGACCATAGTATTATGTGGGGGGCGCACATGAGCAACCCCCTGAAAGAAGGTCTTAACCAAGAAGGCAGAGCAAAAGACTTCTGAAACAAGACGGACAGGACAGACACCTGACCCTTCAGATTACGGAGTTGGAGACCTGACTCCAACCCATGCTGTAATAACTCCAGAACCCTGGGGACAGAGAACACCCGACAGGGAAGCGACCTAGACTCACACCAATCAATATAGGTACGCCATACCCTAAATAGATGGAAGAAGAAGTTTGCTTCTAGTCTTCCCATAGTCTCAAACATCGAGACAGATAAGCCTGTCTCCATCAAGATGGATGCTTCAGCAGCCCGGCTGTCAAAGCCAGAGTCTGCAGATTGGGATGAAGTAAGGGGCCCTGAGTGAGCAGATCTGGCTCTCCTGGCAGAACGTACCGAGCTACTGCCCTCTGCACCACGTCTGGGAATCACACTTTTCTTGGCCACCAGAAGCACTGGCCCCCTTTCCAGAGCAATCTTGCGCAGGACCCTGCCTAGCAGGGGGAATGGAGAAAGACCTACGGAACAGAATGTCGTCATGACGTTACTAAGACATCCATGACCACGGCCAGAGGATCCTGAGACAGGGAAACTAGGCCGAGAACTTGTGAACGTGACGGGACTTTTACAAAACAGAACCACAACCGGTTGTTCCCCATAGAGACACAGGGGTTGGCACACCCTGTTGCAGAGGGACCCTCAGCGGAGCGTATACCGCTGTTATGCAGGGAACATTGACCTCCACCCAGATAAGGATCAGAGACACTTCCTGGAGGACCCTCCTGCCCCGGGTCCCTCCCTGATTATTAATGTAGGTCAAAGCTGTCAGATAGACCTAGCGCCCCCGAACAGGCAGGTCCTGAAGGGGAGTAGTCAAGCAAGGTAGACCATCCTGAATGCTCACTGTTTCAAACATTGATAGGTGTATGGGCCACCTAAAGGAGCCACCTCCCCTGGAATCGCAGGGACTTCCAGAAGAAGACCCCCCCCCAACCTGATAGATTGGCATCCCACAGTGACCATCTCCCAGGAAGGGCAAGAAGGGAACTGCCCCCAGACAGGTTCCTGAGTTCATCCACTACAAGAGGGACCTCCTCACCAGAGAGGAAGGCACACATACCCTGCTCCAGGGATGCTGGGTCCATGTCCCGTAGAACCAATAGGAGAAGTTGCAGAAGGCCCCAAGGGGAACTGAACATGAGGGGCCTCTTCGGAGCACGCCACCAACGGGCCCACCAGCTGCATCCCCTGCCTGGTGGAGGGACGGGGACAGCAATGAGGGACTGAGCCCATGCAACCAGATTGTCCACTTTATTGCTGAGGAAGGAAGATCCTTGCCTGAACTGTATAAAATTCATTCATAGGAATGGAGTTACCAATGAAGGGGACAAGGAGGACTTGGGGTGTTTGATCACCCCTCCAAATGACTCCCAAATGGACACCCCCAGCCGAGTATCCAACGTAGCCTGACATAGAAACTGGGAAGTGAGGAAGATGTCCTGGTAGGTCATCAATCGGACGCCCCTTGGTCTCAACAGGGCTATCCCCATCGTCAGCACCTTGGTGAGCACTCTGGGAGCTGAAGAAAAGGCCAGATGACAAGGCCACAATTAGCAGTGTTGGTCAACCAACGCGAATCTGAAGAACCTTGGTGTCCCTAAGACACGGGGAAGTGAAAATAAGCATCATTGAGCTCCACAGACGGCAAGAAGCCCCCGACGCGCAAGGAGCTGATGGCCGAGCGCAGTGTTTCCATGCAGAAACTGCCTGTAATCGACGAATTGCTGAAAGTCTGTGAATCCAGATTGGGCCAGACTGACCCAATCTTTTGGGGGAACTGTGGGAGGTCGGTGTAGCGGCCCCTGCCTCTGCCTGTTAAGGGCAATCTGCAAGAGACCCCGCGGGCCTTGCATGGCCCGCACCAGCACCTGAACAGAGGCAGGGACCAGGAGCACCCGAGACCTTATAATCTTGGGGAAGGTCGCACAGCAAACTCTATCTAGTACCCGGAGGACACTACCTGCTGAAGCCACCAGTCTGAGGCGTGATGCCCCCTGGCATGAGCAAGGTGCCGCAGCCGTCCCCTCACCCAGATGGGCGAGGGCCCCCATCATGCTTGAGGGGACTCGGGGGAAGATTTGGGCATAGCCCCCCCGGAGGAGCCAGGATGTTGTCTGCTGCTCCTGGGACAGGAATCTACGCAAGCCCCAGCGATGGACACCCCTGGTTCCTGTTTAACATCATGGTAGGGGGTAGAAGGGGTGCCCTGGGCCCGAAGGGGCCGAGACAGCCGCCTGCATTGGGGTAACTTACCCTTCTTACCAAACAGGTCTAGACGGGCCCCAAACAGGCGTCGCCCTTTAAAAGGCATCCCGGTAAGAGCCCTCTTTGCAGCATCGTCAGCACCCCACTGTCGCAACCAGACCAAGCGACGTATGGCCACCCCACGGGCAGAAGTTCTTGCACACATTCTAATGGTGTCATCCAATGCTAATAGGATAAATTTCACAAACACCTCACAACTGGAGAGTGCATTAAACACATCCCAAGGGAGATCATCAGGGGGACGATCAAGCATTTTTCTGATGAGGGTTTTAGCGGCCACGGCAGTAATGGCAGAGGCACAGACCGGGCGCAGCGCCGTCCCCGCACATGCAAAGGCGTGGGAGGCCAGCCTGTCAATGCGCTGGTCCTCAGCATCCCGAAGGATAGTATAAGCAGGGACTGTAATAAAAGGGGGGTTAGGTAGCCCTATGATCGGGGCATCCACTTCGGGGTGGGATGACCAACATTTAACCACCTCAGGGGGAAAGGGATACTTCCCATCCCAATCCCCTGGGACCCCGGGCAGTTTACTGGGGCACTCCCATTCCTTGAGCACAAGGGTATGGAAATGTGCCTGCTCCAGGAATTCCAAGCGTGATGTTGCTGTATGGAAACGCTCCCCTCTTTGCCTGGGAGCCTCACCAGGGAGAGAGATAGACAGAACCTCAAAGATCTGGATCAACAATCTGTCAGTGTCATCCTGGACCCAGGGGTCAGGGCCAGAGACTTCATGACCAGTCGGACTCTCATCAGATGAGCCTGATTCAGAAAAGAGCTCTCCTTCATCAGAAGGGGTATAGCCACACAGATTCATAAACTCCTCAGATCCCATAGGGAAAACAGTAACATTAGGCGTCAAGGGCTGCTTCTTACCAGGGCCCTTACGCGCTAAAGACCTCGCAATGATCTGTTCAGCCGTAGGCAGTCTATGAGACAATTCAGGCTGAGAATCCCCACTTGTGTGCGACTCAGCAGGAGTGAGATTTAAGCCTGGGGAAGTGGGTGAAGTAAAACGAGGTGCAGCCACTGGCAAGCCAGAATGCAAGGCCAGCGCTTGCTCAGCACAGGGCCCGCAGACCCGTGCCCTGTCAGCATCAGCATGGGGTTGTCCACAAGCCATGCACAGCCGGTCTTGTCCCAGGGGGACCCCGGTCACATTACGCTGAGATGCCTCCATATGGTGATTTTTAGGCACAATATGCCAGTAGGGATTGACGCTATAAAGCCACCCTGGATGCCCCAATGACCCGCTAGTGAAGTGGGAGAATTTTACAAGGCCCAACTATTCAATTACACCGGGCCGGGAGAAGCCAATGGATTCGCCCATCTGAAAGACACAATGAGTATAAAAGCCGCCCGCGAGGGCACTTATGGACCGCGGCAGGCAGGAAAGTCACACATGCGCGCGCGAACTGACAAAATGGCGCCGAGTACCTCAAAGGGCGGGCCAGATCGCGCCAAGATGCGGAGCGCCGGTCCGGGACCCCGCCTTCCCGATGGGCGCGAGGTCCAGCAAGCAACTAATGAGGACGCAGAGGCGTCTGAGGTAACGCCACCGCCCGGCGCGGAACATCCAAGGGAGGAAAAAACGCGTGCGGCGGTGGCGGCAGTTACACGAGGTGAACCTCATGGCTAAAATACTGCCGCTGCGCAAAGCACAATCAGCGCGTCTGACACAAGTACAAGTCCAAAAGACATTACAAGGCCATATGCATGAAATCACAATACAGTGAAACCAAAAACACCCCCCCCCTTTCTACCCCCCGAGCTACGGGGGGAACGCGGGAGGATGGCGGCCCTTTGTACAGGGCCCACCATTACACGGGGCATGGGGCAATAATGCGGGAGGGGCATCCCATAGAGGCACCCCATCAGCCTATACCGCCTACCCTTTGGTGGGGGACTGCGGTGGAGCAGCGCTCCATAAGCACGCAAGGTGCTGCCTACCTTCACCCGACCAGCGCAGCCCAGGCTGGGAGGCACATCACAGGGAGGACGGGTCGGAATAATCCAACAGGGCCGCAGGCTTTAATAGCCCCGCTCACCTGCGAGAGAGTGATACTTCATGTCTTCGCAGTCAGCACTACAGAGAAATCTGGGGATTTGTGGGAGGTCCCTGGGTATTTGAAGGGCCGGGAGGAGCATGTTTTACATGTCTCTGCAGTGCAGCGCCATCTGGCGGAGGATAACCCAAGTGTAAGTACTATATCTGGAGCAGGACGTACTGTATACTAAGAATAATGTGCCATTCTGGCTGGAGTGGCCCTTTTAAGAGGACTGTAAAACCCATCAGCAATAATAAGGCAGCAAGCAGCTCACCTGTTCCATGTGCCTCTCCTATATTTCCTGCAGCAGTGGGTAGAAGTTGTACCAGGGCTCCAACGTTTGCCCTAATTTCAATTATCATTCTTCCAGGACCACACATAAAAGTGGTCCTACAGCTACTCTGTCCTTTGGTGCTCTCAGCATGAGCGACCATGGCAAGCCACAGTGGTTGCACAGCTGTCTCTGTCAACACCAGAGCAAGCTCAAGGTTCTGATTAAAATAAAAAAGAATTTATATATAATCAGAAATTTTGAGATACCTTGGAATGGCTCCTTAAAGTGGACCCAAATCCAGGATTTTGACTATCCTGGGTTTTGGTCTTTTCCCCAGGGGCACACCGATCAGGAAACCCCCCAGATCACCTAAGGCAACTCGCTCTTCCCGGGCCTACGGTGCATGCGTGGCCGCTCGTCCAATCAACGCGCTCGGAGGCACTGACGTCCCGTTGTCTAAGGCTAGCGGCTATAAGCGCGCTGATTGGACGAGCAGACGCATCCCCTGCTGCCCTCTAACAGTGCGCATGCGTGCGCCGGCCATTCACAAATGCCTGAATCAGGCACGCGCCCTGCTAGAGGGATAGCGGGGATGCGCCCGCTGCTTGCGCATGCGCTGTTGGACCAGGAACGAAGGTAAGTGAATGGGGCGACCTGGGGGGTTTCACGATTTTGGATGCCCAGGGTGGGGGGATCGATCTTATAGATTCCCGGGCTGATCGGTGTGGGTTTTCGTCCACTTTAAACACTGTTCCCAATGGGAATAAGGTGGGAAAGAGTGTGCCTGCACAGGGACTTAATGTTTCAATATTTTTTTTAACAAGGATAAGGAGGACTGACCGAAATAATAGGAGGAAAGAAGAAAGAGAAGAAGGGGGTGGCAGAAAAAAACAGATGAAAGAAACAGACAAAGAATAGATGGAAAGCAAGAAAAAAGAAGAATATGATAGAGGGGAATAAACAAAGAATAGAAGGACTTAGCGAAACAATAAAAGGAATGGCAGAAGGAATAGCTGAAAGAAAGAACAGTCACTAGTTTGGGAGTGGACATGGAAAAAACCACACCTTCCTCCCTTAGGGAGCACCAAAAAATATTCGCAAACCTATATCCTCAAAAATATATCACTTTTATTTACACATGAAATTTCATAAAAACACTTACATACAAATACACAAAGCACAAGACATTTAAAAAACAGTAATGCTAATCCCCCATCGTATCATCAAAATATCTCAAAACTCCCACTAATGGGATATCTTATTTATATACATAGTATGTGTCTCTGTTCTAATGCTGTAAACTAATCAAATTCTATTAAAATACATTGTGCAGGGAGAAAAAATCTCTCTACATATACATACTTAGGTATTTGTGCCGGAACTTAAAGAGGACCTGAACCATATCCCCCTATTATACAAATCCTTATCACATGTTATCACCAATAAAAAACAACTCTATTGTGAATACCCCCCCTGAATGATCCAAAAAACACCCCTTAAAACAATGAATATTATACCAATGAATGTACAAAAAAATGTTATGCTCAAAAAGTGCTTAAAGAGGACCTAAACCATATCCCCCTATTGTGCAAGACCTTATCACATATTATCACCAATAAGAAACAACTATATTGTGAATACCCCACATGAATGATCCCAAAAAACACCCCTTAAAACAATGAATATTATACCAATGAATGTCCTCAAAAAGTGCTTAGTGCTGAAAAATGTGTACTACTGTAAACATGTTGAACGATGACCAAACTCTGCAATAATGATACCTACTGACTATAAATCCCACCCCATAATAACTATTCAATATAAGAACCGATATAACAAGAAATACAGGAACCCAAAAACCGCAATATACAAGTGCCAGCACAATAACAATCAGATACTACCAGTGCCCAGGGTAACAGCATGTCAGAAACACTCATAAAAAAGGGGGGTCGCAACCGGGACACCCGCACCCGCCGCTATCCATGCGGCTTCCAAGGGTGAAGGTTTTTTTTTTTTTTTTTTTGTGATCCATTTGCTAAGATTGCACCTGGCAGCCGCCACCGCCCCTCTTTGGCCCTTCTTGGAACACTAACAGGACATCTGTCTTACGTACCTCTCGAAGCCAAGTAATACTTTAATGTCCTGACCACATGGAGGAAATGCAGGAGTGGCTCCTTATGGTGAGTGGGGTGTGGGCACAAGGAGGGTAGCACTAATTCCTGATTAGGATGGAAGGGAGAGACCAACTTGGGAAGCACCGAAAAGGGGATCTGATCGAAAGCGATGCCGGCTCCGAAACCAGTTGGATGAGAGGTGATCGCCACAAGAAAAGCCACCTTCAACGCGAGCGTTGTCAGGGAAGCCTCTGCCATGGGTTCAAAGTGGGGCCCCTGAAGTGCTGATAGGACCAGATTAAGATCTCAGGGCCCGCCAGAGGTCGAACATGTGCAGCACCCCGGGCATGAAAGTGCAGATTAACCTATGCTCCACAATCACCTGTTGAAAAAAAAATAGACAAGGCCGAGACCTGGCCCTTAAGGGTCAGGCCAGCATTCAGGCCTTGCTAGAGGAACTCCAAAATTGTGGGTACGGAGAACCTCCCACAAGAGTGGCCCTTAGATTTGCACCAAGACACAAAGGCCCTCCAAGTCCTGTAGTACGGTAAGTTCTAGAGGATGACTGTTGTCCGTGCTTGAATCAAGGTCTGAATTACTGCGTCGGACAAACCCCTCTCCTCCAATATGCTGATCTCAACAGCCAAGCCGCTAAAGCCAGCGCTGGAGAATTGTGGTGCCACAGAGGACCCTGTTGCAGAAGATCTGGGAGGTTGGGGTGTCACCACGGGGGCTCCGCCACCAGGCTGGCCAGATCCACGAACCACACCATTCTGGGCCAATGTGGGGCAATCAGGATAATAGGAATCTGCTTGCTGTTGACCTTCTTTAACTCAAGACCCAGAAGTGGCAGTGGTCTCGCACCCTGGATGCGAAGATGTCCACCTCCGGCAATCCCCACCTGTCGCAGAGGGCCTGAAGCAAATCTTGGTGAAGGGACCATTCCCCCTGGTCCACCGTCTCCCTGCTCAAATAATCGGCCTGCAGATTCTGCACCCCCAGAATGTGAACCGCCGAGATGCACGGAATTTGAAGTCCACCTCATGATGCAAATCCCTTTCTGGAACGCCTGCCAGCTCCTGATGGTTTATGTAGGCCACAGCTGTGGAATTGTCCAACGGTGTTTTAACTGGATGCCTGAGAACCAGCAGAATCGCCCTCAGTTCCAACACATTGATTGGAAGACAGCACTCTCACTGGATGACCCAATGGACCGGCAGGAAAGACCGACCCACTGCCTGCTAGTCCAGCCCCCAATTTAGGGATCATCGGGCACTGGATATCAAGATGACGCGGGGGTCCAACGTCTGCACAGTCCTGCGACATTTCGATAGGAGTAGCATGTTCCTGCCGACTATCCAATGTCATACCTAGATAGGTCGCCACCATGGAGGGAAACACCTAGGACATGGGGTAGTTGATCACCCACCTAAAAAGTTCCAGTATGGACAGGACTGTCTGAACATCCCGCAGTGTCTCTGCCAGAGATGGAGCTTCGATGAGCAAGTCATCCAGGTATGGCGTGATGTGCACACCCTGCCTCCACAGGAGTGCCATTACCAACGCTAAGACTTCGTGAAGCCTTGTGGGGCAGTGTACAGTCTGAATGGCAGGGCCACAAGTTGGAAATGTCGGGCACCTACCACAAAGCGCAGGTATTGTTGGTGACCAGGGAAGACATGCAGATGCGCATCCTTTATGTCCACCGTGGACCAAAACCCAGGATTTTGACTATCCTGGGTCTTGGTCCTTGCCTCCCGGGACACCCCAATCAGGGGTGCCCTGCTGTGTGAAACCCCCAGTTTGCCAAAACCAACATCTTCCTGGTTCTACGGCGCATGTGCGTCCAATCAGCGCGCACGGATCCGCTTATGTCACGTGGTCTAGGACGAGCGGCTCCGAGCGCGCTGAAGGCCACATCCCCCGCTACCCTCTAACAGGGAGCATGCCCGCGCTGGCCATTCACAAATGCCTGACGCGGACACGGCTTGCGCATGCGCCATTGGACTGGGAAAGAAGGTAAGTGTATGGGCAACACAGCGCGGCATCGACCGGCCGGGAATCTTATAGATTGCCGAGCCGATCGTCGTAGGTTTTTTTTTTTTTTTTTTATATATTCTTTATTTAGCATTTTCAAAGCATTACAAGGTTCAAAAAAGGATAGGGAAAAACATTTCACAGTCATGAGATGAGGAACATTGTCAGGCATAATAAAGTGCACACAGACACTACATTCAGAAAGGTTCAATTTCAGTCAGGCCGGTCAACGCGAAGAGAGACCCCGAGGGTAGGCGGCTCATTTACCTCCATCCGGCGGCCAGTATGACTCGCCAGAGCCATCCCCTCTCGCTGGCAGAACCAGGGATCATAACTCCAGTCACCCTTCTGGGGAACCTGACTTCAACACAACCACTGTGAAAATGGCAACCAGACAAATTAAGACAGGGGGAAGTAGATAAACACACGTAGACAAACAAAGGAGAGGGGAGGGGAGACAGGTAGGGTGGGGAGAAAGAAGGGGGGGGGCTGTGAGCCCGAACTCACTACCGACCATCTTCTAAGAGCATCAGATATTCTGGTGAGGTCGTGAAGATTACCCAATTGGTCCATTTAAGGCGATGGTCTTCTGAGGTTTCATTCTGCGCTGCAATTAGGCCCTCAAACCTCTCAATCTCAGCCACTTTACCCAGCCACATAGAGATGCTTGGGGGGGTGGAACTCTTCCAAAGCGAGGGGACACATGCCCTAGCGGCGTTTACCATCTGACTAAGGACGGATCTCTGATACCCTTTGGTGGGCAATTCCGAGTGGTGGAGAAGGAAGAACCACTGTGCTTCTGACCTTAGCCCAAAAGTTGGTCAATTTAGGGCACGTCCAGAAGATATGTAGGAGAGTACCTCTATCTCCGTTACACCGCCAGCACATGGGGGAGACTGCCGGGCACCATTTGTGTAATAATCGTCGTAGGTTTTGGTCAAGATTACATGAGGAACTTCCGCACCCGAACATAACTGTTCAGACTCCAGATCCAGCATTGGCCGAATGGATCTGTACTTCTTGGGGATGACCAGCCACAGCCCTGTTCTGAGGGGGGCACAGGTCCAGCAAGAGCTCTATCGTGCGGTCACGAGACGCCGCCCTCTCCATGACGCGGGAAGGCTTGGACGCCACAAACCTGTGTGGAGGCCTGGTCCAGAAGTCGATCATATATCCATAAGAAACAGCCTCCTGGACCTAAGTGTTGGATAGCCGTTCCCTCCACACTGGCGCATAGTGCAGAAGCTGCCCCCCCACCCGGTGCCCCGTCAACCCAGAGAGAGCTAAGGGGTTGGGCCAGCTGGCCTCTTGAGGTCTAGGTTCCCCCGTGGTTTTCGCTTACCCAAAAATTCCTTGTGCCATCTGGCGTCTGTCCAACCTCCAAACTTCCGGAAGGGATGAAAATTCGGCGCCCTGCTCTGCGAAGCGAGGTCCTCAGTTTCCGTTTCTGTGGAAGCCTACTTGACTTCCCATCCGTGGCCTTCCAGACCAGGTCATCCAGAGGCTCAACGAAACGGCGAGCCCCCGAAAAGGGCAGGGCAGTAAGCACCTTCTTAGAAGCAGTGTCAGCCGACCACTGTTACAACCAGACCGCGCAATGTAAGGCGACCAGCAAGGCCAGACCCCTAGTCACCAGACACACCAAGTCGTCTATAGACAGCACCATGTATCTGAAGAAATCTATAGCGAAGGAGTTCAAGCAAAGGGCGGAGGAACCCGAACCTCCATATTGCAAACGCCTCCTCTGCTGCTTCATTTCTTTCCTGCCATAGCCACCATGGATGTGGCGCAAGCTGGGTGCATGACCCCACCATGGAGAACGCATGTCTGACCAGCTGGTCCAACCTCCTATCTGTCAGGTCTCTCAAGGCCGCACTATCCAAAGTAGAGATACCCAACACCGGTTCGCCTATCTCAGGTGGTGAAGACCATACCCTGACCGCCTAATCTGGAAAGGGGTAGTTGACGTCCAGGACCTTAGGAAGAGATGGAAGCTTATCTGGTTTCTCCCATTCCTTGGCCACCAGCCTGTCGAAATGGGCAAGTCTGGGGAAAGCCTACCTGACCTTCTGACGCTTGTAGGGTTCACCCCTCTTCATCTGCCTCCGAGAATTTTGCCTGAATATTCTGCCTACGCTTGGCTGTAGCCTTCCCGCCTTGGCGAGCAGAGACAGACTCAGGATGCTCCTGCTGAAGAAGCCCACTAATTATGCTCTCCAACCGAGCCACCCTGTCCTCCACGTCCAAAGGGGGAACCCCATCTGTGGGGGGACCATGGGGCAAAAATGGACTCGGCAGGTAAAAATGGCTGCTGTAACTGCTAAGCAATAAAGCTGGAGCGCTGGTCCTCACACCCTCCTGCCTGTCGACTACTGGTCAGACCTCCCTGCAGCTGAGATCAAACTTCAGCCTGATTTAATGAAAAGCCCAAACCCTTAAAAAGCTATTCCCCAGCATCTAAAGTTAACATATTTTTAGTTTTTTTTCACTTATTCTTTCCCCCACTGGGCTGCAACTCTGTTCAGGACTTTAGAATACGGGCGCCGCCATCTTGACTCAGAAGCATCACATACTGAGGAGAGGAGAGAGGGGAAAAGTGCAGGGGGCGGGGTTATAGCTGTGCTTTGCACAGGCAGAGCAGAACTGGGGTCAGGAAAAGGTCAGCAATCCCAGAATGCAAAGCAGCACAGTCAGAAGGCACTTCCTGTTCGCAGGCCGCCTGATGTTCCATGAGCCCCCATCTTGGATGTTTAAAGGCTCATAACATGCACTAGATGCAGGTAGGATGATTTTTAATGTGGGCAATCTGTATGTACAGGGTGTGGGAAACATATAAGATAGGCTCTTATTCAGGGTGAAGGTCCGGATTAATGTGAGCAATCTGTATGTACAGGGTGTGGGAAACATATAAGATAGGCTCTTATTCAGGGTGAAGGTCCGGATTAATGTGAGCAATCTGTATGTACAGGGTGGGGAAACATAGACTCTTATTCCTGGGTGAAGGTCCGGATTAATGTGGGCAATCTGTACATACAGGGTGGGGGAAAACATACAAGATAGGCATATATATATATATTCAGGGTGAAGGTCTGGATTAATGTGGGCAATATGTATGTATAGGGTGTGGGAAACATATAAGATTGGCCTAATTTAACAAATGTCCCCCTTTCCCACCCTGTAAGGTTGGTAGGCATGTGACCCTGTCACTGACTCTATAGGCATTAGAGGCCTTGGCGTCCATTTCCCAGGCGTCTCGCTTCACCTCACAAAATGGCAGCCTGCAGGTGGACCTAAAGCACACGCTGAGGCGACAGGCCGCCAAGCTGAGCTACACTATGCAGGGCTGATACACACCGCACACATCTTACATCATTCATCTTTAAATGTGACGTAATGCGAGTCATAGAGGGAGGCTCCGTGACTCGCGGAGCCATTTCCCTGTGTGTGACGTAAGAGAGCGCTCACGGGGTCACGTGGTCGCGCCCTTTCTTTTTTTTTTTCCCGCCCTCTGGTTGCCATGCAGATGCGTGCGCGCGCCGCAGGAGGTGGGGCGGAAGCTATTCACGTCATCCTCTCGCGGTGTCTCGTTTTTTTTCTCGGTGTGTGAGGCGGTGGAGGAGGAGGCGGTGGAGGAGGAGGCGGCGGGAGACACACCGAGGGGGGATAATATCCGCCATACACCGGCCGCCGAGCAGGTAATTGTGCGCCGGGAGGGGACCGGGGTTATATCGGCGTGTGTAAGACGTGGCCGCCGTGACCCGCCAGCACTTCCGGTTACCGGGTCGTGTGTGTACCGGTCATAATATAGGGATTCCCCATGGCTAGTGCTTATAATGCCGGGATACCCCTTGGTTAGTGTTTATAATCACGTGATGCCCCTTGGTTAGCGTTGATAAGCCTGGGGTACCCCTCTGGCTAGCGTTGATAAGCCTGGGGTGCCCCCCTGGTTAGCGTTGACAAGCCTGGGGTGCCCCCCTTGGTTAGCGTTGACAAGCCTGGGGTGCCCCCCTGGTTAGTGTTGACAAGCCTGGGGTGCCCCCCTGGTTAGTGTTGACAAGCCTGGGGTGCCCCCCTGGTTAGTGTTGACAAGCCTGGGGTGCCCCCCTGGTTAGTGTTGACAAGCCTGGGGTGCCCCCCTGGTTAGCGTTGACAAGCCTGGGGTGCCCCCCTGGTTGCAAGTATATGGGCATCCTGGGGGGTTTCACACAGTGGGGCATCCTGATTTTGGATGCCCTGGGGGGAGGGAATCTTATAGATTACTGGGCTGATCGCTGTCAGTTTTGGTCCACGTTAAGTATGCAGCATGTATTACGCTGCACACTCTGTAGTGGCGCCTGTCCGCCAACCATACCCACAACAGGCGCTCTAGCGCTCATAGCACATATTAACATTTTGTATGGAGTGGCACCCACTAGGAACGTGGGCGATTTGAGCCGCCCTATTTCAGTAGCTCTTTTGGAAAGTGTAGATTGTTAATGGAAAAATAGCTCATCTTTTTGATCAGAAATTAATATAAGGCCCTGTTTTATTTTCGAGGAAACGCGTTCTATCACATTCATATTAATTTTGTATTACAATTTGAAGCACTCCGTTTTGCTTTGTATGTTTTTAATTTCTTTAAATAGAAGTTTTGTGCATTAACAGTTTTAAAGCGGTCCTTCACCCTGAATAAGAGTCTCTTATTTGTTTCCCACACCCTGTACATACAGATTGCTCACATTAAAAATCATCCTACCTGCATCTACTGCATGTTATGAGCCTTTAAACATCCAAGATGGCGGCTCATGGAACATCAGGCAGCCTGCAAACAGGAAGTGCCTTCTGCTGTGCTGCGCTGCATTCTGGGATTGCTGACCTTTTCCTGACCCCAGCTCTGCTCTGTCTGAGCAAAGCACAGCTATAAGCCCGCCCTCCTGTACTTTATCCAACTCTCCTCTCCTCAGTAAGTGTGATGCTTCTGAGTCAAGATGGCGCCGCCCGTATCCTAAAGTCCTGAACATAGTTGCAGCCTGGTGGGGGAAAGAATAAGTAAGTGACTAAAAACTTTAGATGCTGGTGAATCGTTTTTAAAGGGTTTGGGCTTTTCAATAAATCATGGTGAAGGTCCGGTTTAAAGTGGACCAACACCCACGATTTTCACTATCCTGGGTGTTGGTCCACTTCCGCGGGGCACCCCGATCGGAAGAAAGCCCCTAAAATCTTACCTTATCGGCGACTGGTAAACCGCCGCCGCTGCCTCTCGCGCGTCCCTCTTACAGGGCCCGCGACGGCCACCCACAAACGGCTGGCGCGGGTGCGCGCCCTGCTAGAGGGACGCGCGGGAGGCGGCGACACAGCGGGGCATCCCGATTTCGGATGCTGATCGGCCCGGTAATCTTATAGATTCCGATCAGGGGTGGGTGTTGGTCCACTTTAAGTGACGGACAACCCACGCCCACCACCAAGGTGGTACCTGAGATAACTAGAAAATGCAACATGGTACTTTGTTTAAATAATTAAAAAAAAAATGTGGGAACCCCTGCTCTACTCGTGCTGCTTTTTATTCCTGAGACTCTCCAGTGATTTGTTATACTTGTAATCCTGGGATTCCCCTCTGGTACATTCACTACATGTTTATCATCCAACGAGACTCGTGTGTGTTGATGACCCCGTTAGGTTTTCGAAAATTAGATATTATAACCACATCTTCACTGTAACGTCTTCCTGCATCGCGGTGTCTTCTCAAGTGAAATACTTTGAATCCTATGGCCTTGATTCAATAAGTTGAGAAAAATTCTCATGGTAGTAAAAAATTCAATTCATGAGAAATAAAAAGCCTGAGAATGTCACTGTTACTGAATCACCAGATAAAAAGACAATGAAAGTCAATGGCAGCTTTTACTACAGTGTAGAAAGGAGTAAAAGGTTCTCTACTTTTCTTAGGAGTAAAAAAGTACCATTGACTTTCATTGTTTTCCCAGCTGTTGATTCAGCAACAGTGACGTTCTCAGGCTTTTTTTTCTCATGTTTTTACTACCATGAGAATTTTTAAGCTCGTATTGAATCGAGGCCTATGTGTCTACCTTTTTGTATCATTTGAGCCCCTGTAATCATTGGATGGCATTTGCATAGGATGGCCTATCGGGGACTGTATTTTCTTACAGGTGGCATTGGAACAGTAGGATGACCACAACAGGCAGATTATATAATATAAGGTCTTGCTGTCAAATTGAATAAAATGTACTTTTATTGCCCTTTTACTACACAGTTCTTGGTTGGTGGCTTGGCTTCTGACTATATAGCCTCTTGCAGCCAGTGCCGCCCCTATGTGATACATGGCCCATACCTTCCTGTGTCTCGCATGCTCCCTCTGGGGGAGATGTCATCTGTATTACCTGTTGATGCTTCTTTCCCCCTTTAAGAGGAACAACACATGAATTTGACCTTCCTGTGTGGTGTTTCTCTCTGTGGCGGCATCCTTAATTGGGATGCCCCGCTGTGTACCCCCCCCCGTTTCACTCACATTCCTTCCGCTTCCACGGCGCAGACGAGAGCAAGTGCGCTGATAGGCTGAGCGGCTCGCTGTCACGCAACTTTCTTCGGCACGGAGGACAGCTAAACAGCCGAAGCAACATCCTCGGCCCACCTGGCAGCTGTGGCGTGACCACGCTGCCCATTCAGGAAGGTCTGGTGCACACATGGCTAGGGGTGAGCGGGGATGCGGCTGGAACGCACAGATGCAGCGAAGGCTCCAGGAGAGGGTGAGTGTTCTGGGTGGATTCACACAGCAGGGCATCTCATTTCTGGATGCCCCAAGGACTGGAACTCGGAAAGCCCTGGAGTCTTTTAGACCAGGGCCTCCGATATTCTTCTTTTACATGCAAGTTATTTAAAATCCAGGGTTTTTCTTCGATTTAAACTATCAGTGTATTTTTTACTATTCCGATGTGGGATTCCCTACATGGCACTAGTCCAGTCAGAGCTGTTTGTGTTGCTTATTTAAATTGGACCAAAACCTAGGATTTTGTCTCTCCCAGGTTTTGGTCCTTTCCCCAGGGCCCCCCCCGATCAGTGGTGTCCCGCTGCGCGAAACCCCCCAGATCGCCGAGTGCAACTCGCCTCTTCCCGATCCTACATTGTTTGCACAGCCGATGATGTCACATCTAGGCCAGCGGCTCCCGGGTAGCCAGCATTGAAAGGCATATTGCCGGGTCTGGTCCGCGTAAGGCTCCTGCTAAGCGGCGGCATCTGGCACCCGGTGTTACTCTTTCCTATGGAAGCTGAGGAGTTTTTTGATATTTCTGGATATACCCCCCTGGAAGAGGGGCAATTATTTTCTGATGCAGAATCATCTGAGGCACAGCCTAGGGGTTATGCTGAGTCTGGGTCTGACCCATGGGCTTCAGATGATACTGACAGACTTCTGGCTCACATTTTTGAAATGCTCTGTATCTCTCCTCCTGCCGTGGCCCGCGGCAGCAGGGGGAGCTGTTTCATACTGTTAATCCATGCTTGGAGTTTGCTAAACAAACTCATTTTAATAATCTGGTGCTCAAAGAGTGGGAACGGCCTAGCAGGCTAACCGGGGTACCAAAGAGTTGCGATAAGAGGTATCCCTTTCCCGCTGAGATGGTTAAACGTTGGTCATGTCCTCCCGAGGTGGATGCACCAGTTCTGGGGTTGTCTAACATATCCGTCATGCAATTCCCCTGACTCTACTACACTGAGGGATGGGGAGGACGGGCGCATAGATCAGCTAGCTTGCCATGCCTTTGCCTACGGTCTGTGCCTCTGCCATTATGGCTGTTGCTATTAAAAGCCTGCTCAGGGGTCTCTTAGATGGGGCTCCTGATGATGCAGGTAGTGAAGAGTATAGAGCTCTTCTGCGTTGTGAGGAATTTGTTGCATATCTTCTCTCTGCCTTGGATGATACCATTAGAATGTGTGGCAGGGCATCTGCCTTGTTGGTGGCGATACTCTGCTCTGTCTGGCTGCGCCAGTGGTCAGCTGACAACGCTGCTAAGAAGGCTCTCACTGGGTTTCCCTTCAAGGGGCTGCGCCTCTTTGGTGAACGCCTGGACTTGTTTGCTAAGGGAGGCAAGTTAACTCGGCGTAGAAGGCAGCCCCGGTCCTTTCGGGGTTCAGGTACCTTTTTTCCTTCCTTCAGGGGCTCCAGAATTGGACGGGGAGGTTTGCTATAGCCCGTGGAGATTTTTGGGGCAGAGGATGTGGCCCCCCTGGGGTCCCAAGACTAAGTCCTCCCCCAAGCCCCCTCAGGCATGAAGGGGCACCCATCCGGGTTGGGGGACGTCTTCGGCTCATGTCTGGAGGGGTCATGTCTCAGACCGGTGGATTCTCAGACCGGTGGATTCAGGAGGTAGTTTCCTCTGGTTACAAGATAGTTAGCAGTCTGGCTGCCTCCAAGATTCATCAAATCCCGGTTAGCTCAAAACCCCTTGTCAGCTCAGTGTCTCTCCCTGGCTGTCCAAGGCCTTCTAGACCTAGGTGTCATCTGCCGGGTGCCCTTGAGGGAAAGGGGCAAAGACTATTATTCCAATCCTTTCATTGTTCCCAAGAAAGATGGGTCCATCAGACCCATCCTGGATTTGAAGAACCTCAACAAATTTGTCAGATTCAGACACTTTCGCGTGGAGACTCTGCGCTCAGCTGTGACTTTCCTACGCCCAGGGGACTTCATGACCTCTGTAGACATCAAGGATGCTTACCTTCACGTACCTTCGCTCTGGAGGATCAGCACTACCAATTTGTGGCCTTGCCCTTCTGCCTCAGCTCCCAGGATGTTCACCAAGGTGCTGGCAGGAGTGATGGCTCTGCTCAGATCTCAGGGCATTCGCATTCTTCCCTAATTGGACGACATGCTTATCGCTCCTCAGTCCTTCTATCAGGCAGAGCTGGACACTCAGCGGGTGGTGTCCACACTAGAGTAAATCTTCCCTGTCTCCTTCCATGGTGAAGTCCTTTCTGGGCATGATTCTGGATTCATCTCAGGTCAAGATCGATCTTCCTCAGCAGAAGGTGGAGAGTCTTCAAGAGAAAGCTCAGCTCCTCCTGTCTTGTCCTCATCCATCCATCAGGCAGGGAATGCAGCTGGTGGGCCTGATGGTGTTCTGTTTCAAAGCCGTTTAATATGCTCATTTTCACATGAGGCCTCTTCAGCTTCACCTCTTGTCAGTATGGGATCGGGACCCTGTGTCCTTTGATCAGGTGTTTGTCCTGTCCCCTCTGGTCAGGCGGTCTCTCTCGTGGTGGCTGGACTCAGGATCTGCCCCCAGCAGGTTCCTTTTCTGGCCCCCTGCTGGGAGACTGTCACCACAGACGCCATTCTGACAGGTTGAGGGGCTTTTCGAAGTCCCTGAAATTCCAGGGTCAGTGGAGCCCTCAGGAAGCCCATGCCCCTATCAACATTCTGGAATTGAGGGCGATCAGGTTGGTTCTCGCCCACTTAACCCCACATCTGCAGGGTCGGGCTGTTCAGATCCGCTCGGACAACCAGACGGTGGTTGCCTACATCAATCATCAGGGAGGGACCCGGAGCAAGAGGGCCCTCAAAGTGTCCCTTATTCTGTCCTGTGCGGAGGAGAATGTTCCCTGCATCTCAGCTGTGTACATCCCAGGGGTGGCGAATCTGGAGGCAGACTCTGAGCAGGGGGACCTCTTGTCTGGGAGAATCAGCAGCAGGGTGTTTCGCTACCTGTGCCACCGCTGGGGTCAGCTGGATGTGGATCTGTTTGCGTTGTCACAATCACAAGCTTCCAGTCTTTCTCTGTCCCAGGATCCTCTGGCCTTGGCTATGGATGCCCTGGCAATGTCTTGGAAGAGGTTTCAGCTCCTGTGTGTTCCCCCTGCTGGGCAGGGTGCTGCGCAAGATAGCTCAGGAAAGGGTGCCAGCCATACTGGTGGCCCCCTGTTGGCCAAGAAGAGTGTGGTTCGCAGACATCGTGCGGCTGGCAGTAGATCAGTACACCCTGCCCTGGGTTCCAGATCTGCTCACTCAGGGGCACCTACGCCATCCCAATTTACAAACGCTGGCTTTGACGGCCTGGCTGCTGAAACCTCCATCTTCATAGAAAAAGGGCTGCCTGCCTCGGTGGTTAATACCATGATCAGGGCTAGGAAAAGGTCCTCTTCTTCCATCTACTACAGGGTTTGGCGTGCTTACATTGACTCTGAAAGTTCTATTTGGTGGCTACTGAATCCTTCAGGAAGACTGATGCTCTTTTTGTGGTCCCTTCTGGACCTAAGAAAGGTCTGGCTCCGGCTAAGTCTAATATCAGCAAGTGGATACGTCAGGCTGTGATACAGGCCTACTCTAAGGGGAAGGAGCCTCCCTTCCGCCTTACTGCTCATTCCACTCGTGCTATTGGTGCCTCTTGGGCTTTTCAGCACCAGGCTTCTGTTGAACAAGTTTGCAAGGCCGCCACTTGGTCTTCTGTTCATACTTTTTCTAAGTTTTACAAGTTTGATGCTAAGGCCTCAGATGATGCTGCTTTTGGCCGCAAAGTTCTGCAGGCGGCAGTGGTCTAATCTGCCCGCTGTTACTTTTGGGGATCCCACCCTACCTTACGGACACTGCTATTGGATGTCCCAAGTGTAAGGAATATCTTCTGAAACAGGACGTGCTGTATACTTAGAATAATACAATTCTGTGATTACTCACTTGTAGAATTGGTATTATAACTATACAGCACGTCCTGTTCCACCCCACCCTTATAATTTTTTTACAGTTACCTCTTTATGGTGATTGTTACATTTTTTTTAATGGTTATAGTTTTCCCTGTTCCATTTTTAACTGCTCTTCAATACTGGGGAATTTGTGGGAGGTCCCTGGTATATATGGGGCTGGGAGGAGTCACTTTTCTGTCTCTGCAGTCCAGCGCCATCTACTGGATGTATTACCCAAGTGTATGGAATATCTTCTGGAACAGGACGTGCTGTATACATATAATACCAATTCTACAGGTGAGTAATCGCAGAATTGTATTTTCTTTTCCCTCACTGGGCTTCAACTCTTCTTAGGACTCTTGGATACGGGCGCCGCCATCTTGCCTCAGAAGCATCACATACTGAGAGGGGGATTAAAAGTGCAGGGGGTTATAGCTGTGCTTAGCGATGACAGAGCAGAGCTGGGGTCAGGAAAAGGACAGCAATCCCAGAATGCAGAGCAGCACAGTTGGAAGACACTTCTGTCTGCAGGCAGCCTGAGACTCCATGGGCCATCTTGGATGTTTACATGCTCAGAAAATGCACTAGATGCAGGTCGGATGATTTTTTTTTTTTTAATGTGGGGAAAACCTACAAGATGGGCTCTTATTCAGGGTGAAGGTCTGGTTTAAGTCATAATCGATTTAACCCCATTTATAGCCGTTATCGGAGCTGTCCTATCTCGCGACTCTTTACAGCGTGGATCTGCAGACTCGAGTCTTGATTAGCTTCTCTTTTTGCTGATCCGCACATTTACCTGTGATCACTTCCCTGAGGGGGGTTAGTGATAGTCAATTCCTTTTCTACACACCCTAAATACCTGGCCCAAGAGAGAGACTAGTTCCCAGGCTCAGTGAGAGGCTGTATAATGGAAGAGACGCTGATTACTTTATGGAGACTGCTTGTTACTAAAGCATTGATTCGGGTGCGGATGGCGGCGTCAGTCATCCTGGGTTCGTATGGGAATCCATTATACAATTGGTCTAATGTTAACGGACCTAACTTCTTAAATTCCCTTGCTAAGCCTGGTTTAGGGAATAAGTTCTGGGCTGATTGATTCCCTCCCCCCCGGGGCATCCAAAATCGGGGTGCCCTGCTGTGTGAAACCCCCCCCCCAGATCGCCCCATACACTTGTTTCCCGGTCCAACCTGCGGCTGCATTCCCACTATCCCTCTAGCATTTGTGAATGGCCAGCACGGGGCCTCTCCCTGTTGGAGGTAAGCGGTGGATGCGGCCGCCAGCACGCTCTCAGCCACTGGCCTTAGATGACATGTCGGCTGCTCCGAGCGCGTTGATTGGACAAGCGGTCATGCACACTCCCTAGGACCGGGATGAGGGAAGTTGGCATCGCTGATCTGGGGGGGTTTCACACGGCGGGGCATCCCCGCTCGGGTTGCCCCCCGGGGAAAGGACCAAAACCCAGGGTTTTGGTCCACTTTAATTGCTGAAAAGACTTTATGGTCACTGAGGTCCCTCCCAGGTGGCACCCCAGTTTACCCTATAGAAAGCTAGAGATCCAGATAAATACTCAACCATACGTATTTATATAAGCTTTATGGGCTGCTTTAGAGATTTTTAGGCAGTCTTTCTGAAGTCTTTTCAGGCTTTCGGAGCATTTTAATCCCTCTTGCAAAATCCAGCTTAGGGGGCTGGTTTAAAATCAAATGGGATGTCCAATATAAAGTGAAACAAACCCTCTGCATGGGCAGCCCTGGATTTTAAAAGAATCCAGGGTAACCCCTAGGTAACCTCCAAACTCGCCTTCATCCTTGTTCCTCCCCAATGTAAACACCAGAATCCGTATTCCCAGCATCTCTGGGCTGGTGCATGTGCCTCCAGCCATTCAGATATGCCGCCTTTGGCTCCCTATTGCCATTTGCCAAGCATTTAATATGCACGGCAAACTGCTGACTGAATGAAAGCCCACACATGCGCCATATGGTCAAGGAAAGGGGAGTTTGTATGGGCGATCTTAGGGTTTTGCATCCCAGATCGAAATACCCCCAGGGGCACGGAACAAAACCTGGCATAGTCAAAATCCCAGGTTTGCTCCACGATAATATCTAATATTGAAAATCTGAACAGGCCTTCATGATGGCAAGAGGGGTACCCTAAAGCTGAACAAAAATGAGAATCGTGTGCTGCCGTATCCCTGGCAGCCTGTGTGTTCCCGCCCCAGCCTATCCGAATGGCTGGTGCGGCAACGCGTGCTCCCTATTAAAAACAATACGAGCCGTTTGCTGAACTACGTAGTCACGGCAGACTGCTCTTATTGGATGAGAACCCTCGCTTGCGCTGTTGGATCAGGGAAAGGTCGGTTATTACCGGCGCCCTGGGGAGGGGGGGGGTTCTCCCATCCCAGGAAGCCTCGGGGGTAAGCTGCATAGAAACATAGAAGGTTGACGGCAGAAGGAGACCATACGGTCCATCTAGTCTGCCCTTATGTGTATACTGTATGTTCTCTTTATCTTAGGATAGATGGAGGCTTATCCCAGGCATGTTTAAATTCAGTGACTGTTGATTTCTCAACTACCTCTGCTGGAAGTTTGTTCCAAGCATCTACTACTCTTTCTGTAAAATAATATTTTCTAACATTGCTCCTGATCTTCCCCCCGAGTTGGGTTTTGTTCTGCTTTAAATACATAAACTTCCTTTCTGGGTATAGGATCACTTTAAAGAATCAAAGCCTGTCTGGACCTGTCACATGGGGTATTTAAAGCTGAAGTTCCTGTTGTCACCTTCTATCCCCAGCCCAGTGCCCCAAAACAGCTGGCTGCCATTCTGGCGACCTACTGCTTCCGGTTAGTGTTTTTATGAATTTTGGTGAAAGGCTTTAGTTATAAAAAAAAAAAACACAGGCTGTTTTTGATCACTGGTCTGGGGGTAGAAGGTGATGACCTAAACTTCCCTTCTGAGTATAGGAGAAAAGAAGAATGGGTGTAAAGCTGGTGGTGGTGGTGGGGGGGGGGGAGATTTGTGCATAAGATGGACCTAAACTTCCCTGTGCAAAACCTGTATTCTTGCATTGATTCTGGTGAGCTGCTTGAGTACTGGACACGTCCAGACCTACTTTAGTATAAGCAGATGTAATATTTTCTTCAGTTTAAAGGTCTCTTGATTTATCGTTAAGCATTTGACCTTTGGCACCCTTGTGTGCAGTGTCTGCCTGTCCCCGTGCCAGCGTCCTTTTACCCTCCTTGTGCTGCTTTATCCTCCTTATGAATGCACAACCCTCTCCTTTGTTTTACGGAGGCTTAAACCTTTTCTTCCCGTGTCAATGTTGCTTGGCACTGGGATGTTGAACCTTTTGCCGGCTGAGTGATACAGTTTTTTTTGTATAAACAGAGATGCGGCCATTGAGTACACAGTGATGTTTGCCAGACCTTTCTACTAGGACAGGGTTTATAAACTTCAGGGATGCCGCTGGGATTTGGCGCTTAAGTAGTTGCCCTCCCTCCTGGGTGGTGTGGGGGGGCATCCTGATTGATGTCCAGACCCACTTGAATGTCGGCAGCCAATTATGGCCTCAGTGTGGCCAGCAATTGACTATGGTTGGTCACGTGGGCCCAGAAGAGGTGACTTTCAAATTCCTGGTTTTGGGAGGGGGAGGCATCCTGATTCATCCCAAACATCACCAACTCAAATCTGCTGGGTGGCCATGGCTAGCGGGGAAAACAAATGTCTATTCACAAAACTTGGTGTAAGCGGTGGAAGGAGCTTTCCCCTCAAGTTACTTTGGATTGGGGGGGGGGTTCTGATCAGGGGGGAGACTAAAAAGGGGGGTTTGGTCCACTTTAAAGGGATCTTGCAATGTATGTGCCTGTTATTGGCCATACACGTGACAATATTGCTTAATACAGCTTGAAGTGGAACAAATACCATCGAAATGATTTAACCCTCTTTAACAGATTTCCCTAGAGTCATTCCAAATTGTGGTTTGTTCCTGTTAAAGTGGACCTAAACCCAAGAATTTGACTATCCTGGGTTTTGGTCCCTTCCCCCTGCTGTGTGAAACCCCCCCAGATCGCTGAGCGCAACTCTCCTCTTCCCGGTTCACTTTTGCGGCCGCTGACGTCACGTCGTCTAAGCCTTCGTCTAAGGCCTGCGGCTCCTAGCGTGCTGGTGGCCGCATCCCCCGCTTCCCTCTAACAGGGAGCGTGCCCACGCCGGCCATTCACAAATGCCTGGCGCGGGTACACGCCCTGCTAGAGGGAAAATGGGTATGCTGCTCGCGCATGCGCCGTTGGACCGGGAAGTGTATGAGGCGACCCTAGGGGGTTTCACACAGTGGGGCATCCCGGTTTTGGATGCCCTGGGGGGGAGGGAGTTGATCAGCCTGGGAATCTTAGATTCCCGGGCTGATTGCGCTGGGTTTTGCTGCACTTTAGAGCAGTAAAAACCCAGTCATTTGACTCTTGTTCCATGCCCCCAGGGCAACCCAATTCCCAGGAGAGGCTGTGTGAAACACCCCAGTTCACCCAGTAAAACGCACCTCTCCTCGGTCCAGTGGTGCATCGGAGCCCTTTGCCATGTTTACCTCTTGGAAAAAGGTTCCGATTGCCTTAAGGGGGGGAATGTTGGGCAGAAGTTAAGCAGCAAAGCCTCTACCAATGGGTACCGAAGCGTGTGACGCCTGAGAGCGCCGACGCTGTGTGTGTATTTGAGTGCCGGACGCACGGAGCAGGCGCTACCTCTCGCTCGCTGCAGCGCTGTACTGGTGTTAGAGCGCCCAACACACATTACATTCATCAATGCCGGCCAGGTCACTACAGCGACCGAGACGCTAGGTTACAGCGTCTACTAGTGGTCGCTCATCTGGCAATACCTGGCGCTGGTAGTGAATCAGCCTCCACGTCGTTATACGTAGGCCTTGTGTTACATACGTCTAATTCTGAAAAGCTCTGAACGTCTGTTTCGGGTGCCAGCGTTTCCCGTAGTTCTGAATAGAAGCGGTGCCTTTTAGAAATGGTTTCTAAAGTTGTACATTGATTTGTCCGCTGTGACCCCAAGACGACGCAACTACTAGAAACCTTTCGCTATTAGTGTAATCGTAAATTAATTCAAGGCCAGTGCACTGGGTTTGCATAATGCTGTGCGATTAAATGTTGCCAAAGAGGTAGCTGTGGGCTGTATGTCCCCACGTGACCTCCTCTGTGCTGAATTATATTCATCATTGCATCACCTCTATTTCCAATTACCTGTAGAAAAAGGCTTCTGGGTTCTTCTGAGAAATTATATATATTTTATTCAAATTACACTGTTAGACTGTGAAGTTCGGTGGCTGATGTGTTCTAGATGGGGTGGGTGCTCGGCCGTGGATAAAAAACATCAACAGTAACACTTAAAATGGAACAAATCCTTGGATTTTTGGCAGTCTGTCTTTGGGGCTTTCCTATATGGGATGCCCTGCTGTGTAAACACCAGCCCCCAACATTGGTGTTAAAACTGGACTTTCCTTCAATCCCACAGTGCATGTGCGGGCTTGTCTCCAATTGGTAATATATGTTGTACCTATGAATGCACTGCATACATCTCTTGCTGGGGCGTGCTCCTGTGCCAGCCCCTCTGATGATGGAGCACCCCTCCTAGCGATCGGCGTATATCAGTGATTTCAAATCGGGCTGCTCCAGAGGTTAGGGGATCAGGCTAGGTCACAGGGTTTTGTGCCACTTTAAACTGATGCCCACAGCATAAAGCAATGTAAGATGTATAATATTTTCCTATTTTTTTCACTATTTATACTATTCACTATTTAAACCCATATATTTCCTATTTACACTATTCTTTTATTTTAATTTCTTTTATCAGAATGTAGTATTTTCCTAACTTAATATAATTTTATTTTAATCTCATCTGTGTTTCTAATTTTCCAAATGTATTTTTTTTTAATACAAATTAGTACTAATTGTAGTTCCTAATTATATATTATCCTAATGTAGTGTGTGTTTTTTTTTTTTTTTTTTTTTTTTTTTTTTTTTTTTTATTCCAAATTTATTGTAGTTTTCCTAACTTGTATATATATTTTTTTAAATTTATTGTGTGTAGCAATTGAAGTGAGTGTCTTTAAAGTGGACCAACACCCAGGATTTTGACTATCCTGGGTTTTGGTCCACTTCGGCGGGGCACCCCGATCGGGGGTGCCCCGCTGTGTGAAACCCCCCAGAAACCCCAAAAAACTCACCTCTCAACGCTCCCACGTGAACGCCGCAGCCAATCCCCGCCAACGTCCAGGCGGGGATCAGGAACGTCCAAGCCGCTGCCGCCGCCGCCGCCTCCCGCGCGTCACTCTCGGCGCGCGCGCGCCCCCGCCGGCCATTCACAGAGGGCCGGCGCGTGCACGTCTGGAGGGGCGCGTGGGAGGTGGCGGAAGAGGCGGCGGATCAGGTAGGGTCTTTTTGGGGTTTCTGGGGGGTTTCACCCCGTGGGACATGCCGATCTCGGATGTCCCGCGGGGTGGGAGGTGATCGGCCCGGGAATCTTATAGATTTCCGGGCCGATCACCCCTGGGTGTTGGTCCTCTTTAAGAGCCAGAAAGCCATGCTGCGACAGGCCATACTAAAGTGGACCAAAACCCATGCCGATTGATTCCCTGCCATCAGGGCATCCAAAATCGGGATTCCCCCGCTGTGTGAAACCCCCCAGGTTGCCCATAGACTTGATTCCTGGGCCAACAGCGCATGTGCGAGCCATGGCTGCATCCCTGCTATCTCTCAAGCAGGGCGCATGTCTGCGCCAGTTATTTGCGAATGGCCGGCACGCGCAGGCTCGGGGCGCTTGAAGCCACTGGCCTTAGACGAAGGCTTAGGCGACGTAACTTCAGCGGCTCAGATTGGATAAGCGGGCGCGCATGCGCCATAGGACCAGGAAGTAGTGAGTTGGGCTCGCTGATCTGGGGGGTTTCACACAGCAGGGCACCCCCGATCGGGGTGTCCCTGGGGAAAGGACCAAAACCCAGAATAGTCAAAACGCTGAGTTTTGGTCCACTTTAAAGTGGCAACCACTTCCATAACTCCATTCAAATTAGTAATTACAGACAGGGTAAATCTGCAGTACATAAGACATTACCAGCATTTTGTTATCAGTAAATGAATGTTGGGGGGGGGGAGGCTTGTACAGGTTGCAATAAAACGAGTCGGCAATATCTCTAAACCCGTTGTCAAATGCTGTTGAATGTAGAATGAGAAACAATTGTTTCATGAGTGTTGCTCACTTTTTTTTTTTTTTACTTCTGCAGTAGAGCGAGGCTCGAGGAGCAGGAGCCATGACTGAAATCAGTGACCTCGACCGACAGATTGAGCAGCTGAGACGCTGTGAGCTTATCAAAGAGAGCGAAGTCAAAGCTCTGTGTGCCAAGGCCCGGTGAGTGCCCTCAGAAATCCCTCACTCACTGCTTAACCTTCATTCCTGAGTAGGAAACGGCCTTGTCTAGGGGGGTGTAGGTGACACAGGGAGAAAAAAAAAATGTCCAGGCAGTTCTAATCCCATTTTTGGATTCTTTATTTTGAATCGCCTGTTCTGTGCACCTGAACCGAAGCTGTGCACCTAGAGACCTGGTTAGCCCTGCATTCTCGGTGACGAAATACAGGCTGATTCATTACTAACGCCAGGTAGCGACAGATGAGCGTCTGTAGCGAGGAATCGGAGCGACCGCTAGTAGTCGCTGTGCTCGATCATGGTTAGTTTTAGAGCGCCTCAGTCACTGTCTGCCATTGAATATGTTGTGTGAGTCGCAGTACTACGCTGTATGGGAGTGAACGGTAGCGCCAGCTCAGTGCGACCGACTCGCACCACATTCATCAAAAAAACAGCCTCAAACATCGCCGGCGCTCAAAATCATGTAGTTGTAGCCCATAGCGCCAGAAGCTGTGTGATTAAAGTCTTGGAACATGTATCCACTAGTAACAAAGCAAAAGCATATAGAGTTACATTATTACATTGTAACATGAACGCTTTAATACCAGACATGTAAGGACAATTCTGCATAAAAATATTAATCATAAAAGGTTTCAAAAGTGTCATTTTCTAGGCCAGCATACATCAGAAATATTTGAGATTTTATTTAAAAAAAAAAAAAATTGGGATCAGAAAAGGGATTTAAGGATCGTCCATAGAAATGTATGGGAGAGCGGCAGGTAGCGACAGGCAAGAAGTGGCGCTCTGCAAGGCTGAACGCCGGCGCTGTACGCTGAGCCTGGGATAATGATGAATCAGACGATACATGGCGTTCTAGTTGCTCACCAGATTCGGCTTCATAAATGTGGAATTGCTACAGTGTCTGGCGTTCACCTGGCGCTGTTCAGGCACTACCTGGCGCTGTTCAGGCACTACCTGGCGCTGTTCAGGCACTACCTGGCGCTGTTCAGGCACTACCTGGCGCTGTTCAGGCACTACCTGGCGCTGTTCAGGCACTACCTGGCGCTATCCCTTCATGAATAAGGCCCTAAGTCTCTCGAGCTTAGTGCATCAGCTCAGAAGCCAAAGGTGCTGGGGCTTCCAGAGGAACATCAGACCTAAAATAAAAAGGGGCCCTATTCTCCAGCACCCCCCTCCCCCCAATAAATTGACCCCTACTTACCATTTGGATGTTGCCGCTGCTTCAGGGCCCGATCCTCACCCCACTGCCCCCTTATCTGTTGCTAACTGTCGTGCACGGCTTTTAGCTCTTCAGTGTCCCACGCCAATCTTGCAGCTCCACAAAGTCTCGCGGGATTTCGGGCGGCCCCATTGCATCCCATCTAAGATTCTCGGGACGATCGATTCCCTCCCCCCGGGGCATCCAAAATCGGGATACCCCGCTGTGTGAAACCCCCCAGATCACCCCATACTTGTTTGCCAGTCCCATGGCGAATGCATGAGCCGCATCCCCACTATCCCTTCAGCAAGGCGCTTGTCCGCGCCAGACAGTTGTAAATGGCTCTAGCAGGGCATGTGCCCACACCAGGCATTTGTGATTGGCTGGCGCAGGCACGCTCCCTGTTAAGGGGAAGCGGGGGATGCGGCGGAGCCACTGGCCTTAAAGTGGACCAACACCCAGGATTTTGACTATCCTGGGTTTTGGTCCACTTCAGTGGGGCACCCCGATCGGGGTCCCGCTGTGTGAAACCCCCCAGATCACCCCATACACTTACCTTGTTTGCCAGTCCCATGGCGAATGCATGAGCCGCATCCCCACTATCCCTTCAGCAAGGCGCTTGTCCACGCCAGACATTTGTAAATGGCTCTAGCAGGGTGCGTGCCCTCACCAGGCATTTGTGATTGGCTGGCGCAGGCACGCTCCCTGTTAAAGGGAAGCGGGGGATGCGGCTGACAGTGCGCTTGGAGCCACTGGCCTTAAAGTGGACCAACACCCAGGATTTTGACTATCCTGGGTTTTGGTCCACTTCGGTGGGGCACCCTGATTGGGCCCCGCTGTGTGAAACCCCCCAGAAAGCCCCAAAAACTCACCTCTCCCCGCTCCCACCTGACCGCTGCAGCCAATCCCCGCCAGCGGACAAGTGGGAGGCAGCGACGGACAAGAGAGCCCGCCTCCCGCTCGTCACTCTTACAGGGCGCACGCCCGCGCCGGCCATTCACAAACGGCCGGCGCGGGTGTGCGTCCTGCTAGAGGGACGCGCTGGTGGCGGCGGCGGGCGCTGCTGGATCGAGGAGCAGGTAGGGATTTAGGGGTTTCTGGGGGGTTTCACATAGCGGGGCACCCCCGATCGGTCAGGGAGCTGATCGGTCCGGGAATCTTATAGATTCCTGGGCCGATTATGGGAGGGTGTTGGTCCACTTTAAGCGAAGGCTTAGACGACGTGATGTCAGCGGCTCCGAGCGCGCTGATTGGACGAGCGGCCTCGCATTTTCCGTAGGATGAGATGAGTTGGCATCGGCATCCTGGGGGTTTCACAAAATCCTGGGTTTCCTGGATGCTCCGCTGTACGAAATACTCCAGGATTACCGTACAATTCCTTCGTCTTTCACTATTGGTCCCTTACAGGAGCATCACAATTTGGGATTGTGAGGTTTTGCGCGCAGGCTCTCGTCCAATCAGGGCTGGCCACCGCGCAGATTGCCCGGCAATGGATTAACAAAACCAAAATCTTTCTGTCTAATTACCTTCTCCGTTGCTATATGGTGCTTGGCCTATGGAGACCAACATTGAACATGAAGATCTTTTGTGTTGCTTTTCTGAAACGAATATGATAATACAGATTAGAAGAGCCAGAATGGCCCTGCTCTGTAGGTGTAAGATCACAGCAATGCCTTGGAGGGTTACGTTGTCTGACTGGAACATTTTTTTTCTTCTTTCTCCCCCTAGAGAGATTCTAGTAGAAGAAAGCAATGTCCAGAGGGTGGACTCTCCTGTCACGGTAAGAAACGTTCTGCGGCATGGGGCTGTCATTTTAAAGCGCCTGCGTCATTGTAAACCGCCCCAGGTTCACATTTGCATAAAATCTATTTTATGCAAACGTCTGAGCCTTTTTTTTTTTTTTTATTGTTTTTATTGGGTTTTCAACATAGTAAGAATATGAAAGAAACAAGGGGGGAAGTGGGTGTGCACCGCTTGAATTGTTGATATCGAGATACTAGAGGGTGCTAGTAAGATAGGGACAATAACCTATAAATTACCCAAGAAGCTGAGCCCTAGACTAGCCCACAATGTCCCTATATAATTAAACTGCACACCACCATTATTTAGAAAAATATATGTATAAATTTATTGGATCATTCTTAGAACAACAAAAACATCACAAGACTTGATTAAAAAACATATAGGCGATTGTTGGGGGAATGGGGAAGTCCTATTTAAGAGCTATTAATGACCATCTATCACATAAATATGAGTTCATTAATCAATGTATTTAGTATCAAAAATAACCTTAAAGGGCTATATGGTGGCGTGTGAAGATGAAAGGTATATAAGTGCGCAGAAAGAAGAATAAGCTGAAATTAATACAGTGTGGTAGAGTGCCAAGTGCCTAAAGTGCAAGAACAAGTGTCAAAATTCATAAGTGCTGTGATAAACAGTGCACATAAAAGATGTGTATAGAAAGTGCTCAGCCTAATGTTAATGAAATAGTGCACACGCCAGCATAATAGCCAATGAATCAACAATGATTCATTGGTGTATAGAGACCGCAACTATACACCGACGCGTTGCGTGGCCTTCTGCCACTTCGCCAGGGTGAGTAGTATGAATATACACAACGCAAACTTCACACTGCGGGTGGCACCTACTATAGTATTTGAATAATGATATGAGGTGCACTGCTCCTCTTGGGGGACCCTATGAACCAATCCCAACACCAAAGAATTGGGGGTGCCCTCCCAAAACCCCCCACAAAATGGGTCCCTGGGGACTAACAATTGCACTCTCGGGTAATCGATGGATAGAGTAATCTTTATTGAAAATCATATCATTCAAAGCATTTTTAAAAACATTAGCCCAGTGCTGTTAACATGACCAGCCACATGGAGCCATCCTGCCAGATACAGTCTATTATAATGTACAGTGGAAAATCCTACCTACTACAACTTATTATAATGTGCTACCTATGCAATATATATGTACAATAAAGTGCTAAGTAATGGGAGTGCATCAATAAACAACCAAGTAACTAAGTGAGGGTAAAACCAATTAGAGAATAAAGTGCAATACCTATAAACCGCACATGGAACACACAAGAAAAGGTCCTTACTGTTATGCTGACCGGATGGCGACCATGCAGCGAGCCCACGCGTTCCGAGCCCGTGGGGCTCTTTCTCAAGGCTGGGTTATGAATATACACAATACAATTTTCTGGTGTAGTCGTCCTTATACATCAGTGAAGCAACATGGGTTGTATAACAAGTCAGATTGCAAGTCATTGCCATGCGTTAAGTTATCTACATCATTGTTGCGCGCATCGTTTGCCCCTGGAATTGCTGCTGTCAAGGCGAGGGCTGCAACGTCCCGGCAGCGTCAGACTTTTAAAAAGGAAGTCCAAGCTTTTTACCCCCTCCCTGTTTTAGTCTGATTTGGGTGTTTAAAATAATTAAAATAACTTGTCTGATCCCTAGAATCCTCCATGTCGTGTGTGTGGTGGTGGTGGGGGGGGGGGGGGCAGACATCGGGATTGGATGGCTGACCTTTCACTCACGGTCTCGGCTTTTTTTTTTTTTAATTCTTCATTTTCAATATTTTCCAATGTATTACATATAACATACATATAAGTATAGTACGCGCTCTGAGCTTCTAACACAACAATGCTCAAAACTCCTGGTAGCAGTATTGACCTTTACACCCTCTTTGGTCTCTGCAATGTCTCGGGACCCCCCCCCCCCCCCCAGCGATGTTACTCAAAGTCCGGAGCCTAGATCACCATGGGAGCGGGGGTACCTCTCCCCACTGAGTGCAACCATCACCTGCACAGCAAACTGTATGTCTATTGGGTGTGCGGTGGTCCCAGCTTCTGTGCAGATTGCCCACCCCCCACAGGGTATAGAACAGTGAAAAGGGTGGGTGAACTGGTACAAAATGCTTCGACTTCCCCTTTAAACCGGACCTTCAGCGTGATTTAATGGAAAGCCCAAACTCTTAAAAAAACGATTCCCCAGCATCTAAAATTAATATATTTTACATTTTTAGTCACTAACTTATTATTCTTTCCCCCGCTGGGCTGCAACTCTGTTCAGGAATTTAGGATACGGGCGCCGCCATCTTGACTCAGTAGCATCACACTTACTGAGGAGAGGAGAGTGGGATAAGGTACAGGGGGACGGGTTATAGCTGTGCTTTGCTCAGACAGAGCAGAGCTGGGGTCAGGAAAAGGACAGCAATCCCAGAATGCAGAGCAGCACAGTCAGGAGGCACTTCCTGTTTGCAGGCTGCCTGGTAAGATGGCAGCTTCCATAAGCCGCCATCTTGGATGTTTAAAGGCTCATAACATGCAGTAGATGCACGTAGGATGATTTTTAATGTGAGCAATCTGTATGTACAGGGTGTGGGAAACATATAAGATAGGCTCTTATTCAGGGTGAAGGTCCGGATTAATGTGAGCAATCTGTATGTACAGGGTGTGGGAAACATATAAGGCTCTTATTCAGGGTGAAGGTCCGCTTTAAGTCCAATCAGGGCTCACTGGGTTACTGGCTTTATATGGCTGCCGTTGTGATCGGTGTAAAAATGAGCAATTTCAGGGCATATCAATCCGATATGTAAATACCTTTAGTGCAGCTTTAGGGGCCCTGAGCATTAGGCGTGTGAATTGGCAAGAATCTGGCAATACGATACGTATCGCAATACACGTATGTCGATACGATATGTTGCCCATTTGCCTTTGCTGTTTATCCTTTTTGTATCGATTACCTTTGTGAAAACTAAAAACAATCAAATAGCCGCATGTGCTGTGGCTTCCAGTCCCCAGAGACCCTGTAGTCAGACAGGAAGTAGCAGGCCGGGCTGTTCACGGAGATGGGTGGGGAAGAGGGTCACTCTACACGGAATGGTTTTAGATAGTCTGTGTATGTATTGACTTTAGGGCACCTTGGTTGATGCCTTTAAACCGGACCTTCGGCATCATTTAACGAAAAGCCCAAACCCTTAAAAAAAACAAAAAAAAAATCCCCCAGCATCTAAAATTAATATATTTTAATTTTTGTCTCTTAATTACCACCCGCGGGGCTTCAAATTTGTTCAGGACTCTAGTATATATGGGCGCCACCATCTTGCCTCAGAAGCATCACTAAGGAGAGGGGTCAAAAGTACAGGGGGCGCGGTTATAGCTGTGCTTTGCACAGACAAAGCAGAGCTGGGGTCAGGGAAAGGACGGCGATCCCAGAATGCAGAGCGGCACAGTCAGAAGGCACTTGAGACTACAAGGGCCGCCATCTTGGATGTTAAATGGTTAAAATGCATTAAATGTAGGTAGGATGATTTTTAATGTGATGAATCTGTATGTACAGGGTGTGGGAAACATAAGATAGGCTCTTATTCAGGGTGAAGGTCCGGATTAATGTGGGCAATCTGTATGTACAGGGTGGGGGAAACATATAAGATAGGCTCTTATTCAGGGTGAAGGTCCGGATTAATGTGGGCAATCTGTATGTACAGGGTGTGGAAAACATATAAGATAGGCTCTTACTCAGGGTGAAGGTCCGGATTAATGTGGGCGATCTGTATGTACAGGGTGGGGGAAACATATAAGATATGCCCTTATTCAGGGTGAAGGTCTAGATTAAGCAAAACTGTATAGACCTTATATTGATATGAAGTCTCTTTCTTTTGTTGGCACAGGTGTGTGGCGATATCCATGGCCAGTTCTATGACCTGAAAGAGTTATTCAGGGTGAGTGCTGAATGGAAACGCCTGACATATACAGGAGGACGTTAAACGCGGGTTATCCAGCTAGGAACAGGAAATAGAAAATCCCAGAGACGTTTATAGTTCTGCTCAGGACACCTTTTGAGCAGAAATGCTTTCATTTTTTTTTTTTATACCCTGCAAACTAATTTGCATAACACATTGTTGAACCTTAAAGCAGAACAAGACCCAGGATTTTGTATTACTTCCAGGCATCCTGTTTTGGGATGCCCTGCTGTGTGCCCAGGTTTTCCTCTCAACTTGCTTTGACCCTGCCCTAAAGCACGTGCTCGTTTGCCTTGTATGTTAATGAAGAAACACATTTGTAATGTGGCCAGGACCTACTTTAGGCCATACAGGGTTTTGTTCTGCTTTAACTGATGCAGGGTATAGCTTCTCATTTGTTAGACAACCATGTTGAAAGACGCACTCTTTGGTCTTGGAAAATGTTGATTTGTTTCAGAAGGGTTAAATTCTGGCTTAAACCTTCAGCATGATTTAATGAAAAGCCCAGACCCTTAAACTATTCCCCAGCATCTAAAATTAAAAAAGTTTTTAGTCACTTACTTCTTTCCCCCACTGGGCTGCAACTGTTCAGCACTGTAGGATGCGGGCACCGCCATCTTGCCTCAAAAGCATTACATACTGAGGAGAGCGGGGTAAAGTGCAGGGGGCGGGTTATAGCAGAGCTGGGGTCAGGGAAAGGACTGCAATCCCAGAATGCAGAGCGACAGAAGACTTCCTGTTTGTAGGCTGCCTGATGCTCCATGAGCCGCCATTCTGTATGTACAGGGTGTGGGAAACCATAAGATATGCTCCTATTCAGGGTGAAGGTCCGCTTTAATTACTGGCATGAATCAAACAAAGCATTTGCTGGCCAACGTATTAATAAAAAGTGTAAGGACAGTGGGGAAACATCCCCTTTAAGATGGGAATGTGATCAGTGGAAGGACAGTAGGGAAACATCCCCTTTAAGATGGGAATGTGATCAGTGGAAGGACAGTGGGGAAACATCCCCTTTAAGATGGGAATGTGATCAGTGGGAGGGCAGTGGGGAAACATCCCCTTTAAGATAGGAATGTGATCAGTGGAAGGACAGTAGGGAAACATCCCCTTTAAGATGGGAATGTGATCAGTGGGAGGGCAGTGGGGAAACATCCCCTTTAAGATGGGAATGTGATCAGTGGGAGGGCAGTGGGGAAACATCCCCTTTAAGGTAGGAATGTGATCAGTGGGAGGGCAGTGGGGAAACATCCCCTTTAAGATGGGAATATGATCAGTGGAAGGACAGTGTGGAAACATCCCCTTTAAGATGGGAATATGATCAGTGGAAGGACAGTGGGGAAACATCCCCTTTAAGATGGGAATATGATCAGTGGAAGGACAGTGTGGAAACATCCCCTTTAAGATGGGAATATGATCAGTGGAAGGACAGTGGGGAAACATCCCCTTTAAGATGGGAATATGATCAGTGGAAGGACAGTGTGGAAACATCCCCTTTAAGATGGGAATATGATCAGTGGAAGGACAGTGGGGAAACATCCCCTTTAAGATGGGAATATGATCAGTGGAAGGACAGTGTGGAAACATCCCCTTTAAGATGGGAATGTGATCAGTGGAAGGACAGTGTGGAAACATCCCCTTTAAGATGGGAATATGATCAGTGGAAGGACAGTGGGGAAACATCCCCTTTAAGATAGGAATATGATCAGTGGAAGGACAGTAGGGAAACATCCCCTTTAAGATGGGAATGTGATCAGTGGAAGGACAGTGGGGAAACATCCCCTTTAAGATAGCAATGTGATCAGTGGAAGGACAGTGGGGAAACATCCCCTTTAAGATGGGAATGTGATCAGTGGGAGGGCAGTGGGGAAACATCCCCTTTAAGATAGGAATGTGATCAGTGGAAGGACAGTGTGGAAACATCCCCTTTAAGATAGGAATGTGATCAGTGGGAGGGCAGTGGGGAAACATCCCCTTTAAGATAGCAATGTGATCAGTGGAAGGACAGTGGGGAAACATCCCCTTTAAGATGGGAATGTGATCAGTGGGAGGGCAGTGGGGAAACATCCCCTTTAAGATAGGAATGTGATCAGTGGGAGGGCAGTGGGGAAACATCCCCTTTAAGATAGGAATATGATCAGTGGAAGGACAGTGGGGAAACATCCCCTTTAAGATAGGAATATGATCAGTGGAAGGACAGTGGGGAAACATCCCCTTTAAGATGGGAATATGATCAGTGGAAGGTCAGTGGGGAAACATCCCCTTTAAGATAGGAATGTGATCAGTGGAAGGACAGTGGGGAAACATCCCCTTTAAGATAGGAATGTGATCAGTGGAAGGACAGTAGGGAAACATCCCCTTTAAGATGGGAATGTGATCAGTGGAAGGACAGTGGGGAAACATCCCCTTTAAGATGGGAATGTGATCAGTGGAAGGACAGTGGGGAAACATCCCCTTTAAGATAGGAATATGATCAGTGGAAGGACAGTGTGGAAACATCCCCTTTAAGATGGGAATGTGATCAGTGGAAGGACAGTAGGGAAACATCCCCTTTTAAGATGGGAATGTGATCAGTGGAAGGACAGTGGGGAAACATCCCCTTTAAGATGGGAATATGATCAGTGGAAGGACAGTGGGGAAACATCCCCTTTAAGATGGGAATGTGATCAGTGGAAGGACAGTGGGGAAACATCCCCTTTAAGATGGGAATGTGATCAGTGGAAGGACAGTGGGGAAACATCCCCTTTAAGATAGGAATGTGATCAGTGGAAGGACAGTAGGGAAACATCCCCTTTAAGATGGGAATGTGATCAGTGGAAGGACAGTAGGGAAACATCCCCTTTAAGATAGGAATGTGATCAGTGGAAGGACAGTAGGGAAACATCCCCTTTAAGATAGGAATATGATCAGTGGAAGGACAGTAGGGAAACATCCCCTTTAAGATGGGAATGTGATCAGTGGAAGGACAGTAGGGAAACATCCCCTTTAAGATAGGAATATGATCAGTGGAAGGACAGTAGGGAAACATCCCCTTTAAGATGGGAATGTGATCAGTGGATGGACAGTGTGGAAACATCCCCTTTAAGATAGGAATGTGATCAGTGGAAGGACAGTGGGGAAACATCCCCTTTAAGATGGGAATGTGATCAGTGGAAGGACAGTGTGGAAACATCCCCTTTAAGATAGGAATATGATCAGTGGAAGGACAGTGGGGAAACATCCCCTTTAAGATAGGAATGTGATCAGTGGAAGGACAGTGTGGAAACATCCCCTTTAAGATGGGAATATGATCAGTGGAAGGACAGTAGGGAAACATCCCCTTTAAGATAGGAATGTGATCAGTGGAAGGACAGTGGGGAAACATCCCCTTTAAGATAGGAATATGATCAGTGGAAGGACAGTAGGGAAACATCCCCTTTAAGATGGGAATGTGATCAGTGGAAGGACAGTGGGGAAACATCCCCTTTAAGATAGGAATATGATCAGTGGAAGGACAGTGTGGAAACATCCCCTTTAAGATGGGAATATGATCAGTGGAAGGACAGTGTGGAAACATCCCCTTTAAGATGGGAATATGATCAGTGGAAGGTCAGTGGGGAAACATCCCCTTTAAGATGGGAATGTGATCAGTGGAAGGACAGTGTGGAAACATCCCCTTTAAGATGGGAATATGATCAGTGGAAGGACAGTGGGGAAACATCCCCTTTAAGATGGGAATGTGATCAGTGGAAGGACAGTGTGGAAACATCCCCTTTAAGATGGGAATATGATCAGTGGAAGGACAGTGGGGAAACATCCCCTTTAAGATGGGAATGTGATCAGTGGAAGGACAGTGTGGAAACATCCCCTTTAAGATGGGAATGTGATCAGTGGAAGGACAGTGGGGAAACATCCCCTTTAAGATGGGAATGTGATCAGTGGAAGGACAGTGGGGAAACATCCCCTTTAAGATAGGAATGTGATCAGTGGAAGGACAGTGTGGAAACATCCCCTTTAAGATGGGAATGTGATCAGTGGATGGACAGTGTGGAAACATCCCCTTTAAGATAGGAATGTGATCAGTGGATGGACAGTGTGGAAACATCCCCTTTAAGATAGGAATGTGATCAGTGGAAGGACAGTGTGGAAACATCCCCTTTAAGATGGGAATGTGATCAGTGGAAGGACAGTAGGGAAACATCCCCTTTAAGATAGGAATGTGATCAGTGGAAGGACAGTGGGGAAACATCCCCTTTAAGATAGGAATATGATCAGTGGAAGGACAGTGTGGAAACATCCCCTTTAAGATGGGAATATGATTAGTGGAAGGTCAGTGGGGAAACATCCCCTTTAAGATGGGAATGTGATCAGTGGAAGGACAGTGTGGAAACATCCCCTTTAAGATGGGAATATGATCAGTGGAAGGACAGTGGGGAAACATCCCCTTTAAGATGGGAATGTGATCAGTGGAAGGACAGTGTGGAAACATCCCCTTTAAGATGGGAATATGATCAGTGGAAGGACAGTGGGGAAACATCCCCTTTAAGATGGGAATGTGATCAGTGGAAGGACAGTGTGGAAACATCCCCTTTAAGATGGGAATGTGATCAGTGGAAGGACAGTGTGGAAACATCCCCTTTAAGATGGGAATATGATCAGTGGAAGGACAGTGGGGAAACATCCCCTTTAAGATGGGAATGTGATCAGTGGAAGGACAGTGTGGAAACATCCCCTTTAAGATGGGAATATGATCAGTGGAAGGACAGTGGGGAAACATCCCCTTTAAGATGGGAATGTGATCAGTGGAAGGACAGTGGGGAAACATCCCCTTTAAGATAGGAATGTGATCAGTGGAAGGACAGTGTGGAAACATCCCCTTTAAGATGGGAATGTGATCAGTGGATGGACAGTGTGGAAACATCCCCTTTAAGATAGGAATGTGATCAGTGGATGGACAGTGGGGAAACATCCCCTTTAAGATAGGAATGTGATCAGTGGAAGGACAGTGTGGAAACATCCCCTTTAAGATGGGAATATGATCAGTGGAAGGACAGTAGGGAAACATCCCCTTTAAGATGGGAATGTGATCAGTGGAAGGACAGTGGGGAAACATCCCCTTTAAGATAGGAATATGATCAGTGGAAGGACAGTAGGGAAACATCCCCTTTAAGATGGGAATGTGATCAGTGGAAGGACAGTGGGGAAACATCCCCTTTAAGATGGGAATATGATCAGTGGAAGGACAGTGTGGAAACATCCCCTTTAAGATGGGAATGTGATCAGTGGAAGGACAGTGGGGAAACATCCCCTTTAAGATGGGAATGTGATCAGTGGAAGGACAGTGTGGAAACATCCCCTTTAAGATGGGAATGTGATCAGTGGAAGGACAGTGGGGAAACATCCCCTTTAAGATGGGAATGTGATCAGTGGAAGGACAGTGGGGAAACATCCCCTTTAAGATAGGAATGTGATCAGTGGAAGGACAGTGTGGAAACATCCCCTTTAAGATGGGAATGTGATCAGTGGATGGACAGTGTGGAAACATCCCCTTTAAGATAGGAATGTGATCAGTGGATGGACAGTGTGGAAACATCCCCTTTAAGATAGGAATGTGATCAGTGGAAGGACAGTGTGGAAACATCCCCTTTAAGATGGGAATGTGATCAGTGGAAGGACAGTAGGGAAACATCCCCTTTAAGATAGGAATGTGATCAGTGGAAGGACAGTGGGGAAACATCCCCTTTAAGATAGGAATATGATCAGTGGAAGGACAGTGTGGAAACATCCCCTTTAAGATGGGAATATGATCAGTGGAAGGTCAGTGGGGAAACATCCCCTTTAAGATGGGAATGTGATCAGTGGAAGGACAGTGTGGAAACATCCCCTTTAAGATGGGAATATGATCAGTGGAAGGACAGTGGGGAAACATCCCCTTTAAGATGGGAATGTGATCAGTGGAAGGACAGTGTGGAAACATCCCCTTTAAGATGGGAATATGATCAGTGGAAGGACAGTGGGGAAACATCCCCTTTAAGATGGGAATGTGATCAGTGGAAGGACAGTGTGGAAACATCCCCTTTAAGATGGGAATGTGATCAGTGGAAGGACAGTGGGGAAACATCCCCTTTAAGATGGGAATGTGATCAGTGGAAGGACAGTGGGGAAACATCCCCTTTAAGATAGGAATGTGATCAGTGGAAGGACAGTGTGGAAACATCCCCTTTAAGATGGGAATGTGATCAGTGGATGGACAGTGTGGAAACATCCCCTTTAAGATAGGAATGTGATCAGTGGATGGACAGTGTGGAAACATCCCCTTTAAGATAGGAATGTGATCAGTGGAAGGACAGTGTGGAAACATCCCCTTTAAGATGGGAATGTGATCAGTGGAAGGACAGTGGGGAAACATCCCCTTTAAGATGGGAATGTGATCAGTGGAAGGACAGTAGGGAAACGTCCCCTTTAAGATGGGAATGTGATCAGTGGAAGGACAGTGGGCTAACATCCCCTTTAAGATGGGAATGTGATCAGTGGAAGGACAGTGGGGAAACATCCCCTTTAAGATGGGAATATGATCAGTGGATGAACAGTGGGGAAACATCCCCTTTAAGATGGGAATGTGATCAGTGGAAGGACAGTGGGGAAACATCCCCTTTAAGATGGGAATATGATCAGTGGATGAACAGTGGGGAAACATCCCCTTTAAGATGGGAATGTGATCAGTGGAAGGACAGTAGGGAAACGTCCCCTTTAAGATGGGAATGTGATCAGTGGAAGGACAGTAGGGAAACGTCCCCTTTAAGATGGGAATGTGATCAGTGGAAGGACAGTGGGCTAACCTAGTAATGTGTACTTGCCATTTGTCCCCTGCAGCTCTACTGTGTGGGTCCCATGTTCCCCTGCTGCTTTACCGTCCAGACATCTGCATACTTGTGGTTGGGATCCGGTAATTGTCTCTCATAGCCCAGCAGCATCATGGGAGTCTTGTTTCAGCCCCACACACCTACTCATTTATTTCAATGGCTAGAGTAGGGGTGTGAATGCTGCTATGGCTGCCTGGTGCTGGAGGAAGGTGTCGCCCAGTCTCAATCACTGGTAACTGATGAGTTACAGAAGCGCACGGTGCTCTAGAGCGAGCTGGGCCTACTTTTTAGTCTACTATTGAGGGGTGTCAACCTGACACAAGTGTAAGGCTTTGATTGGTGGTCAGGACCAGGGGATGGACACTGGAGGCGGAGGAAGAAATTCTACTGCTATTCGGTGACCAAAAGATGGCGTGGGATGGACACTGCATCAGGTAAGTTGTCGGGCAATTGATTTTAATGGTGAAGCTGGTTTGGCTTGGTCAGCTGTCGTTCTGCTTTATCATGCTTATGTTCTCTATTGATGAGGATTTCCTTTTTGTCAGGTTGGAGGAGATGTACCGGAAACCAATTATCTCTTCATGGGCGACTTTGTTGACCGTGGTTTCTACAGTGTTGAAACATTCCTGCTGCTTCTAGCTTTGAAGGTAAAACTTGCGGTTTCCTGCCCCCCCCCCCTTACGTACATCAAATGGTCTTGTCTCTCCCATGGTCCTCGCACAATCAGATCGAAAAAAAAAAAAAAAATATACAACTTGCTGGTCAAGACTCTTAGCATACACAAGTCTTAAAGTGGACCACAACCTAGGATTTTGACTATCCTGGGTTTAGGTCCTTTCCCCCAGAGCACCCTGATTGGAGATGCCTGCTGTGTGAAACCCCCCAGATTGCCTAAGGCAACTCTCCTCATCCCCGTCCTACGGCGCATGTGCGGCCGCTTGTCCAGTCAGCGCGCTCGGAGCTGCTGGCGTTACGCCGTCTAAGGCCAGTGGCTCAGAGTGCTGGAGGCCGCATCCCCTGCTTTCCTCTAACGGGGAACGTGCCTGCGCCGGCCATTCACAAATGCCTGGCGTGGGCATGTGCCCTGCTAGAGGGATAGCGGGGATGCAGCTCGCGCATGCGCCGTTGGACCGGGTAGCAAGGTACGTGAACGGGGCGACCTGGGGGGGGGGGGGGGTTTCACATAGGGCATCCCGGTTTTGGATTCCCCGGGAATCTTAGATTCCCATGCCGATCGCACTGGGTTTTGGTCCACTTTAAATGTACAAACAAATGTTGATTATAGCTTAGTGGAATTAATAGCACTCGTAGACAGATTGCTATAAGCTGGGCAGACCAAAATCCACCGAGCTTTGATAGATGGAAATGTTTTTTTCTTTATTGCATGGCACGGCCCGCTTCGGTATTCATAACAGCTGGGTTATTCCACCACAAGGTGGCGCAGTGTACTGCAGAAGAGCTGTGGCATCTCCCGGCCCCCTATAAAAACGGGATTAACCATAGAGTTCCCAGTGTTTCCTCTGCAGTGAAACTGCAAAGATAGAAGATGGCTCTTTCTATGCGCAGGTGAGCGAGGCAACCAAGCCTGCGGACCTGCAAGTCTATTTCCACCCGTTTCTGGACCCTTACTGCCTCCCAGCCTCGGCTGACAGATCGGGTGACGGTAGAAGAGCACTAGGGTCAAGTGCTCCAGAAGCGCTGCTCCAAGCCGCAGACCCTGTTCCACAAAGGGTAGCCAGCCATAGGCTTTATGGTGAGCCTACTAGGAATGCGGAGTTCCTGTCCTGCCTTCTGTGGGGGTAAATGTTTTGGGGACTGTCGTCTTCTTTTCCTTCAGGGGTCCCACCCCCTCCTGGCCTGGATACTCGCGGCTGCCTTCTCGTCTCTCTCTCCCCCCTCCCCATCTCTAACTTTCTAACTTTGGGGGGGGGGGGGGGTGGAATTGCGTTGAGTGGTGTTGTAGTGGTTTTGGCGTTTACAGTTTTTTGGTGTTTTTTGCCCGCCTGCGGGCGCTATAACCTGTGGCGTTTTTGCTTTGTCATGGCGCCGTCGGGGTCACGTGGGTGCCGTTTTCGCGCTCTTCGGGGGGCGGGTCCCAGGGGATGATGCGTATCACGTCGTCCTCCCGCGGCCCGCCCCTTGAGGTACCTCTGCCGGCGCCATTTTGGATTAGCTGCGCGTGGTGTGTCGCTTCATCCTGCGGTCTGTGCCTTGGTGACCCTGCGGTGTCCTTGGTCCGTGAGTCCCCCTTGGGGTTTTCTTTATTGGTCTCATGGGGCATGTGCTGCGGGATGCTCATGTGTCGTTACTTATGTCTTTCAGGCGGGATACCAGTGGGTTGTGGTTTCTCCCGGCTCTACTCCTTCCTCCCCCTCATCCCCCCCTTTTTTGCTGATCTGGGGGCATCCCGGGTGGCTTTTGTATTAGCCTTTACCCAGCGCTGGCCTATTGCGCCTGTGTTAATCACCATATGGAGGCTTCTGGGGATAGCATGCTCAGGGGTCCTTCGGGGCAATCCCGGCTGTGTTCCATGTGCGGGGTATCCCCTATCAGTAATGATGTCAAGGTGTGCGTGCCGTGTGCTCAAAGTGTCCTTGCGCTCCAGCTTGGTCTGCGCCCCTTCGACATCACCTACAACCCCCCCCCCCCCCCCCCCCCCACTGCTGCAATTAGCTCCCAGTGAGGGGGATGCTAGCAGAGGGTCACAGTCTGATCTGGCACAGCGTGTGGCCAACATTGAGAAGCAGCTTGCCGGGCCTATTCCTCGGAAGGCTTCTGGCAAGAAGCGGCACCTGACTTCCACACCCTCACGCTCCACTGAGGAGTATGAGGAATTTGATGCTCCTGGGGGACTTTATTCCCTAGAAGAAGGGGAACTGTTCCAGGACTCTTGCTCCTCTGGGGACCAGCAGGAGGGTTGCATTAGTGAACCTGGGTCTACGTCCGGGGAGGAATCATGGTACCCTGAGGACACTGACAATCTGCTGTCACAAATTTTTGAAATCTTGCACATTGCTCCCTCTGAGGTGGCTAAAAGAAAGCAGGGTGAGCTTTTTCGTCCTGGTAAACAGTGTCTGGAGTTCCCTGAGCAGGGCTATTTCACTTCTATGGTGCTTAGGGAGTGGGAACGCCCTAACAGGCTGCCCGCTGTGCCCAAGGGATTGGATAAGAGAGATCCCTTTCCTGCTGATATAGTAAAGCGTTGGTCCTGTCCCCCTGAGGTGGACGCTCCCGTGCTAGGCCTGTCTAATACTTGGTGTCATGCCCCTGACACTATCACTCTGAAGGACAGCGAGGACCGGCGCATGGATCAGCTGGCCTGCCATGCTTTTACTTGTGTGGGGGCTGGACTGCGCCCGGCCTGTGCTGCTGCCACTACTGCTATTGCCCTTAAACTGCTCAAGCGTCTCTGCCATGGCGCTATGGCTGGTAGGAGGAGAGAGGATTATAGGGCCCTCTTGCTTTGCTCTGATTTTGTTGCATTTATCCTTACTGCCATGGATGATGCTGTGAGGCTGGGCGGTAGGGCCTCTGCACTTTCGGTGGCTATGCGCCGCTCTGTTTGGTTACGTCAGTGGGCAGCTGATGCTGCTGCTAAAAAGGCTCTCACTGGGCTCCCCTTTGCGGGGCTGCCGCTCTTTGGTGAGCGTCTTGATGTTTTAGCCAAGGATGGCAGGCTGCCTCAGCGCAGGAGACGGGCCCGGCCTTTTCGGGGGACCTCAGTCTCCCTCCCCTCCCTTCGTTCTTCCAGAGGAGGTTGTGGCTCCCTCTTCTCAGGTAGCCGCAGAGAGTCTTGGGGCCGTGGCAGATCCCATGGTCGCCCCGGTCTCTCCTGGGGTTCCAAGCCCAAACCCCCTCCCAAGGCCCCTAAGGCATGAGGAGGCGCCCTCACCCATCCGGGTGGGGGGACGGCTTCGGCTCTTTGCTCACGTCTGGAGGCTCCACGTTTTAGACCGGTGGGTTCAGGAGGTGGTGTCCTCCGGTTACAAGATAGTTTGCAGCCTGGCGGCACCCAAGTTTCATCAGATCCCGGATGTCTTTAAACCCCGTCAGCTCAAGGGTTACTTTCGGCGGCTCAATGCCTGCTGGAGTCAGGGGTCATTTGTCCTGTGCCCCATCAAGAACGGGGTCAGGGGTACTATTCCAATCTCTTTACTGTCCCCAAAAAGGACGTCTCTCTGAGCCCCATTCTGGACTTGAAGGGCCTCAACAAGTTTGTCAGATTCAAACATTTTCACATGGAGACGCTACGCTCTGCTGTCGGTACCCTTCGCCCGGGCGACTTCATGACCACCGTGGACATCAAGGATGCTTATCTTCATGTGCCCATCTTCCCATGTCATCAGATATTTCTGAGGTTCGTGCTGGAGGATCAGCATTACCAGTTTGTGGCCTTACCATTCGGTATCGCCTCGGGTGTTCACCAAGGTGCTGGCGGGAGTGATGGCATTGCTACGAACCCGAGGCATTCGCATCCTTCCCTACCCGGACGACATCCTCATTGTGGCTCAGTCCTTTCATCAGGCCAAAAAGGGCACCCCGGTGGTGATCTCCACTCTGGAGTCCTTCGGCTGGGTGATCAATTTTCCTAAGTCTTCACCTGCATAATGGATGGTCAGGGTTAACCCTGTCCTCAAAGAAGATATACTTATTAATTTGGCCTCACCCCGATGAAGAAGCTCCAACAGATAGGCATCAAAATATGGAATTGATGATGGACCATCAAGATGTCAACCATTAAAAGTGGATTACTTGCTGAGGGGGAAAATAGACCTGGACAAAGCAGTTTCAGGGGAGATGGTGTTACCTAGCATTTTATTTTACTATAAAATCACAAAATTTTGAAAGGCTGCAAACCACACAAGAGTAATTGATTTTGCGCTCATAAAGTGTATTATATATAATTCATACAAAATAGTTGTAGTCACAAGTATAAAAATACAAAACGGCCAAATCCATAGATGTAATTATGGTCCATAAGCCTCAGGAGACTAGTATACCTCACGTAAAGAAGGAAAAATGAATAACCAGTAACCATACATAGTAATATAAGTCTGTCTAGGTAACAATTAATTACCAATGATGAAAGAGCCATAGAGGTGTTGCTTTAGGTCCTCCTGAGGGTTATTTGTAGAGACTGTTTGCATAAGGTCAAGGCAGCAACAAAAATAAGATATATATATTCTTATCAGTAATAATTCAGGAAAGGTGAACCTTAGTCAGTATACAGATGGTCTTTGACACAAAGCCGCACAACCCCAAAATTTTTTTCACAAAATGATTACCTTATAATTGTAAATAAAAAATTCAAGCACATACAAAGACACACAGATCATAGACATAGCAAATAATTACAAATGTAATTTAAAACTCCGCGGGGAAAGATGATTTAAGTAAAGCTTTTTTTAGAAATAAAATTAAACTAGATGCCTGAAAAATACAACACCTGGGTGGGAAGTCTCCAAACTTATTGTGAATCCCACCACCACGAGATCAAAGAAAACATTATCCATAATCTGGTGAGCATGAATAAACAGGCAGTCAGCCTTGATTTTAGAGGATTTCATGCTATGCTTTGTTCTCATTTCAATTACATGTTGTTACAAGTGGACCAACACCCAGGATTTTGACTATCCTGGGTTTTGGTCCACTTCGGTGGGGCACCCCGCTGTGTGAAATCCCCCAGAAAGCCCCAAAAAACTCTCCCCGCTCCCACGTGAACGCCGCAGCCAATCCCCGCCAACGTCTAGGCGGGGGACAGGAACGTGCAAGCCTCTTCCGCCGCCTCCCGCGCGTCACTCTCGGTGCGCGCGCCCCCGCCGGCCATTCACAGAGGGCCGGCGCGGGCGCACGTCTGGAGGGGCGCGCGGGGGGGATCAGGTAAGGTCTTTTTGGGGTTTCTGGGGGGTTTCACCCCGCGGGACATCCCGATCTCAGATGTCCCGCGGGGTGGGAGGTGATCGGCCCGGGAATCTTATAGATTTCCGGGCCGATCACCCCTGGGTGTTGGTCCACTTTAACCTGGTGATTGGAATTACAAATCAGCGAGTCCTATGGAAACCCCCTGTCTGCTGCACAATCTGGATTCAATTCTGAAGAGTTTTGGTGTATTTAAGGCGGAATATCAAGAATCTACTATTTAATGGAACTTTCTTGAACTATTTATAATCTGCCTTAATTTGGTATGTTTTCTTTGATCTCGTGGTGGTGGGATTCACAATAAGTTTGGAGACTTCCCACCCAGGTGTTGTATTTTTCAGGCATCTAGTTTAATTTTATTTCTAAAAAAAGCTTTACTTAAATCATCTTTCCCCGCGGAGTTTTAAATTACATTTGTAATTATTTGTCTATTCCATTTGTGGCCGTGCCAATACGGCTAACTACAACTTCAGCGCAGGGTCTGCTTAAAGTGGACCAACACCCAGGGGGGATCGGCCCGGGAATCTATAAGATTCCCGGCCCGATCCGATCCCTCCCCGCGGGACATCCGAAATCGGGATGTCCTGCGGGGAGGAACCCCCCAGGAGGCCCACAATCCTTACCTTACCGGCGATCCAACGGCGCATGCGCGAGACGCGGCCGCGTCTCTCGCTTCCCTCTAGCAGGGCGCGCTCCCGCACCGGCCGTTTTGTGAATGGCCGGCGCAGGCGCGCTCCCTGTTAGAGCGGCTCTGAGCGCTGTCATTGGCCGGACAAGGTCACGTGGGAGCGGGGAGAGGTGAGTTTTTGCGGCGATCGGGGGGGTTTCACACAGCTGGGCACCCCCGATCGGGGTGCCCCACCTAAGTGGACCAACACCCAGGATAGTCAAAATCCTGGGTGTTGGTCCACTTTAAAAGCACCTAATAATTCACCTTCATTATTAATTTTTACTAGCGCGGTATTCTGTGGTTTATTCCTCATTTACAGATCATAGACATAAACGCATAAAAAAATATCACCATATTATGAGGGTCCCAATTCCGGCCAGTTGGCCTCACATTGACGCGTTGCGTGGGCCCCAAACGTCCCACTTCATCAGGATGTAACACAATTTTAAACTTGCCTTTCTCACTCTGCCCTAGCCTGTGTTTATATGGTCACGACCTTGGCCATATAGGTCCGTATCGCACTTTAAAAGTTTTTTTATATGTTAACACGGTTGTGATTATTTTCTAGCACTAGCACTTTGCATATTTATGGTCAAATCACGTGATTACTAATAGATTGTAGCCCTTTAAATCTCTTCGGCACTTGTCTGGCTGGCAGCCATTCACTGTATATCTAACTATAGATTACACTCTTGGATCATATGGAGAAGGTGCAATAGGAATTAAAGGCATTAGAAGGGCACTGTGCAATAACAATAATTTTTTGATTAATTGATTAGTTCCCATGTTCTCTTGGCAGCTGATTTGTGTTTAATTGCTTTTAATGTTTGTCTATGATCTGTGTGCCTTTTGTATGTGCTTGATTTTTTTTGATTTACAATTAAAGGTACTCATATATTTTGACAAAAAGCCGCACAACCCCAAATTTTTTTTAACAAAGACCATTTAGGGTCGATCTGGCGGTTCTGTCCATGTTGTACAAGATTTGGTTGACACAATTGTGTCTTGGTTCTTTGCAGGCCAGCACCTATTGACTGTATAGGATTGAATTATAGCTGTGCTGAGACCCAATCCGTTTGTATAAGATGAATGAAAATCAATTACTCTTGTTAATCCTGCATCCTTTCAAAATTATTTTGTGGTTTGATTCGAGTGGGGTCTGTGGTGGGAACAGCCCCGGATAGGAAAGCACCCACCTCTTTGATTGCACTAAGTCAGTGCTACTACCATTATTGTTAATACTATTATTTTACTATGAAACTGATGCAATACCTGGACTCCTGATTTAATCTGCATTGCTGTTTGTAGGTTCGCTACCCAGACAGAATCACCCTGATCCGTGGGAACCACGAAAGTCGGCAGATCACCCAAGTGTACGGCTTCTACGACGAGTGTCTACGAAAGTACGGCTCTGTGACCGTCTGGAGATACTGCACAGAGATCTTTGACTATCTTAGTCTGTCGGCCATCATTGACGGAAAGGTGAGAGCCAGGCCCGAAATGGCAGCACGGGATTTTGTGTAGATGTTACACGTGGAGGCTGATTTAATACTAGCGCCATGTGAGTGTCTGTATAGCGGGGCTTAGAGTGACTGCTAGAAGACGCTATAAGCAGGCGTCGGGCGATGTAACCTAGCGTAGCGGTCACTGTAGTATCCTAGCCTTTATTGAATGTGATATCTGTAGAAGCGCTGTCCCTAATTCACTACAGAGCCAATGGAGAATGCTAGGTGGTGTCCTAAGATCAAAGCGCCTAAGACTACGACACATCTAACGCTGCAGCGCTCCACACCATATTTAAGAAAAGATTACACACTCAGTGTCCGTTCTGGATTTGGTCGCTATAGCATAGAGCGCCAGACGCTGTGTGATCAAAGTCTGTTTTTAAACATGTATCCACCAGTAACAAAGCGAAAACACATGGAATGACATTGTTATAACACTGACAATAGCACTTTAGTGCCAGACCTGCACATACAAATATAAAGAAAATAAAATAATAAAAGTTTGTCTGCAGCCAGGAGAGGTCACACAATGATTTGAGCAAAAAAAACAAAATTGCGTCACGCTTTTTAAACACAACCAAATAAAACATTGAAATGTATGGGAGAGCGACAGGTACTACATAGCGCTGCTGAATCTAGAGCTCCGGCGCTATACACTGAGCCTCCTGTAATACATGTGGCGCTGTTAGAGGCGCTCACCAGATGCGCTTTCTTAAATGTGTTTTGTGTACAGCGCCCGGCGTTCGCCAGACACTACCTGCCGCTACGAGGCGCTATCCTTTCTTAAATTACCCACGGTCATCTGCTATTTGCACGAAGAATGCATGGCTTCATATAATCCGTATAGAAGTTTGTGTCTTGTCCCGTCTCCTCTGATTGGCTGTTTTGCCTCTCTGGAATACTTGCAGTTCATTATGCATCCTGTGTAAGGTTTTCCTCTCATATGAAAACATGATCTTCACCACTCTTCCTTCAGATATTCTGCGTCCATGGCGGGTTGTCTCCTTCTATACAAACGCTAGACCAGATCCGAACCATAGACCGCAAGCAAGAAGTACCCCACGATGGGCCCATGTGTGACCTTCTGTGGTCTGATCCTGAAGGTATGTGGTATCTAGCCTTAGTCTGTGTGACAGACCCATTAGACCAAGCTGCATTAATTTTGGTAGCCAGTCTCCTTGATTCATGTCTGACAAGCTAGTGGCCTGCACAAGTGCTTTGTTTATACTTATTTTATTTTTTGTAAGGCCTTTCTCTATAGCCACCAACTGTCTTTCAGTCCTTATTGCCTTCCCTATAGCCACCAATCATCCTCCAGTCCTTATTGCCTTCCCTATAGCCACCAATCATCCTCCAGTCCTTATTGCCTTCCCTATAGCCACCAATCATCCTCCAGTCCTTATTGCCTTCCCTATAGCCACCAATCACCCTCCAGTCCTTATTGCCTTCCCTATAGTCACCAATCATCCTCCAGTCCTTATTGCCTTCCCTATAGCCACCAATCATCCTCCAGTCCTTATTGCCTTCCCTATAGCCACCAATCATCCTCCAGTCCTTATTGCCTTCCCTATAGCCACCAATCACCCTCCAGTCCTTATTGCCTTCCCTATAGCCACCAATCACCCTCCAGTCCTTATTGCCTTCCCTATAGCCACCAATCACCCTCCAGTCCTTATTGCCTTCCCTATAGCCACCAATCATCCTCCAGTCCTTATTGCCTTCCCTATAGTCACCAATCATCCTCTAGTCCTTATTGCCTTCCCTATAGCCACCAATCACCCTCCAGTCCTTATTGCCTTCCCTATAGTCACCAATCATCCTCTAGTCCTTATTGCCTTCCCTATAGCCACCAATCACCCTCCAGTCCTTATTGCCTTCCCTATAGCCACCAATCACCCTCCAGTCCTTATTGCTTTCCCTATAGCCACCAATCACCCTTATATTAATATATTAATTTTAGATGCCGGGGAATAGTTTAAGGGTTTGAGCTTTTCATTAAATGATGCTGATGGTCCGCTTTAAGTTGTGCGTCTTGCTTTGCAGACACCACCGGCTGGGGGGTGAGCCCTCGCGGAGCCGGTTACCTCTTCGGCAGCGACGTCGTTGCGCAGTTTAACGCGGCGAACAACATCGACATGATCTGCCGGGCGCACCAGCTGGTTATGGAAGGGTACAAGTGGCATTTCAACGAGACAGTCCTGACTGTGTGGTCTGCACCAAACTACTGTTACAGGTGAGCGCCCCCTGCCTACCGGTGCCTTTCCATCACCTCTGCATCGGGGTGACTGACCTCCCCTCTCTTTTGTCTCATAGATGTGGAAACGTCGCCGCCATACTTGAACTGGACGAACACCTCCAGAAAGAGTTCATCATCTTCGAAGCCGCTCCACAAGAGACTAGAGGCATTCCCTCCAAGAAGCCAGTCGCCGACTACTTCCTGTGACCTGCCCCTTTACCCCCCTCCGTGGGGGGGCGCCTCTCCACTATTTCCTCTCGATGTCTCTTGATCTTCTCCTCCCGGCACCTCTTGAACCCCTTTTCTCTCTGGCCATGGGACCAGCACACGGTGAGGTGCAGAAGAGCCAGTAGAGGGCGCCTCTCTCTCTGGTCCCAGATTAGGTCTTACAAAGGATGATGTGATGCAGCCAAGGGTGGGGGGTGGGGGGGGACTATGCACTCTAATCTGGGAGCAGTCGGTGGGGGTGGGCGGGGGTACAGGAGCAGTGCTCTGGAGAACAGAGTGATGTACTGTCTCAGGAACTGGGTTTTCTTCAAGCTCTGCCAGACTTTATTTTTGGGGTGGGAAGGGTAGGGATCAGCATCGGGAGCTCTGCTATCAAATGTGACATGGGGAGGGGGGGGAAGAGTATGCAAGGAAACCAAAACAGTTCACTTTTAGGCATTTTTTAAGAGTTTCCTCCAATTTTATAAATTCCTATAACCTCCAAAGTCCGGTCATTCCTCTGGCTTTCCACCCCTTGTCTAGTGTAGGCCGGCGCGCTCCATTCCTGCGGGGGCGATGCTAGATTGGAGTGCCTTAGTGCAATGCAGACCCTGGGCTCACACTCCCAGCAGGTCTGAGAAAGATGTGCGCTTTCCCCACATGTTGTCATGACATCACTTCTCGCATTTCGTTTTTTCCCCCTTTATTTATACCCCCCTTCCATATGTATGTGTGCTGCATATTATACAACCGAATCTGCCCCATGTCTGGCTCCATATGAGAGGCAAGATGCATATTAAGTGCTATCGCGGAGCACTGTGAGGGTGGTTGGGTTACTGTGTGGCCATTGCTCGTCCTGCGTGTTTCTAATGCGGTTTAATTTACCTACCATCCATCCTCGGATTAAACCCCACCCCCCCCCCTCTCTACACCATCTTTTATATAGCCAACCCCCCTGTACACGGTAATGAAGACAAAAATAGTGACTGTGATCCCCCCAGTCCTCCTCCTTCCCTTGACATCCCTCGCATTATATCGGTCGAAAGTTTTTATTATTTTTTATTTTACATTTTTTGGTAGATACAGCCACAGAAGTCTGCTAATAAAACACAAAAAGGATTAAAAAAATCTGGAAACTTCACATTGTGTCTTTTTGTTTTGATGTTTTAATAGTGTTAAAGGGGATTGGCCAGGGCAAAACACACGGTTAGTCTCACGCAGTTTATCAGTCTTGGTCTGTCTGTAAAGTAATATTTTCGAACGTTACGCCTGAGCTCTACTCCTTCAGACTAGAGAAAGAGTAGTAGATCCTGGGAACAAACTCCCAGCAGAGGTAGTTGAAAAATCACCAGTAAGTGAATGTAAACATGCCTGAGATTACATCTATCCTAAGAGCCCGCACATCCGTAAATTCTGTATTCGATGAAAAACATTATAATGCAGACATTAACACTGTGTGGTAGCATATGCTGCCTAGTGGCCTATTGCTCTAAAGTGTCCTCAAGCCCACAGGGGTAGACACAGGAGCCTGTTGGAATCCCGAAACATTAGTTGTCTGCATTATACTTAAATAAAAAGCGATCAAATGATCGTACACAATCGCACTAAAAAAAATGTTCATGGTGTCCTGTTCGGGTTGCTCCATTCTTGACAATTTGGGTTATCTGCCGCAAGGTGGCGCAGTGGCTGCAGGATGAAAACTTGTGGCTCCTCCCGGCTCATATAAAGGCATCTGTCTCCCTAAGAATCCCCAGATGGAGATGGATGCTATCTCTCTATGGATATCGCAGGCGAGCGGGGCATTCCAGACCTATTTCCACCTGTTCCGGGACCCATCCTGCCTCCCAGCCTTGGCTGTGGTTCAGGTGACGGTAGGGGAGCGCCTGAGGTCGGGCGTTCACATAGCTAGGCTCTGGGCTGCAGACCCTGTACCAAATGGTAGCCGGCCATAGGCTAATGGTGAGCCTATTGAGGGGGCGGAACCACTTAGGGACCCCTTTTGCCGTGTATCCCACATGCTTTATTTTGCTTCTGTGTTGTCACTGATGAAATGTGAATCTTTTTTGTGCACTTTGACTTTTGTTTGGCTTCTTTCTACTCGCCTTTCTCACTCCTGTTCCTCTACGCCTCTCCTCCTTTGGCTGTGGAGGGGGGGGGGGGCTGCCTGCTCGGGCTCCACCGTTCGGGCGCCCGGCCGGGCCCTTGCAGTTTCAGCGCGGGTGCGCTCCGTGGCCCGGAGGGGCTCCCCTCGTGGGTCTCTTCCCTCCGGGCGCCATTTTTGCTCCTTCTGGCACCCACAGCTTGCGCGGTTTCCGCACGATGACACGTTACCATCGCTGCGCAGCCCGCCCCTCGAGGTGCTTGATCGAGCGCTCCTGGCACCATTTCCCTGTGGCGCTGATGGTCACTAACTCTGCTGCTGCTGTGGCTTGAGCGTTTTGTCTGCGGAGCTGAATTGCCTGAGGTCTCCACTGCGGTCTGCTCTGCTCTGCTTCTTGGTGGTCCGTGAGTCCAGCCCTTTTCTCATGTGTATACATATACATATATATGTCTTCCAGACTGGTCCCATTCTGTTCTGGTTGTGGTTCCTCCCGGTCTCTCCTCCCCCTCCCCCACTCTCTACAATTGACAAGAGGGTTGTGTATTGGGGTTTTGTTGGGGAACGTCTGGGTTAAGCCGTCAGTGCCTTGTGACCCGTTTATTTTTGCCAATAATCACCATAATGGAGGCTTCTGGGGATAGCGAGCTTGGGGGGCCCCTCGGGGCGGACTAAACTATGTCTCGTGTGGTACATGCCCTCTGAGCGGACGCAGTGCAGTTTGTGTACCCTGCGCCCAAAGTGTCATTTCGGAACAGGATGGAGGGAGCGCTACTCTTCCCAGTCCCATTTTACCTACGGCCTCGCCGACACCCCCGCGTCTGCATTTAGCCCCCAGTGAGGGGGAAGTTAGCAGGGGGTCTCAAACGGACTTGGTGCTACACGTGGCCAGTCTAGAGAGACGGTTATCATGCTCGGCTGTTGGCAAGGCCGCGAGTAGGAAGCGGCATTTGGAGCCTGATTATTCGCTTTTTGCTGAGGATGATGATTGATTGAGGCCTTTGGTGGCCGAGACTCCATGGAGGAGGGTGAGTTATTTCATGATTCTGACTCCTCAGGGGACCGCCCGGGCGGTTTTGACAGCGACCCTGGGTCGTCCTCGGACAAGAATATGTGGCTACCCGATGACACGGAGAAGTTGTCTGCGGTTTTTGAAACCTTGCATATTGTTCCCCCGAAGCGGCCAAGAAAAAGCAGGGGGTCCTTTTTCGGCCTGAGCGACGTCTTGTTTTTCCTGAGCAGGGCTACTTCTCCAAAATGTTTTTTTAAGGAGCGGGAAAGGCCAAACAAATTGCCGTCGACGTCCAAGGGCCTGGACAGACGGTATCCCTTTTCGGAGGAGTTGATTCGCCTATGGACCCGTCCTCCGGAGGTGGATGCTCCTGTTTTGGGGCTCTCCAATTCCACGGTCATGCCATCCCCCGACACTTCTTGCGTGATCATGCTGACAGGCGCATGGATCAACTGGCATGTCACGCATTTACCTTTGTTGGTACTGGTCTTCGTCCTGTCTGTGCTGCGGCCATTGTCTCTATATCCATCAAGAAGGTGAGACGCCTCGTGGATATTGCCAGATCTCTCGCAAGCGAGCGGAGGCGTATAAGCAACTCTTGGCCTGCACGGACTTCATTGCCTTCATAATCTCGGCCATGGATGATGCTGTCTGGCTTGGCAGCATGGCTTCTGCCCTGCTGGTTGCTCTTCGTCGCTCTATCTGGCTGCGACAGTGACGCCGCCGCCAAGAAAACTCACTGGTATTTCCTTCCTGGAGCTTCGTCTGTTCGGGAGCGTCTGGATCTTCTGGCGAAAGATGGGAGACTCCCTCGGCGTCGGAAGCCTGTGCGGCCCTTTCGGGGCTCGTCTTCCTTTCGCCCCTTTCGAGGGGGAAGAGGCTCTTACTTTTCAGGTGGCCGCAGAGACTCCTGGGGACGCGGTAGATCCCGCGATCGTCCCAATCCCTTCTGGGGGTCCAAGTCTAAGGCCCCTCAGGCATGATGAGGCGCCCTCACCCATCCGGGTGGGGGGACGGCTTCTACTAGTTGCTCACGTCTGGAGACAGCACGTCTACAAAATAGAGCTGGCAGCTTGGCCGTCCCCAAGATTTCTTCAGTCGCAGTTATCCCAGAACCCATTGACGGCGCAGGGCCTAAGAATGGCTGTCCGACTTCTGTTGTCCGGGGTGATTTGTCCTTCCCCCCCCCCCCCCCCCCCCAGAAACGGGGTCGAGGGTTCTTTTCCAATCTATTCACGGTGCCCAAGAAGGACGGTACTCTTGAGACCTATCATGGACCTGAAGGGTCTCAACAGATTTGTCAGATTCAAACACTTCTGCATGGAGACCTTACGGTCAGCGGTGAGCTCACTTCGACCAGGCGACTTCATGACCACGGTGGACATCAGGGATGCTTACCTGCACATTCCTATATTCCAGGGACATCGGAAGTTCCTGAGGTTCGCGCTGGAGGATCAGCACTACCAATTTGTGGCACTGCCCTTTGGAATTTCTTCAGCCCCCGGGTGTTTACCAAGGTGCTGGCAGGTGTTATGGCCCTGCTGAGGAGCCAGGGCATTTGTGTTCTTCCTTATCTGGACAAATTGCTTATTGCTGCTCAATCTCTTCAGCAGGCCGAGAGCGACACCAAAACTGTGTTTTCCACTCTCGAGGACTTCGGCTGGGTGATCAATTACCCCAAGTCCTCGATCACTCCTTCATTGGTGAGGTCCTTCCTGGGCATGACGCTGGACACCTCAAGTCAAGGTGTTCCTCCCCCAGCTGAAGGTGGAGGGCCTTCAGGCACAGGCGCGGACCTTACTGTCTTGTCAACATCCATCCATCCGGCTGGGGATGAAGTTGGTGGGTCTCATGGTGTCTTGTTTCGAGGCTGTGCCCTTCGCACAGTTCCACATGAGTCCTCTTCAGTTGAATCTTCTGATCATTTGGGATCGGTCACAGGAGTCCCTGGAGCAGGATTTCTGTCTCCTCTGGCCACGCAGTCTCTATCGTGGTGGTTGGACTCCAGGATTCTTCTAGTGGGCAGATCCCTCCTGACCCCTCGTTGGGAGACTGTCACCACGGACGCCAGTCTGACCGGCTGAGGAGGCTTTTGGCAGTCGCTGAATTTCCAGGGCCAGTGGGGCCTGCAGGAGGCTCACTTGCATATCAATCGCCTGGAGCCGGATGTGTACCTGTTTGCGTCCCAATACAATCACAAGCTTCCAAGGTTAGTGTCTGTCGAGATCCTCTGGCCTACGCCACAGATGCTCTGGCAATGCCTTGGATGGAGTTTCGTCTCCTCTAAGCCTTTCCTCCATTTCCTCTCCTGGGTCGTGTGCTGCGCAAGATAGCCCAGGAAGGGGTGCCAACCATCCTGGTGGCCCCTCGTTTGCCGAGGTGGTGTTGGTTCGCGGACATAGTTCAGATGTCAGTGGGTCACTAAATCATGCCCGACGATCCAGGGCTTCTCACTCGGGCCGTTGCGCCACCCCAATTTACAAACGCTGGCTGTGACGGCTTGGCTGCTGAAACCTCCATTTTGACGGAGAAAGGTCTGTCTGCCTCGGTCGTGCGTACCATGATTCAGGCTCGGAAGAAATCCTCCATGATTTATTACAGGGTTTGGCACGCTTACATTGCCTGGTGTGAGTCTAGGTTTCTCTTGTCGCACCCTCTTTTTCTAGGATTTTGGAGTTTCTACAACATGGCTTGGATTCGGGTCTCCAGCTGAGTACCCTCAAGGGGCAGGTTTCGGCCTTGGCCATTTTCTTCCAAAGATCTTTTGCCAATCGACTTATCAAGACCTTTTTCCAAGGAGTCACTCATGTGCGTCCACCGTGTAAGCCTATGCTACCGGTGTGGGATTTGAAGTTGGTGCTTTCTGCTCTCCAGGGTCCTCCCTTTGAGCCGTTGTGCGATGCTGCTTTATCCATTTTTCACTCTGAAGGTGGCTATCACTTAGGTGCGTCGCGTTCCAGAGTTGGCGGCGCTTTGTATGAAGCCTCCTTACTTTGAGTGGCATCAGGGTAAGGTGTTTTTTTCCCAGTCATCCTTCAGCTTGACCACGTGGAGATATCATGCTCCACCCCCTGGGAGGAAACACAAAACAGGAACAGAGGTTAAAAGGCCCACCCCTTCCTCCCCACCTCAGTTCTTTGTGTTTCCTCCCTGGGGAAACCTTGGAACAGAGTTGCTATGTGGTAGACAACGGCCAGTTTTTTATTTTAGTTTGTTATTTTATTTCCCTCCATTGTTTGGAGTTAGCCGGCTGCGCCTATTAGATAGTCCACAGGAGATCCTGGTGGAAATGGGTAGCACCTGGGGCTAAATTCCCACATAGTTTTTTTGGGAGCAGCACAGATAGTGCAAAATCCCGCCTAGTTTAAATCCTGCTTGTAACAGGTACGCTGGCTGTTCACTGTATAGCGATTCCCTCCATCCGTTTAAAGCTGGGGGTGTGTCGGTGACGAGCGCAGCGTCAGCTTCCGGGTGCGGCAGGAAGCCGGATACACAGCCAGCGTGGTTAAGCTGACCGGCGAGGTCGCCGGCTCAGCTCTGCGGGGACTTCGGCGGCAGTAGCGGCGGCATCGAGCTCCCAAGGACCCCACCAACGCTTGGATTCTGCGCTGCAGCAATCATGTCGGAGGTACCCGACGGAAGCCAGCACGCGGTAGGGGAATGTTTGCCGTGTTCATGGCAGTGCTGTAGTAGTTGTTAGAGCGCTTTTCAAGCGGTTTGGCCCGGGAGAAAACGGTTTTGCTGTTTTCCCTTTGTGGACTACTACAGCACTGCAATCATGTCTTTTATTGATTATCTTGTGTATATGAATGGGTATATATATGTATATATATATATATATGTGTGTGTTGTGTATATATGTGTGTATATGTATATATATGTATATGCTTTATGTGTGTGTATATATATATATGTATATATGTGTATGTATATGTATATAGGATCATACCTTGCCTTATATTTTTTTAGGTAAGGGGTATGTATATATATATATATATATGGATATATGTATTTATTTATTTATACATAGGACAGATTATCAATGGGGTCCTTCTAAAGTCTGCTATTTTTATCTCATATTTTAGAAAGAGTCTAAATCGGAAGATAAAAAGCATGTTAAATCTACCAAGAAATCCAGAAGATGCGAAGTTTGCAATAGCACACTTCCGGATTCCTGGCAGTGGTCTCTGTGTATGGGGTGTGATAAGGCTAAAAGAGAAAGCGATTCGGCTGCTATCCTTAGGGAAATTTTCTCTTTGAAGCAACAATTAGCTTCAATGGAAAATGCCCAGAAGGATTTTGTTACCCATGACCAATGGTCTCTTGCTACTACACCCATTCCCAAGGTCTATACAGAGAACCAATTGTCAGGTGTTTCTTTAGTGAAGCTCAATAATGAAACTAATTCGGTTCCCCCTATTCAGATTGATGTTGCTTCCGAACAGGGGGAAGAAGGGGAAGATCCAGACTCCTTACAGGATTCTCTGGATGAAGAAAGTCTATCAGAAAAGGAGCCTGTTAGCTCACTTTCTGAAGACTTAGAGTTATTATTAAAAGACATACATGATACTTGGGGCATCCCGCATGAAGAAATCAGTCTGTCACAACAGGATGAGATGTATAGGGAGGTGCTAATTAAGAAATCTGAAAGAGCATTCCCAATCCACTCTGTGTTAAAGGATATGGTTAAGTCAGAGTGGGATAATCCAGAGAAAAAACTTTTTTTACCTAGAACCCTAAAAAGGAAATTTCCTTTCAAAGATCCCATAATGGATTTATGGACTAAATGTCCTAAAGTGGACGCGCCAGTCAGTCAGATGTCTAAGGCCTCGGATCTGAGCTTCGAAGACATGGGTTCCTTGCGTGATCCTATGGATCGCAGGGAAGAACATATTCTAAGGAGAGCTTGGGAGGCTGCTGTTTTTCAGTTCAGGCCAGCTATGGCTTCAGATGTAGTCTTGAGAAGTATGGCGAAATGGATTGACAATCTTAAAGCTCACATTGAAAATAGGGTTCAGCCCCAGGATATCCTGGCTACGCTTCCCACGTTATACAGAGCAATGTCCTTCCTTACGCATGCTTGTCAGGAAATCATCAGAGCATCAGCCAAGTCAGCGGCCTTAGTAGCTTGTGCTCGTCGTACGGTTTGGCTGAAAACATGGTCGGGAGACTCTAGTTCTAAAAATAGACTTTGCTCATTACCATTTCGGGGTGAACGATTATTTGGTGAGGATCTAGATAATATCCTTGCAAGATCCACGGAGGTAGGAAAAAAGTTCCCTACTAAGAAGAAAAATGTTCCGTTTAGGCCAGGAAATAAGGGCAGACCTTTTAATTTTCAGGCTCACAAGAAACCAGATGTCAAGAGACGCTGGGGGCAGACTAAACCTCAAAGGAAGTATTCCTTAGTGAGCAGGGCTCCGGAGGGGCCTAGACAACAATCCTGACGATTTCCTTCAGGTGGGGGGGAAGGCTGTCCGAGTTTCTACCTGCTTGGAAGGAAATTACAACAAATCGGTTTGTATTAAGAACGCTGGAGAACGGGTATCGGTTAGAATTTTCTTCCCAGCCCCCATTTGCGTTCAGAATCACAAAGATACCAAACGAACCCAAGCAAAAAAGTGCCTTCCCTTTAGTGCTACAGGAACTTTTACAGAAGAGAGTGATAGAAGTAGTTCCTCCGGACCAGGCGATGGAGGGCTATTACTCTCACGTTTTTCTAGTGATGAAAGCATCAGGGAAATACAGAATGATTTTGAACCTGAAGTATGTAAACAGATTCATTCGTTACAAAAGGTTCAAAATGGAGTCTGTTTACTCAGTACGTCAAGCCCTGATCCTGGATGCTTTTATGGTCAACCTAGATCTTCAGGATGCCTATTTACACATTCCAGTTTGGAGGGCTCACCGCAAGTTCCTAAGGTTTGCAGTGCAGCTAGGCCACGAAATTCTTTTTTTCCAGTACAAAGTGCTGCCCTTCGGCCTTTCAGCCTCTCCCAGGATTTTTACAAAAATACTAGCAGAACCTATGGCCTTTCTAAGGCAGTTGGGGATCAACATCATTCCCTATCTGGACGACTTGCTGATCCTGAACAGGTCCAGGCATACTCTGCTTGTACATTTGGAAAAATCATTAGAAGTACTGGGACTTCTGGGTTGGCTGGTAAACAAGGAAAAATCCAGTCTGATACCATCCAGAGAATGCAGATTTCTGGGATTTCTGATAGACAGCAGTCAGGGGAAGATGTTCCTGCCAGAAGACAAGACAGTAAAATTGATAAGCAGTGTGATGTCTTTGGTGAATCTACCAAGAGCATCCCTAAGGGAGATTATGAGAGTACTGGGATTGATGTCAGCAACAATTCCAGCTGTAGACTGGGCACAGTTGCAAACGAGACCTCTACAGATTTTTCTGCTACAAAGATGGGACAGAAAGCAAAGTTCACTAGACAGACTAACAGTTTTAAATGCATCAGTCCTAAGGAGCCTGCTCTGGTGGACAGACAGAACAAATCTATCAAAGGGAAGAAATTGGAGACAGACCGACCCAGTGATTGTTACCACGGATGCAAGCAGCTGGGGTTGGGGAGCTCACTTAGGAGGTCTCCTAGCCCAGGGAAAATGGTCAAAAGAAGTTTCAGTAAGGTCGTCGAATTTCAGGGAGCTCTTAGCAATAAAGTTAGCTCTGATCCATTTCCAGAAAGAAATTCAGGGAAGGGACGTACAGGTAAGATCGGACAATGTAGCGGCAGTAGCGTACCTGAACCATCAGGGCGGAACAAGATCAAGGTCTCTGACGGCTCTGGCATTAGACCTACTGGTTCCGTTGCAGAGTCAGATAATATCGATAATGGCAATTCATTTGAAGGGGACTCTAAACACCCTGGCAGATTCTCTAAGTCGCGGGAGAGTGAGTCAAACGGAATGGTCACTGAATCAGGACATTTACGATATGATCACCAGTGTTTGGGGTCAACCTCAAATAGATCTTTTTGCAACAAAAGAAAATACCAAGTGTCAGAGGTTTTTCTCCCTAATACCGGGGGAGGGTGCAGTAGCAATAGATGCTCTTGCTCAAGAGTGGAATTTTCAGCTTGCCTATGCTTTCCCACCCTTCAGAATCCTGCCACAAGTGATCCGGAAGGTGGCTCAAGAAAAAGTAAAAGTGATATTCATAGCACCCTATTGGCCGAAAAGAACCTGGTTTGCAGAATTAATCAGAATGACAGTAAAGGGGCCTTGGAGATTACCCGAAATACCCAACATTCTACAACAACAATCCATTCTACATCCAAGCTGGAGACGTTTGCAGATGACAGCATGGATCTTGAAAGGGAACTTCTGAGAGAAAAAGGTTGTTCAGACAGAGTTATAGAAACACTGATACAGAGCCGTAAGTTAACTACAAGGAAAATTTATGCAAAAGTTTGGAAAAAATTCTCTTCTTATTGTGAGGTTAACAATCTGAGGGAAAAGGATATTTCTACCGTTTTAGAATTTTTGCAAGAAGGATTTGAAAAGGGACTGGCAGTAAGTACCCTGAAGAGTCAAGCCTCTGCATTATCAGTTTTCCTAGAATGTAAACTTAGACAATCAGAACTCGTTAATCGTTTTTTCAAATCCATTGTACGTAGGAGGCCGGCCGAGTTTAAGGGCTTTCCTACTTGGGACTTGTCTGTAGTTCTTAAAGGCTTGTTGGAACCTCCGTTTGAACCGCTGGATGAAGTTCCAGAAAAATGGTTATCCTTGAAAGTTTGCTTTTTGATAGCAATAACATCTGCAAGAAGGGTGAGTGAAATTCAGGCTTTGTCCATAAAAGAGCCCTACTGTTCAATACTTCCTGATAAGGTTATTCTTAGGCCCAATCCTATGTTTTTGCCTAAGGTGGTATCTTCAAACAACAGGTCGCAAGAGATAATTCTTCCAACACTGCCAAATATGGCCGGACAGGAGGAAGATCTTTCGCTGCTTGATGTAAGAAGAGCCCTTATCATATATCTGGAGAGATCCAAGGACTGGCGCCTAGCAGAACAACTGTTAGTAACATTTAGTGGAAAAAATAAGGGCGCAGCAGCTTCTAAGGCCACCTTGGCAAGGTGGATTAAACAGACTATTGTGAAAGCTTACGAGATTAAGGGGGTTTCGCCGCCAGAAGTGTTACCGCATTCTACTAGAGCTATGGCCGCTTCTTGGGCAGAGAGATCGGGAGCAGCTATTGAGGAAATTTGTAAAGCTGCAATGTGGTCTTCTCATCACACCTTCCTTAAACATTATAGGTTGGATTTACTTTCTGCAAAACATCAGTCCTTTGGAAGAAGTGTACTCCTTGCAGCATCCCATCCCTAGGTAATATTTCTTTGCTAATCCTCTCCACGTGGTCAAGCTGAAGGATGACTGGGAAAAGCCTAAGTTACGTACCGGTAACATCCTTTTTAGGAATCCTTCAGCTTGACCACTGATAACCCGCCCATTAGTTAAGGTTTGGAGTACGGTTGATTTACTAGAACTGAGGTGGGGAGGAAGGGGTGGGCCTTTTAACCTCTGTTCCTGTTTTGTGTTTCCTCCCAGGGGGTGGAGCATGATATCTCCACGTGGTCAAGCTGAAGGATTCCTAAAAAGGATGTTACCGGTACGTAACTTAGGCTTTTGTCTTAAACCGGACTTCTTACCCAAGGTTGTTTCTGCCTTTTATCTCAATGAGGACATTGTTTTGCCTTCCTTGTGTCCTGCGCCTTCTAATTCTAAGGAGAGGACCCTCCATTCCTTGGATGTGGTCTGCGCCCTTAAGTACCTTGTTGCTACGGATTCTTTCAGGAAATCGGATTCTCTTTTTGTTCTTCCTGATGGGCCTAGGAAGGGCTTGCCCCCTGCCAAATCCACTATCAGCAGGTGAATCAGACAGGCGGTGGTGCAAGTGTATTCTGCCAAGGGGAAGGAACTCCCTTTTGTGTTACAGCTCATTCTACTAGAGCTATTGGTGCCTCTTTGGCTTTTCAGCACCAAGCTTCGGTTGAACAGGTTTGTAAGGCCGCTACTTGGTCTTCAATTTGTACATTTGTAACATTTGTAATTTGTTTTACAAGGTTGATGTTGGGGCCTCAGCTGATGCTGTTTTTGGCCTTAAGGTGCTTCAGGCGGTAGTGTTATGAACTGCGTGATGGAGCGACCCGAACAGGATACCATGAAAAATACAATTCTGTGAGTACTCACCTGTAGAATTGGTTTTGATGGTGTCCTGTTCGGGTTGCTCCCTCCCACCCTAGTTCTGTTATCCTCTTATTCTTGGTGTGCCACACACCCCGCTTCACGTCTAAATATTCTTCACTTAATGGGTTAACTCGCCGCCAGGTGACGTAGTGCAGAGAGGAAGTCTTGTAACGAGCCCCCTTCCGGCCTATATATACCTGGTACCTCCCTTCAATCACCAGTATTTTTCTCTCTGCTTGACGACAAGTCAGAAGATGGAAGTCTCCTGCTTACAGGTAGGCCGGGGTTTTTACCCCGGCACCCCCCTTTTGGTCTATTTTTGCCCGGTTTGAGTGTTTATACCTTGATGGTGGAATGGAAGCCTCCCAGCCTAGGCTGCTCACTGGGCAAATGGTAGATGGCACTTTAAGTTCCTAGGAGCTTATCTCCTACCGCTCTACCTCATGCGTGGGGCAATGCGGCTATCCGGCATGGTGATCCGGAAATGGGATGCCCCTGTCCCGAGGGTCCCCGTAGCCCCTTTTCTCTCCTGTTACGGTCCCTTCTCCCTTCACTATGGTGGGGGGGGGGGTTTGAGGGTGTGCTTTTAGTATGTGTTTTCACTAGTATAACTTTATTTCAACATGTGTGTTCATGTTATGCATTAAGTTTATTTCAGCATGTGTGCACTTTTTTGTTTCTTGGTTTAGGTCTGCTTGAATGACAGACCGCGCTAGGAGGTGGCTGGCCGCTTTATTTAGGCAGACTGTTGCTTAAGCGGCCGCCTCCCCCCTTCACCCGCTGGCACTGTGTGAAGTTTTACTTTTTGCATAGGCTGCGCTATGCGGTCTTGTGTCCTTCCTCCCCCCTCCGCTGCCTGGGCGCACGTGTAGTGGCCCATCTAGTGTAATCCCCAGCTGTACTGGCTGCACTGATCAGCGTAGGGGGCAGGTCTCGGTGACGCGGCAACGGGGGGCGTGGCGCCGGCCCCAGTTTCACTTCCCTTCAAAGGGGGAAGTCACGTGGGCGCGCGGCCGCACTAGGTCTCCGGTGCTGCTGGCTGCTGTTTCGCTCTCCGGCTGCTGCTCTCGTTTGGCCAGGTAAGGGCCCCACTTGGTGGGGCCGTTAAGTGGGAATTTCATATCCTCTTGTATTGAATATGGGGGGGAGTCGTTTTTTATTAGGGGGCATGGTTTTGCTCATTTTTTAAAGGCACTTTGGTGCCATGTTTATATGATTGTTGCACACACATGAGGATCTGATTGTGATTTCTCTTGCTTACAGATCCAGGGATCCCTGTTTATGGTGGCCCTCCGGCTCTATGTTGCCTGGCTATTAATTGGGATATATTATAAATGTGTGTGTGTGTATATGTATGTATGTGTATATATATATATATATATATATATATATATATATATATATATATATATATATATATATATATAAAATATATAATTATAATATATTATATAAAGGGGACCTTAACTTAATTAAAAAAAATAAATAAAGGGGCATCCCGGGTTGGCTTATGCCTTAAAAGACCCAAGTATTGCGAATACCATAAATCACCATATGGAGGCTTCCGTAATTGCCGGAAACTGTTCTTCTGAGCCATTCGGGGGGTTTGTAAGTTGTGGGGCTCTACTCCCAGCTGATGTCTTTATCTGCATCCCTTGTGCAAAGCAGACTATTGCGCGCCAGTCCGTTGCTTCGGCTGCGGGCCCATCGCATCCTTCATCATCTCCTTCCTCTCCCTCCCTGTTCCGGACCCCGCATGGCACTGCCAAAAGTGGGGATTCGCATTCCGAGGTGGCGGCCCAGCTCCCGGAAAGTAGTGCCCGTTAAAGCAGCATTAAAGGCCGCTGCAAAACGGAGGCACCTGACTCCGGTACCTTCGGCTCCACAGGACGAGTTATGTGAGCCTGTGGAATGGTCCGATGGGTCCTCTGACTCCAACGGGAATTCATCCTCGTCCGATGAGCCTACAGATCAGCTTGAGGCTGATGCGATTGGTCGGAGGGGGTTGTCTTTGACACCCCCTCCATTCTGGCTCAAATGTTTAAAATTTTGAATTTAGATCCACCTGAGGCGGCCACCCTGCCAAAGGGTCAGTTGTTTAAGGAGCCTCAGCCGCGTTGGGTTTTTCCCAGACAACACCACTTTGAGAGGGTGCTCCTTAAGGAATGGGAACATCCCACGCGGTTATCTGGAATCCCTTCCAGTTGGGAAAAGCGTTATCCTTTTCCGCCAGAGTTGGTAAAGCTTTGGTCTGTCCCTCCTGACGTCGATACCCCTGTGCTAGGGCTCTCCAGCACGGCTATGGTACAGTCTGCTGAGACCACTGTCCCTAAAGATGGGGAAGATCGTCTGATTGACCAATACGCGCGCCATGGCTTTATTTACTCCGGGTCAGCGTTGCGCCCGGTATGTGCTTCAGCCCTTCTGCTATTGGCGATTAAGTCTTTAATTCAGGGGCTGTATGAGGATCTCAATCCCGCTTGTAAACAGTTTACTGCGCTTAAGCAGTGTGAATCTTTCGTGTCCTATGTCCTATCCGCTCAGGACGATGCACTGGCTATGAGTAGCAAGGCAGCGGCTATGCTGGTGGCTATTCGCAGGTCAGTATGGCTGCGTCAGTGGTCAGCGGACGCGGCTTCTAAAAGGGTGCTAACAGCTCTCCCCTTTTTGGTGTTGTGCCTGTTTGGGGAGAAAATTGGTTCAGTCGCAAATGGTGGTAAGATGCCACAACGCAAGAGGCCTCGTGGCCCCTTTAGGGGGGCAGGTTCCGGTAGGCCTTCCTTTCGAGGATTCAGAGCGGGCAGGGGTGCTTCCTTTCCCGCTACCAGAGGTGCAGGTTGGACTCGGGGGAGGGGCCATGGCCGGTCCGCTCAGTCCTGGGGCACCAAGCCCAAACCTGCTGATAAGCCCACTCAACAATGAGGGGCTGCCCTCACCTGTGCGGGTGGGGGGGACTATTGCGACACTTCTCCCAGGTTTGGAACCAAGTGGTTCCAGGCAGATGGATCCAGGAGGTAGTGTTGGCCGGTTGCGACCCGGAATTCGGGTCTCACCCTCCTTCACGGTTCGTTCGGTCTCGGGTGCCCATCGATCCTTTGGCCACGCAGGGGCTCCTGCCGTCGGTAAGGAATCTGTTAGAGATGGCGGTCATCCGGCCGGTGCCGCGCTTAGAGATGGGCCTCGTTTTCTGCTCCAATCTTTTCGCAGTCCCCGAGAGAGATGGGTCGGTTTGTCCCGGCCTGGACTCTCGCCAACACAGAGTGTTTCTTCCTTTTGCCCAAGTTCACACGAGAACGCTTCAGCTTTTTCTGTTAGCGTCTTGGGACCAGCAGCCTCGGTCGCTGGATCAGTCCTTACAGTAGTCCTCCCGGGTCCGGCAGTCCCTCCTGTGGTGGTTGGTCTCGACCAATCTTGTGTAGGGCAGGTCCTTCCTGACCCTCCTTTGGGAAATTGTCACCACGGACGCCAGTCTGTCGGGATGGGGCGGATTCTGGAAGGAGCTGCAGTTTCAGGGGCAGTGGGGACCTCAAGGGCCCCACTTACCCATCAATATTCTGAAACTGAGAACCATCCGTCAGGTGCGTGCTCTCCTGACACAGCTCGTTCTGGGCCTTCCGGTCCAGATACGTTCAGACAATCAAACAGCGGTTGCTTATATCGGTCTTCAGGGAAGGACTCGCAGTCTGAGTGCTCTCAGAGCAGTGTCCCTGATCCTGTCCTGGGCGGTGTCCCATGTTCCTTGTCTCTCGGCGGCTTACATTCCAGAGGTGAAGAACCAGGTAGCGGACCGGTTGAGCAGGGGCTCTCCCCGTTTGGGGGAATAGGCTCTCCATCCTCAGGTGTTTCGCTCACTGTGTCTCAGGTGGGGGACCCCGGAGGTGGGCCTGTTTGCCTCTCGTCACAATCACAGGCTCCCGAACTTCGTGTCGCTCTCCCAGGTTCCTCTGGCTCTGGCAGTGGACGCCATGTCCCTGAGCTGGGGAGTTCTGGGATTTCTATACCTGTTTCCTCCGATGCCCATGCTGGGCAGGGTGCTTCAGAAGTTGGCTCTGGAATAGGTGTCCGCCGTTCTCGTGGCCCCAAGGTGGCCAAGGCGAGTGAGGTTCGCAGACATCGTTCGGCTGGCAGTGGACCAGTTCGTTCTGCTTCTTCGGCCCGATCTGCTCACTCAGGGTCAATTGTGTTGCCCCAATTTACCAGCGCTGGGTTTGATGGCTTGGCTGCTGAAACCTCCATCCTGAAGGAGGAGGGTCTTTCTGATTTAGTCATTAAGACTCTGATCAGTGCCCGGAAGAGGTCTTCTTCCATCACCTACTATAGGACTTGGAAAGCCTATATCGCTTGGTGTGAGATAAGATCTTTTCCTTGTAGGGTTTTTTCGGTCTCCAGGATTCTGGAGTTTTTACAATCAGGGCTGGACTCTGGTCTCCAGCTAAGTACATTGAAAGGGCAGGTCTCTGCCTTATCTATCTTTTTTCAGAAGCGTGTTGCGCTTAAGTCTTTAGTTAAAACTTTTTTCCAGGGGGTTACGCATGTGCGGCCTCCCAGGAAACCAGTACTCCCTGTTTGGGAATTGAATTTGGTTCTTTCTGCTCTTCAGGCTCCTCCTTTGGAGCCTTTGCAAGATATTGCTTTGTCTACCCTGACTCAGAAGATTGTCTTCTTGGTAGCGATCACTTCGCTCCGGCGTGTCTCGGAGTTGGCGGCCTTGTCTATCCAGGCGCCTTACTTTGAGAGACATCAGGATAAAGTGGTCTTTCGGTTCAAGCCAGACTTTCTTCCTAAGGTTGTTTCTGCTTTTCATTTGAATCAGGATATTGTTCTCCCCTCCTTGTGTCCTAATCCTAAGAATGACAAAGAGAGGGTTTTGCATTGTTTGGATGTAGTACGCTGTGTTAAGTACTACTTGATTATCACGTCTCCTTTTCGTAGGATGGATTCCTTTTTTGTTGTGCCCCATGGGCCTAAGAAGGGTTTGGCACCAGCCAAATCTGCCATTAGCAAGTGGATACGTCAGGCCGTTACTGCGGCCTATTCTGCTAAGGGAAGAGTTCCCCCTTTTCGTATTACTGCTCATTCCACTCGCGCCGTTGGGGCGTCTTGGGCTTTTCAGCACCAAGCTTCTGTTGAACAAGTTTGTAAGGCCGCCACTTGGTCTTCTGTTCACACTTTTTCTAAGTTTTACAAAGTTGATGTGCAAGCCTCAGCGGATGCTGTTTTTGGCCGCAAAGTTCTGCAGACTGCAGTCATTTAAGTTATGCTTCACCTGGCCTTGAGATGCCCATCCCTTGTGGACACTGCTTTTGGATGTCCCATTAAGTGAAGAATATTTAGAAGTGAAGCGGGGTGTGTGGCACACCAAGAATAATACCATTTTGTGAGTACTCACCTGAAAAATGGATATTGTTGGTGTGCCACACACCCCGCTTCACTCCCACCCTTTTCGGTATTTCCGAAGCTTTTATATGGTGAAGCCCTTTTTTATTTATCAAAATTGATTTTGAGGTTACCGGTGGAATACTGGTACCTTGTCTTTCTGCTTTTTTAATATACTGGTGATTGAAGGGAGGTACCAGGTATATATAGGCCGGAAGGGGGCTCGTTACAAGACTTCCTCTCTGCACTACGTCACCTGGCGGCGAGTTAACCCATTAAGTGAAGAATATTTAGAAGTGAAGCGGGGTGTGTGGCACACCAACAATATCCATTTTTCAGGTGAGTACTCACAAAATGGTATTTTTGCCTGTTAGGGTGATTACCTTGTATTACTTTTTCTGAGAGTTCATTTTGGGGCTGTGTGAAGTAACATGGTCTCTGGCCTCCCAGTATGTCTCTGTGTTTACTGCTTTTCAACCACTGGGGATTCTTAGGGAGACAGATGCCTTTATATGAGCCGGGAGGGGCCATAGGTTTTTATCCTGCAGTCACTGCGCCACCTTGTAGCGGATAACCCAATTGTCAAGAATGGAGGGACCCGAACAGGACACCATCAAAACCAATTACAGGTGAGTGCTCACAGAATTGTATTTTTTCTCCTTTCTCTCAATCAACATAAAATCCTGTGTCCTGTGCAGAAGCATAACAAACCAGTGTCCTCAAATGGTTAGTTATCAATGAACATGAACAATAGTGAAATAGGAAAAATATTATTTCTATTATTTGCTGTCAATATTTCTACTAGAGATTAATATTATAAATATCTCAAATACTAACTAATTCTATCAGCCCAGCGGCCACGAATCTGATTCAAAACAATGGTCGTTGAGGTTCTCCCTAGACATCTAGTGACATGTCCCAAGGAGAAATATTCCTAATACCTTAAATACTTTGCACAATCTATTGTGTGAGAAATTATCCACCACACACAGTAAGATGTATATATAAAAACGGGTTTAATTACCAGCACAGTAAATCACTAACCCAATACATCCTGAAGCTTCCCCAGATAACCTTATATATTATAGGCAGTTGTTACATAATGGAAGTAAGTTATACATTAGTTATAGTACAATATGTTATAGTGGGTATAGAGAGAGATAATGCAGATACAGACAGATATACTTAGCACATTATCCAGGTAAGGTGTCCATCCATTCGACTGCCTCTCCCTGCACACAGCTTCCTAATGTATCGAACAATAGGGGGAGTGGCCAGCATTCCCGCCTCATGGGAGTGTCTGCCAAGGTTGGCCCACATCAGGTCTCTGAGATTAGATATATATTTCATAGAGGGTATAACTCCCACAATATGCATGTTATATTGTAACCAAGAAATTCATGATCCCCATTAATTTATTTAAATGAACCCGAACACCAAATGTATATCATCCAGGGTCCGATACTATGTGGATTATCAGGTTCTGGACAACATATACATGCCATGTTGGATATCAAATGAAAGGTTTCATAGTCCTGAATAAGACCCTCTCATTAATATAGGCATAACAGTCATATAACAAGAGTTGCAATGCTTCCCAGAAATATCATCCAATGCCCAACGTGTATTGAAATGTCTGGGTCTGGAGACCTAATTAGGAATTCAAGGATTTCTTTTCAAGTACAGCTTGTTGCCAGCTAGGTGTGATAGGTGTCTATTGTCATAGTCTGTTACCCTGTTTCCGGGTCCCAAGGTGCGTCTAAGAGCAGCAGCCGGATTCCGCTCTCCCTCTAGCAGGGTGCGTGCCCACGCCCTGTTAGAGGGAAGCGGAGGATGCGGCTGTCAGAGCTGCTCTTAGACGCACCGTGGGACCGGAAAGAGGTGAGCGTCTCTGCGTCCTGGGGGGTTTCACACAGCAGGGCACCCCCGATGGTGGAGCCAAGAGGGAAAGGACCAAAACCCAGGATAGCCAAAAATTTTGGTCCACTTTAAAGGGACTGTTCAGGCAAAGGATTAGCTAATCGTGTTTACTTGTTATCTCATATTTGTGTCCAGGGCATTGTTTCTAATCAATGATTGCTTGGTTTCCTTTTATTTGGCCTATAACGTCGTCCCAGCTCCTGCGATGATTAGAAACGCCGCACCTGACACAAACATGAGATAACAAGTTGGCACCCTTAGTTAAAGCGGACCAAAACCCGCATGCCCTTAAACCGGACCTACAGCATGATTTAATGAAAAGGCCAAACCCATAAACTATTCCACATCATCTGAAATGAATACATTTTAGGTTTTTAGTCACTTATTATTCTTACCTCCAATGGGTTGTAACTCTGTTCAGGACTCTAGGATACGGGCGCCGCCATCTTGACTCAATCACATCTTGAATCATCACACATACTGAGGAGAGGAGAGTTGGGTAAAGTACAGGGGGCGGGGTTATAGCTGTGCTTTGCACAGACAGAGCAGAGCTGGGGTCAGGGAAAGGACAGCAATCCCAGAATGCAGAGCGACAGTCAGAAGGCACTTCCTGTTTGCAGGCTGCCTGATGCACCATGAGCCCCTATCTTGGATGTTTAAAGGCTCATAACATGCAGTAGATGCAGGTAGGATGATTTTTAATGTGAGCAATCTGTATATACAGGGTGTGGGAAACATATAGACTCTTTATTCTACGTATACAGCACGTCCTGCTCCAGAGATAATTCCTTACGTTTGGGTTATACATTCACAAGATGGTGTTGGACTGAAGAGACAGCAAAAATGTGGCTCCTCCTGGCCCCTTATATACCAGGGACCTCCCACAAAATCCCCAGTTCTTCTCTGCAGTCGGCGCTGCGAAGGCAAGAAGATGGCTCTCTCTACTTGCAGGTGAGCGGGGCTATTAGCCTGCGGCCCTGTAGGACTATCCCCACCCTTTCCTCTTCTTTTTTCTGCCTCCCAGCTTTGGCTGCACTGGTCGGGTGACGGTAGGCAGCACCGCGGTGCAGGTTTGTGTACCCTGTGCCCAGCGGCGCTTGCGCTGCAATCTGGGTTACCTGTGGCTGGGCCTGCGCCCCATGTGGCTTCGCCCACTCCCCCATGCTTATATCTGACTCCCAGTGAGGTGCATACCAGTGGGGAGTCTCAGCCTGATTTGTCTACCAGGGTGGCTAGCATTGAGAAGCTGATTGCTGGCTCTACGGCACGTAAGGCCTCTGCTCAGAAGCGGCACTTGGCGTTAACCTTTTTCCTATGGAGGCTGAGGAATTTTTTGACCTGGCCGGCTATACCCCCCTGGAAGAGGGGGAATTGTTTTCTGACTGAGAATCATCTGATGAGCAGCCTAAGGGTTATGCTGATTCTGTCTCTGACCCATGGGCTCCAGATGAAACTGACAGGCTTTTGGCTCACATTTTTGAGGTACTTTCTATCTCTCCTCCTGCCGCGGCTCCTCGGCAGCAGGGGGGAGTTGTTTCACACTGCTAAGCCATGTTTGGAGCAAACTCACTTTAATAATCTCGTGCTCAAAGAGTGGGGGCGACCCAGCAGGCTCCCTGGGGTGTCTAAGAGTTGGGATAAGAGGTACCTTTTTCCTGCTGAAGTGGTTAAGTGTTGGTCGTTCCCTCCAGAAGTGGATGCACCAATTCTGGGGTTGTCCAACACTTCTGTCATGCATTCCCCTGACTCTACTACACTGAGGGATGGTGAGGACCGGCGCATTGATCAGCTGGCTTCCCATGCTTTTGCCTGTGTGGGGTCTGCGCTGCCTCCGGTTTGTGCCTCTGCCATTACAGCTGTGGCTATTAGGACTCTGCTCAAGAGTATTTTAGATGGGGCTCCTGATGATGCGGCTAGTGAAGAGTATAGAGCCCTTCTGCGTTTTGAGGAATTTGTTGCATATGTCCTCTCTGCCTTGGATGATACCATTAGAATGTTTGGCAGGGCTTCTACCTTGGCGGTGGCTATACGCCGCTCGGTTTGGCTGCCCCAGTGGGCAGCTGACAACGCTGCCAAGAAGGCTCTCACTGGGTTCCCCCTTAAAGGACTGCGTCTATTTGAGGATTGCCTGGACCTGTTTGCTAAGGGAGGCAGGTTACCCCAGCGCAGGAGACAGTCTTGGCCCTTGCGGGGTTCAGGTTTCTTTCTTCCCTCCTACCGTGGGTCCAGAATGGGAAGGGGAGCTTCATTTGCAGGGGCTCAGGGAGATTTCTAGGGCAGGGGCAGAGGGCGTGGCCGCCCTGGCCCCTCCTGGGGTTCCAAGTCTAAGTCTTCCCCCAAGCCCCCTCAGGCATGAAGGGGCGCCCTCACCCATCCGGGTGGGGGGACGGCTTCAGCTCTTTGCTCACGTCTGGAGGCGTCATGTCTCAGAACGGTGGATTCAGGAGGTAGTGTCCTCCAGTTACAAGATAGAGCTTGCAGCCTGGCAGCCCCCAAGATTCATCAGATGCCTCAAGACCCCCTGTCAGCTCAGGGCCTGTTGCTTGCTGTGCAGAATCTACTGGAGCTGGGGGTCATCTGCCAAGTGCCCTTAAGGGAAAGGGGGAGGGCTATTATTCCAACCTTTTCACCGTTCCCAAAAGAGACGGGTCTGTCAGACCCATCCTGGACTTAAAGCTTCTCAACAAGTTTGTCAGATCCAGGCGTTTTCGCATGGAGACTCTGCGCTCAGCTGTAAGTTTACTGTGCCCAGGGGACTTCATGACCTCTGTGGACATCAAGGATGCTTACCTCCATGTTCCAGTCTTTCCAAGTCATCAGAGATTCCTTAGAATCACTCTGGAGGATCAGCATTACCAGTTTGTAGCATTGCCCTTCGGTCTTACTTTAGCTCCCAGGGTATTCACCAAGGTGCTGGCCGGCATTATGGCTCTGCTGAGAGCTCAGGGCATTCCGTTTCTTCCCTATTTGGACGACATTCTTATCACTTCTCCGTCCTTCCAACAGGCAGAGCTGGATACTCTGCGGGTGGTGACCACACTGGAGTCATTCGGCTGGGTGATAAACCTCTCCAAATCTTCCCTGTCTCCCTCTTTGGTGAAACCTTTTCTGGGCATGAATCTAGATACAGCTCGGGCCAGGATCTTTCTTCCTCAGCAGAAGGTGGACAGTCTGCAAGCGCAAGCCCAGCTTCTTCTGTCCTGCCCTCATCCTTCCATCAGGCAGGGAATGCAGCTGGTGGGCCTGATGGTGTCCTGCTTCGAGGGGGTTCCTTATGCTCACATGAGGCCTCTTCAACTCCACCTCTTGTCTGTATGGGACAGGGACCCTTTGTCCCTGGATCAGGTTTTGGTTCTGTCTCCCTTAGCCAGGCGGTCCCTCTCGTGGTGGCTGGACTCAGGGAACCTGTTGGTGGGCAGATCCTTTCTGGCCCCTTGCTGGGAGACAGTCACCACAGATGCCAGTCTGACAGGTTGGGGGGCTTCTGGAGATCCCTAACATTCCAGGGGCAGTGGGGCCCCCAGGAGGCCCACACCCCTATCAACGTTCTGGAACTGAGGGCAATCAGGTTAGTTCTAGCCTGCTTGACCCCGGTGCTTTCCATCAAGCCCCCCTTATTTTAAGAGACACCAGGACAAGGTGGTGTTTCGCTTTAAACCAGATTTTCTGCCTAGAGTTGTGTCTGCTTTTCATCTCAATCAGGACATTGTTTTGCCTTCTCTATGCCCTAATCCTAGTAACCCTAAGGAGAGGGCTTTACATTCCTTCGATGTGGTCAGGACTCTGAAGTTCTATTTGGAGGCTACTGAGCCCTTCAGGAAGACTGATGCTCTTCTGGTCCTAAGAAGGGTCTGGCTCCAGCTAAGTCTACCATCAGCAAGTGGATCCGTCAGGCTGTGATTCAGGCCTATTCTGCTAAGGGGAGGAATCCTCCCTTCCGCCTTACTGCTCATTCTACTCGTGCTATTGGTGCCTCTTGGGCTTTTCAGCACCAGGCTTCTGTTGAACAAGTTTGCAAGGCCGCTACTTGGTCTTCTGTTCATACTTTTTCTAAGTTTTACAAGGTTGATGTTAGGGCCTCAGCTGATGCTGCTTTTGGCTGCAAAGTTCTGCAGGCGGCAGTGGTTTAATCTGCTTGTTGTTGCTTTTGGGCATCCCACCCTACCTTACGGACACCGCTATTGGATTTCCCAAACGTAAGGAATTATCTCTGGAACAGGACGTGCTGTATACTTAGAATAATACAATTCTGTGATTACTCACCTACTGTACGTATACAGCACGTCCTGCTCCACCCCGCCCTTGTTTTCATTATTCTTAGTGCTTCTGTATGGTGGTTGTTATCATGGTTAAAATTGTTTGATTATGGTTGTTATTCTCCCGGCCTCTTGCTAACTGCTTGTCAATACTGGGGAATTTGTGGGAGGTCCCTGGAATATAAGGGGCCGGGAGGAGCCACTTTTTTCTGTCTCTACAGTCCAGCGCCATCTTGTGGATGTATAACCCAAACGTAAGGAATTATCTCTGGAGCAGGACGTGCTGTATACATATAATACCAATTCTACAGGTGAGTAATCACAGAATTGTATTTTTTTAGGGTGAAGGTCTGCTTTAATTGCTCCATTTCTAGTTCTACACCCTAAGAAGGAGGTATCATCGGGGGGCTTTGGCCAAATGTATTTCTCAAGTTCGGTGGGTTTTGGTCCACTTTAACCCTTTGCCTGGACAGTCTGTATTCTAAGTATACAGAACGTCCTGTTCCAGAATATTCCTTACACATGGGTAATACATCCACAAGATGGCACTGGACTGCAGTGGCTATATAGTGGCTCCTCCCAGCCCTATATAAGTCAGGGACCTCCCACAAAATTCCCAGTTTTAATCTGCAGTCTGGACTGCGAAGATAGAAGATGGCTCTCTATATACGCAGGTGAGCGGGGCTTACCAGCCTGTGGCCCTGCAGGACTATTACCACGCGTTCTGGACCCACTGCCTCCCAGCCTCGGCTGACTGGTTCGGGTGAAGGTAGGACAGCACCCGGGTAGGTGCTTGAGGAGCGCTGCTCCGACTGCAGTCCCTGCTTTGACAGGGTAGGCGGTATAGGCCTGTGGTGAGCCTTGTGGGATGCCCGCTCCCGGGGTCCCCCTTTAATCCCTACTCCCCTTATGTATCTGCCCCCTCCTCTCATATTTTCACTAGTAGCCCCTTCCTTCGCTCTCCCTGGAGATCTCAGGGGGGGAGGGGCATGTGTGCAGTATGTCAAGCGGCCTGAATGTTCACTTGCTTGTGCCAGAATAGATATTGTTGTATCCTGCATGTCTTGCTTAATGTGTTTTTTACTGGCAGCCGCCACCGCGCGTTTGTACATCGCTCCGCGGACGGCGGCGACATTACCTCAGGCTCTGCCGCGCCGTCATTGGATGGCGGGATCATGTGGGCGCAATTCGCGCTCTTCGGGGGGCAGGCTCTGCGGATGATGTTTTCCGCATCACTTCTGGTGGCCCGCCTCTCGAGGTATATGCAGACGCCATTTTGCCTCCCTCGTGCTGCGTGTCTGCTGTTTCCTACCGCGGTCCGTGAATGCCCCTGCGGGGTGGATTGTTATGTATATCTATATATATTTACTGTATTCTTACAGGGATGTCTTATGTCTTTCAGGTGGGTAGAACTCACTGTGGTTTCTCCCGGTCCTCCCCCTTTTTAGTTGGGCTATTCTATTATATCTCCCACATCCCTAGCGGGTTATTGGGGCTTCCCGGGTTGCTATTATTAGCATTAACCCTATATTGGCCTATTGTGCCACTATAATCACCATATGGAGGCTTCTGGGGATAATGTGCTTGGGGTTCCTTTGGGACAAGCCCGGCTATGTATTGCATGTGAAGTATCCCCTATAAGTGATGTCAGGGTGTGTGTACCCTGCGCCCCCAGCAGGTGCTTGCACTGCAGCATGGGTTGCCTGTTACTGGCGTGGCACCCCCTCGGGCTTCGCCTACCCCCCCACACTTACATCTGACTTCCTCCGAGGGGGATAATAGCTGGGAGTATAACCTGATTTAGCTACACGGGTGGCCAGCATTGAAAAACATCTTGCTGGGTCTGCCCCGTGTAAGGCTTCTGCTACGAAGCGGCATTTTTCACCCGAAGTTCCCTCTTCCCTGCAGAAGACGAGGGCCCTTACTCACTCTCAGGCCCTTACCCCCTTGAGGAGGGAGAATCTTCTGAGGACCAACCTAAGATTTACGGTGGTACTGGGACTCTTTTTGGGGAAGACCCGTGGTCCCCTGATGACACTGACAGGCTGCTGAGTTATATTTTTGAAGTGCTTTGTATTTCTCCCCCGGCAGTGGCCCCGCAGCAGCAGGGCGAGCTTTTTCATACGGTAAGCCACGCTGGGAGTTCCCTGAGCAGTCTCACTTTAATAATCTAGTGCTCAAGGAATGGGAACGGCCTAGCAAGCTGCCAAGAGTGCCTAAGAGTTGGAACAAGAGGTATCCCTTTCCTGCTGATGTTGTCAAGTGTTGGTCATGTCCTCCCGAGGTGGATGCGCCCGTTCTCGGGTTGTCCAATACATCTGTCATGCATTCTCCTGATACTACTACCCTACGGTATGGGGAGGACCGGCGCTTTGACCAACTGGTCTGTCACGCCTTTGCCTGTGTGGGGACGGCTCTGCGCCCGATTTGTGCCTCTGCTATCACGGCTATTGCCATTAAAGGGGTGCTTAAGAGTCTCTTGGACGGGGCATCTGAGGAAGCGGGTAGAGAAGAGTATAGACCTTTACTGCTTTGTGAGGATTTTATTGCATATATTCTTTCTGCTATGGATGATGCCATTAGAATGTGTGGTAGGACTTCTGCCCTGTCGGTGGCTATACGCCGCTATGTCAATGGGTAGCTGATAATGCTGCTAAGAAGGCTCTCACCCCTTTCAAGGGCCTGCGTCTCTTTGGGGAGCGTTTGGATTTGTTTGCCAGGGGTGGTAGGTTACCTCAACGTAGGAGGCCGTCTCGGTCCTTTCGGGGGATGGGTGCCTTTCTCCCATTCTTCCGTGGTTCCAGAACTGGCCGAGGAGTCTCCTTTACTGGGGTTCGCGGAGATCACTGGGGAAGGGGCAGAGGACGTGGTCGTCCTGGCCTCTCCTGGGGTCCCAAGCCAAAATCCTCACCCAAGCCCCCTCAGGCATGAAGGGGCGCCCTCGCCCATCCGGGTGGGGGGACGGCTCAGGCTCTTTGCTCACATCTGGAGGCTTCACGTCTCAGACCGGTGGATTCAGGAGGTAGTGTCCTCCGGTTACAAGATAGAGTTTGCTGCCTGCAACCCCCCCCCCCCCAAGATTCATCAAATCCCTGATGGCTCAAAACCCCCTGTCAGCTCAGGGTTTGTGCCTTGCTGTCCAAAACCTTCTGGAGTTGGGGGTCATCTGCCAGGTGCCTTTGAGGGGCAGAGGCTACTATTCCAATCTTTTCACTGTTCCCAAAAAAGACGGGTCCATCAGACCTATCCTGGATTTAAAGTGCCTCAACAAATTTGTCAGATTCAAACACTTTTGCATGAAGACTCTGCGCTCAGCTGTCAATTCACTACGCCCGGGCGACTTCATGACCTCTGTAGACATCAAGGACGCCTACCTTCATGTACCAATCTTTCCAGGTCATCAGAGATTCCTCAGGTTCGCTCTGGAGGATCAGCACTACCAATTTGTGGCCTTGCCCTTTGGTATCACCTCGGCTCCCAGGGTATTCACTGGCAGGCGTAATGGCTCTGCTGAGATCTCAGGGCATTCGCATCCTTCCTTACTTGGACGACATTCTCATCACGTCTCAGTCCCTCCAGCAGGCCGAGAGGGATACCCAGCTGGTGGTGTCCACACTGGAGTCCTTCGGCTGAGTGATCAACCACCCCAAGTCTTTTCTGTCACCGTCAATGGTGAGGTCCTTTCTGGGCATGACTCTGGATACATCTCAGGTCAAGATTTTTCTCCCTCAGCAGAAGGTTGAGAGTCTTCAGGCCCAAGCCAGGCTCCTTATGTCTTGCCCTCATCCCTCCATCCAGCAGGGGATGCAGCTGGTGAGCCTGTTGGTGTCTTGCTTCGAGGCGGTTCCAACTTCACCTCTTGTCAGTATGGGATCGGGACCCTGGATCAGTTGTTGGTTCTGTCACCTCTGGTCAGACTGTCTCTCTCGTGGTGGCTGGACTCAAGAAACCTCTTGGTGGGCAGATCCTTTCTCGCCCCATGCTGGGAGACAGTCACCACAGATGCCAGTCTGACAGGTTGGGAGGGCTTCTGGAAATCCCTGAAATTCCAGGGTCAGTGGGGCCCACACCCCTATCAACATTCTGGAATTGAGGGCGATAAGGTTGGTTCTCGCCCAATTGACTCCACACCTTCGGGGTCGGGCGGTTCAGTTCCGCTCGGACAACCAGACGGCGATTGCCTACATCAATCATCAGGGAGGGATCCGGAGCAAGAGGACCCTCAAGGAAGTGTCCCTGATACTGTCTTGGGCGGAGGAGAATGTTCCCTACATCTCAGCTGTGTACATCCCGGGGGTGGAGAATCTGGAGGCAGACTCCCTCAGCAGGGGGACTTCTCGTCTGGGAGAATGGTCCCTCAGCAGCAGGGTGTTTCGCTCCCTGTGCCACCGCTGGGGTCAGCCAGATGTGGATCTGTTTGCGTCCCGTCACAATTACAAGCTTCCAGTCTTTGTCTCTCTGTCCCAGGACCCTCTGGCATTGGCCATGGATGCACTAGCAATGTCTTGGAAAAGCTTTCAGCTTCTGTATGTGTTCCATCCTTTTCCTCTGCTGGGCATGGTGTTGCGCAAGATTGCCCAGGAAAAGGTGCCAACCATTCTGGTGGCCCCCTGTTGGCCAAGAAGGGTGTGGTTCGCAGACGTTGTGCAGTTGACAGTAGGTCAGTATGCTCAGCCCAAGGATCCAGACCTGCTCACTCAGGGGCAGCTACGCCATCCCACTGGCTTTAACGGCCTGGCTGCTGAAACCTCCATCTTGATGGAAAAGGGGCTGCCTGCCTCTGTTGTTAATACCATGATTCGGGCTAGGAAGAAGTCCTTGTCATCCATTTACTATAGGGTATGGCATGCTTACATTGACTGGTAAGTTGCCTCCCTGTAGGGTGTTTTCTGTCCCTAGGATTCTGGAATTCCTGCAACATGGTTTGGATTTGGGTCTTCAACTTAGTACCCTTAAAGGTCATGTTTCTGCTTTGGCTATTTTCTTCCAAAGATCCAAAGAGGAGTCTGAAGGGCCTGCCACTCAGCTGGAGGGGCCATCAAACAACATCCAACGCCCTGGGAGACCAACCATACAGCCAGCCCCCCCCCCAACACGATCGCCATTGATGTTCCCCGCACTGACCACCGCCAATTAAAGCTTGGAAGCCATAGTCCACAACCCAGGTCCCCTCATTTCTTTAAAGCAAGAACAAGACAACATAGTACATAGCATACCACAAAGAAGAAGAGAAAAGAAGTAAAGAAACTGAAGGAAAGAAGGAGAGGGGGGAGGGAGCTGGGTGCAGGGACACCGGGGAGGGGATCCGCACCAGGTTATCATGACGTCACTCCTGAAGAAAGCCCAGATAGTCCGCCGAGAGGGTAAACTGATCCCAAGCGCACCAAGTCTCCCTGTATTTGTCAAAGGTTCCCTTCATTGAGGCTGTAAGTTCCTCCATCCTACATACGTCTCTCACCCTAGACAGCCGTAGAGGGAGGATCCGGCGACTTCCAACACGCAGGTATAAATGTCTTCGCAGCGTTCAGCAGTGGGGCCAGGAGGAACCTGCCCCTCTTGCGGATAGAAGTCAGGGCCAAGTTAAGGAGGTAAGCTGCTGGATCCTCTCCCAAATCGATCCCCGTCAAGTGTAACACTATTTTCCGGACGTTACCCCAGAACTTGGTTAGGCCGGTGCATTCCCAGAAGACATGGATCATTGTGCCCTTTTCACACGAGCACCTCCAGCAGAGAGGGCTGGAAGAGGCTGAACTTTGTCTTATCCGCCTTGCAGGGGTCTCCCTTTGAGCCTTTGCGTGAGGCCCCTTTGTCAATTTTGACTCTTAAGGTAGTCTTTTTGGTGGCTATCACTTCTGTTAGGCGTGTTTCTGAGTTGGCGGCGCTTTCCATCAAGCCTCCTTATTTTGAGAGACACCAGGACAAGGTGGCGTTTTCGCTTGAAGCCAGATTTTCTACCTAAGGTTGTGTCTGCTTTTCATCTCAATCAGGACATTGTTTTGCCTTCTCTGTGCCCTAATCCTAGTAACCCTAATGAGCGGGTTTTACACTCTCTAGATGTGGTCAGGACTCTGAAGTTCTATTTGGTGGCCACTGAATCCTTCAGGAAGACTGATGCTCTTTTTGTGCTCCCGTCTGGACCTAAGAAGGGTCTGGCTCGGGCTAAGTCCACTATCAGCAAGTGGATCCGTCAGGCTGTGGTACAGGCCTATTCTGCTAAGGGGAAGGAGCCTCCCTTCCGCCTTACTGCTCATTCTACTCGTGCTATTGGTGCCTCTTGGGCCTTTCAGCACCAGGCTTCTGTTGAACAAATTTGTAAGGCCGCTACTTGGTCTTCTGTTCATACTTTTTCTAAGTTTTACAAGGTTGATGTTAGGGCCTCAGCTGATGCTGCTTTTGGCCGCAAAGTTCTGCAGGCGGCAGTGGTTTAAACTGCCCGCTGTTACTTTTTGGGGATCCCACCCTACCTTACGGACACTGCTATTGGATGTCCCAGGAGTAAGGAATATTCTGGAACAGGACGTGCTGTATACTTAGAATAATACAATTCTGTGATTACTCACCTGTAGAATTGGTATTATACGTATACAGCACGTCCTGCTCCATCCCACCCTTGTTATCATTGTTCTTAGTTACCTCTGTATGGTGATTGTTCATTTGGGATTTTTGTTATTATCATTCTCCCGGCTTCTTGTTAACTGCTTGTCAATAGTGGGGAATTTGTGGGAGGTCCCTGACTTATATAGGGCCGGGAGGAGCCACAAGATGTTTTCTGCAGTCCAGCGCCATCTTATGGATGTATTACCCAGGAGTAAGAAATATTCTGGAACAGGACGTGCTGTATACATATAATACTAATTCTACAGGTGAGTAATCACAGAATTGTATTTTTCTGACTTCTGTTTTTAGGCGGAGGCGGAGCTTTACAGCTAAAACAGGCGCCATTATCAGGGATTAGAATGAGCCAGGAGCAGGGAAAATTGGGGGGGTTTCTGTGTATCGGATGGAGGGGTCAGGGCAGGCGTGCGGGGTGGTCAGCTAGGGGCAGGCCATTGGGGGATTTGGAGACCCTTTCTTTTTTATTATCCTCTATTCTTTCCATATATTTTTTTTTCCTTCTATTTTCTTCAATCAGTCCCTATATTTTTTCTTTCTTTTAGAGCAGCGGTTCTCAACCTGTGGGTCGGGACCCCTACGGGGGTCGAACGACCAAAACACAGGGGTCGCCTAAAGCCATTGGAAAATACATATTATTTTACATGGCTTTAGCCGCTGAGAAGTCGCGCTACCGTCAGCAGCGGCGCTATTCAGCTGGACGCATGCCGTTATGGATGCGCATTCCAAACTGAATGCCTGTGCGCATGCGCAGACGTGATCGCATCATCCGTCCGGGGCCTAAGGGGCGGGGGAAGCGGGGGGGACGCTCCACAGTCCATAGCAGCGCATTACGTGTGTCCGGCGCTTGCTGATGTCATCAGTGGGCGGACGCAGCAATCGCCGGAGGACAGAAGCCAAGAGAGCCTGCGAGACGACTGCTGGTGTAATAACAGTACACACACCATACACACAATACTGTGTAAGTGTAAGGTGCTTTGTGTGTAATCATTACACAGTACAGCAGCTTACACTTACACAAAGCACCAAACATTTACACAGAGTCTTATACTATAAGAGACCACTATAAGATGTAGTTCACACTGTTCCCCGATGTAGTTCACACTGTTCCCCAATGTATTATTATCTCCCATATCTCCCACTATTTTCCCATATTCTGAATGAGGAAATTCCAGCATTGAATCCGCCTCCTATTGATTTTGTTGTGAGTGCGGCGGATTTTGTGGGAGAGAGCTCCCGAGAATCTCGAGTTACCACCCAATCCGCCGCAGCCTCCTAATTAATTTCAATAAGAGGCGGAGAAATGACAGTTTCTGACACATGCTATGCCATGGTGAAATGTTATTTATTGGAATTAGTAATAAATATTTCTCAACATATAATTAAATATTGTTTTTGTGATTAATCACTATGTTTAGATTATGTTTGATTTGTAGCAATGAGAATACATAATGCATATCAGGTATTTACATTCCCAATCATAACTGGAGCAAAATTACAGTTTTGAAGTAGCCACCAAAATTATTTTTTGGTTTGGGGTCACGGCAACATGAGGAACTGTATTGCGGGGTCACTGCAACATGAGGAACTGTATTGTGGGGTCACTGCAACATGAGGAACTGTATTGCGGGGTCACTGCAACATGAGGAACTGTATTGCGGGGTCACGGCAACATGAGGAACTGTATTGCGGGGTCACTGTAACATGAGGAACTGTATTGCGGGGTCACCGTAACATGAGGAACTGTATTGCGGGGTCACCGTAACATGAGGAACTGTATTGTGGGGTCACCGTAACATGAGGAACTGTATTGCGGGGTCACGGCATTAGAAAGGTTGAGAACCACTGTTTTCGAACATGTGGAGGACACAGCCTTGATTGTATTGGACACTTTTGTCAATAAAGTTGATTGAAAGTCTGTATATCCTAGCAACCCCCCAGCACAGCAAGTCAGTTGTCAGTGTCCCCTGAGGAGATGGGACGCAAGAAGAACTAGCTCTGCATTTCTTATTTTTTCCAACATGTATTCATATATTTACATTTATTCAGCTATTTCCACCACAGTCCCTGACTAAGTGTGAAGATTCCACTGACCATCCCCCACAAAAGGTTAGTAGGGAAACGTCTCACACTACGAGAAGCTCCAGTTTGTGGGCTACTAATGGGCCAGTGAGAACACAACGGGTCAGTGAGAACACAGCGGGTCAGTGAGAACACAGCGGGTCAGTGAGAACACAGCGGGTCAGTGAGAACACAGCGGGCCAGTGCGCACACAACGGGCCAGTGAGAACACAGCGGGTCAGTGAGAACACAACGGGCCAGTGAGAACACAGCGGGTCAGTGAGAACACAGCGGGCCAGTGCGAACACAACGGGCCAGTGAGAACACAGCGGGTCAGTGAGAACACAGCGGGTCAGTGAGAACACAACGGGTCAGTGAGAACACAGCGGGTCAGTGAGAACACAACGGGCCAGTGAGAACACAGCGGGCCAGTGAGAACACAGCGGGTCAGTGAGAACACAGCGGGCCAGTGAGAACACAGCGGGCCAGTGAGAACACAGCGGGCCAGTGAGAACACAGCGGGCCAGTGAGAACACAGCGGGCCAGTGCGAACACAACGGGCCAGTGAGAACACAGCGGGCCAGTGAGAACACAGCGGGCCAGTGAGAACACAGCGGGCCAGTGAGAACACAGCGGGCCAGTGAGAACACAGCGGGCCAGTGAGAACACAGCGGGTCAGTGAGAACACAGCGGGTCAGTGAGAACACAGCGGGTCAGTGAGAACACAGCGGGTCAGTGAGAACACAGCGGGTCAGTGAGAACACAGCGGGTCAGTGAGAACACAGCGGGTCAGTGAGAACACAGCGGGTCAGTGAGAACACAGCGGGCCAGTGAGAACACAGCGGGCCAGTGAGAACACAGCGGGCCAGTGAGAACACAGCGGGTCAGTGAGAACACAGCGGGCCAGTGAGAACACAGCGGGTCAGTGAGAACACAGCGGGTCAGTGAGAACACAGCGGGTCAGTGAGAACACAGCGGGTCAGTGCGAACACAGCGGGTCAGTGAGAACACAGCGGGTCAGTGAGAACACAGCGGGTCAGTGAGAACACAGCGGGGTCAGTGAGAACACAGCGGGGTCAGTGAGAACACAGCGGGCCAGTGCGAACACAGCGGGCCAGTGCGAACACAGCGGGCCAGTGCGAACACAGCGGGTCAGTGAGAACACAGCGGGCCAGTGAGAACACAGCGGGTCAGTGAGAACACAGCGGGTCAGTGAGAACACAGCGGGCCAGTGAGAACACAGCGGGCCAGTGCGAACACAGCGGGCCAGTGCGAACACAGCGGGCCAGTGCGAACACAGCGGGCCAGTGCGAACACAGCGGGCCAGTGCGAACACAGCGGGCCAGTGAGAACACAGCGGGCCAGTGCGAACACAGCGGGCCAGTGAGAACACAGCGGGCCAGTGAGAACACAGCGGGCCAGTGAGAACACAGCGGGCCAGTGGGAACACAGCGGGCCAGTGGGAACACAGCGGGCCAGTGGGAACACAGCGGGCCAGTGGGAACACAGCGGGCCAGTGAGAACACAGCGGGCCAGTGAGAACACAGCGGGCCAGTGAGAACACAGCGGGCCAGTGGGAACACAGCGGGCCAGTGGGAACACAGCGGGCCAGTGAGAACACAGCGGGCCAGTGAGAACACAGCGGGTCAGTGAGAACACAGCGGGTCAGTGAGAACACAGCGGGTCAGTGAGAACACAGCGGGTCAGTGAGAACACAGCGGGTCAGTGAGAACACAGCGGGTCAGTGAGAACACAGCGGGTCAGTGGGAACACAGCGGGTCAGTGAGAACACAGCGGGTCAGTGGGAACACAGTGGGCCAGTGAGGACACAATATAATTCTCACTGCAGCACTCTTACCTGAGCAATCGTGTTGGGTGCTTGGTCAGCAGTGGGGCCGCGTACACTGAAATCAAACGAGAAGCCAGCACTCCATTTGCAAATAAAGTATATTAAATCTGGGAATAAGAAGAGAAGAGGGATAGCAAAGAGAGGGATGAGAGAGTGGTAGAGGAAAATGAAGGGAAGCAAGCTAAGAGGTATAACAAAAAGAGGGATACAAAGAGAAGCAAGAGGGATAAGAAGAAGAAAGGGGGAGGACATGAGCGAGAGCAAGCAAAGAGGTATAACAAAGAGAGGCCCCAGGCGGGGCAGAGAGGAGAAAGGAAGGAAAAAAGGGGGACCCCACAGGACCTAATTGAGACTAAGAATTCCTTCAAAAGAGGGACATAATACAAAAGCGTATTTTTATCGAAAATTTCTTCAAAAGACAGGAAAACCCAAACGAAGTGTTAAGACCCCTCAGCTACACAGTGTCCAGTCCGTGTATCCAGTAGGTTTCCCGCTATAGTAGCCAAGAGTGATGGTCTCCCCCGCTAAGGGGTTTCATGGTCTATCACCATCCCCCGCAGCTCGTGTGTCTGATGTCCCTCTGGCATAATACCTGGTGGGACCGCGTGACGGGTATCTTTGGACCCCACTCTGGGGAATTACTTAATTCATGTAAGAACCATTATTGAGATGATGTTTGTGCATTTCTATTCAGGCAGCTAAATCTGCTGACATCACCAATGATGTCATCAATGACATCGGGTGTGCTTTTGTGCTGTTTCTAGGGCATTTAACCCTTTCTCTCGTGCAGATCCTCTGTTTGTTCGTTCAGCCCTGATGATGGGCGCGTGCCGACCCGAAACGTCGGATATGGATTATTTGGACTGTATCATTCGCTGGATCCAAATTGCAATGGGTTATATGACCTTGGTTCATTATACTTTATTTGCAAATGGAGTGCTGGCTTCTCGTTTGATTTCAGGATTGAAGCCCCGGGGGGGGGGATGGCATTTATCAATACAATCAACACTCACAGCACATGGATCTTTATACACCCTGCGTTCCTGCACCATAAACTTTCACTGGGCTGCAGTTTCACTTTTTAATGCATCAATGTGAAATTATAAAAGGTCCATAGGAAGCCTGATTTTGTTTTTTTTTTTTGGCATTGGAATTGCACCTGCGAAGCAGAAAAGCAAACAAATGGATATGAAAGCAGTCTCAGTTTTGCTGATATGTCTTCTCTGCTGAAGGGGACAGCGGAGGAATGTTTCTAGGAATTCAGGTTTGTAGGGCAACATTCCCCTCATTCTCCCCTAGGGGGCATAATACTTCCCCAGCATGTCATTCCTATAGACTTTTCCCAAGTGTACAGTAGGTGGCATTGGTGCCAAGAATCTCCCCCGCCCCCGTCTGTATCCTCCCTTATACCCTAATAGATTGTAAGCTCTTCTCCTTCTGTATCCTCCCGTATACCCTAATAGATTGTAAGCTCTTCTCCTTCTGTATCCTCCCTTATACCCTAATAGATTGTAAGCTCTTCTCCTTCTGTATCCTCCCTTATACCCTAATAGATTGTAAGCTCTTCTCCTTCTGTATCCTCCCTTATACCCTAATAGATTGTAAGCTCTTCTCCTTCTGTATCCTCCCTTATACACTAATAGATTGTAAGCTCTTCTCCTTCTGCATCCTCCCGTATACCCTAATAGATTGTAAGCTCTTCTCCTTCTGCATCCTCCCTTATACCCTAATAGATTGTAAGCTCTTCTCCTTCTGTATCCTCCCTTATACCCTAATAGATTGTAAGCTCTTCTCCTTCTGCATCCTCCCGTATACCCTAATAGATTGTAAGCTCTTCTCCTTCTGCATCCTCCCGTATACCCTAATAGATTGTAAGCTCTTCTTCTTCCTTATCCTCCCTTATACCCTAATAGATTGTAAGCTCTTCTCCTTCTGTATCCTTCCTTATATCCTAATAGATTGTAAGCTCTTCTCCTTCTGTATCCTCCCTTATACACTAATAGATTGTAAGCTCTTCTCCTTCTGCATCCTCCCGTATACCCTAATAGATTGTAAGCTCTTCTTCTTCCTTATCCTCCCTTATACCCTAATAGATTGTAAGCTCTTCTCCTTCTGTATCCTTCCTTATATCCTAATAGATTGTAAGCTCTTCTCCTTCTGTATCCTCCCTTATACCCTAATAGATTGTAAGCTCTTCTCCTTCTGTATCCTCCCTTATACCCTAATAGATTGTAAGCTCTTCTCCTCCTGTATCCTTCCTTATACCCTAATAGATTGTAAGCTCTTCTCCTTCTGTATCCTCCCTTATATCCTAATAGATTGTAAGCTCTGCTCCTTCTGTATCCTCCCTTATACCCTAATAGATTGTAAGCTCTTTTCCTTCTGTATCCTCCCTAATAGATTGTAAGCTCTTCTGCCACCGGCTATACACCCAACACTAGGGAGCAAGAGACATCATAAAGTCTCTTGGGCTTCATGGCAGGGCATGCTTGTACGTGTAGTTCCAAAGCGCCTCAAGAAGAGCTTGCTACATGAAAGGAACCTTCATATTGACACCTTCACCCCCTCCACAAACCTCAGACACCATTTGTCCCGCAGGAGATGTCTGTTTTCACACCTCCACCATCACAGCAGCCACAACATCTGCTCCCCCACTGCCCCTCCTACCTGCCGCCCATTTACTGGCCACTCTAAGGGGTGTCTTTTATATATGAAGCCCCCTATACAAGGCTAGTGCCCGACCTCAGCACATCCAGCTCAGGATGTGTAGAGAAAGCAACAATGTTATTATACAGAATATTAGAAGCCGGGTCATGCAGCTTGGACACAAGAAGAGTGCAGAAGAGCTTACACTCTATTAGGGTATAAGGCAGGATACAGGATGAAGAAGAGCTTACAATCTATTAGGGTATAAGGGAGGATACAGAAGGAGAAGAGCTTACACTCTATTAGGGTATAAGGGAGGATACAGAAGGAGAAGAGCTTACAATCTATTAGGGTATAAGGGAGGATACAGAAGGAGAAGAGCTTACAATCTATTACCATATAAGGGAGGATACAGAAGGAAAAGAGCTTACACCCTATTAGGGTCTAAGGGAGGATACAGAAGGAGAAGAGCTTACAATCTATTAGGGTATAAGGGAGGATACAGGAGAAGAGCTTATAATATATTAGGGTATAAGGCAGGATACAGAAGGAGAAGAGCTTACAATCTATTAGGGTATAAGGGAGGATACAGAAGGAGAAGAGCTTACACTCTATTAGGGTATAAGGGAGGATACAGAAGGAGAAGAGCTTACAATCTATTAGGGTATAAGGAAGGATACAGAAGGAGAAGAGCTTACACTCTATTAGGGTATAAGGGAGGATACAGGAGAAGAGCTTACAATCTATTAGGGTATAAGGGAGGATACAGAAGGAGAAGAGCTTACACTCTATTAGGGTATAAGGGAGGATACAGGAGAAGAGCTTACAATCTATTAGGGTATAAGGGAGGATACAGAAGGAGAAGAGCTTACAATCTATTAGGTCATAAGGGAGGATACAGGAGGAGTAGAGCTTACACTCTATTAGGGTATAAGGGAGGATACAGAAGGAGAAGAGCTTACAATCTATTAGGGTATAAGGGAGGATACAGAAGGAGAAGAGCTTACACTCTATTAGGGTATAAGGGAGGATACAGAAGGAGAAGAGCTTACACTCTATTAGGGTATAAGGGAGGATACAGAAGGAGAAGAGCTTACACTCTATTAGGGTATAAGGGAGGATACAGAAGGAGAAGAGCTTACACTCTATTAGGGTATAAGGGAGGATACAGAAGGAGAAGAGCTTACACTCTATTAGGGTATAAGGGAGGATACAGAAGGAGAAGAGCAATGTATCTGTACAAATAGCAGGGATCACATAGGGAGAGCCTCCCGTACGCTGCTGTACACAATGACACACAGGAACATTTAGCAATTTTTTTATTAAAACATTAAAAAATATACATCAGAAAAGAGACACAAAGTCTGATAAATAACAATCTGGGGGGTACTAGGAACACTGCTGTGAGAGGTGGGCGATATAACACACTGTCATAGGACGCCATGGTGCCACAATTACTCCCTTGATTCTTTGCCTCGCTCATCCATTGGTTCTGTGAAGCGGATACATCCAGAGGAAACCGCAGCTCTGCCGAGTTCCAAACTGTCTCTGAAACGGACGTCAGCGTGAGAACTGCTCCTTGTGAACGGGGTTTCCTTGTCTGCTCTCTGTTCTTATTAAAGTGGGGAAGGAGGAGCAGCAGGGGCATAACACAAAGCTGTAGGTACCCTCCCATACTACTGGATCTAATGGTTCCAGGCTGCATCCAAAACATAATGGGCACAATCTCTGAAATGGAGCCGTCATGGTGGGGCTTCATGGGTTAAGAGGTTAAAGTGGACCAAAACCCACAGCGATCGCCCCAGGAACCTATAAGATTCCCGGGCCAATGGATTCCCTCCCCTGGGGGGGGGTCCAAAATCGGGATGCCCCGCTGAGTGAAACCCCCCCAGGTCGCCTCGTTCACTTATCTTGCTTCCCGTTACAACGCCGCATGCGTGGGCCGAATCCCTGCTATTCCTCTAGCAAGGCTGCGTGCCCACGTCAGCCATTTGTGAATGACCAGAACGGGCACGCTCCCTGTTAGAGGGAAGCAGGGGATGCGGCCGTCAGCGCGCTCAGAGTCGCTCACCTTAGATGAAATCTTAGACGTGCTGACACGAGCGCACTGATTGGACGAGCGGCCGCGCATGCGCCGTAGGACTTGGAAGAGGATGGATTTTGATATAATGTTATTTAAATATATTTATGTAAATCTAAAGCCTTTTATTTTTTTTTTAGCAGAATAGTGTATTTGGAAATTTTCCCTCTTTTATTGTATTATTACATCTATAACGGTAGAGCATCTCTTTAAATAAGGACAAAATAGCCATCCGTTAAAGTGGACCACGACCCAGGATTTTGACTATTATGGGTTTTGGTCCTTCCCCCCCCCCCGGGGCACCTTTGGGAAGCCTTGGTGCATGAAACCCCCCCAGGTCACCTGAAGAAACTCACCTCTTCCCGGTCCTACGGCGCCTGCTCATCCAATCAGCACACTCGGAGCCGCTGATGTCACGGCATCTAAGGCCAGGGGCCCTCTAACAGGGAGCGCGCTGTGCCGGACATTCACAAATGCCTGGCACGGGCACGCACCCTACTGGAGGGATAGCGGGGATGAGGCTCGCGCATGCGCCGTTGAACCGGGAAGTAAGTTAAGTGAACGGGGCGACCTGGGGGGTTTCACATAGCGGGGGTCCTGGAGGGAGGGAATCGATCGGCCCGGGGAATCTTATAGATTCCCCAGGCCGATCTGCGTTTTGGTCCACTTTAATAACCTATTCTTAGCCCCATATAACCTATCTTTAGCTTGAAAAGAGTGAATTGCAGCATTTAATAAAGCAACTGATTTAAAGCACCAAAACTACCGCTGCTCGTGCCTGGGATGGGCCGATCCCTATTGGTGATGCCTCCACCCCTGCAGCCCGCATCCCAGAACTCACCTTTTCTGGGTTTCCTCCCCCCTCAACGCCAGCAGCCAATGGCTGTCCCCTGGCTGGTTTATAGCAATTGGCCGCCGGCAGTCACATGGGACCGGCCACCAATGGAACCCAGATCAGCGGAGGTTTTGGGGCATGAGTTGTCGGAATGGAAGCGGGTTTATCTGAGGGTGAGAATCACCCACTTCTACTTTTCAAATATATTTGTTGCCTAAAGGTGACCTTTATCCATTATCTGCAAATTCCAGAGATGGGTGAAAATCCTTTTTTCCTTGAATCTAAGTTTCAAGGTTCAGGCCGAATTTAAAACAGACCAAAACCCACATTTTTAACTAGCATCCCCTGAATTGCCCCCCCCCCCCATGAAGAGCACATTTTGCTAATTTTCACTGCTCCTGCTTCACTCTAACCCCAGATAATGGCGCCTGTTTTAGCTGTAAAGCTCCGCCTCCTCCATCCATTTCCATTGTTGTATGTGGCAGTGATGTCATCGCCTTACCCTATGCAATGACTGGTCACCTGACATCTTACAGAGAGGGACAGCAAACAAATCCGTATTCCAGGCTGATTTGAAAAGCGGAAATAGCCATTTCCAGTTCTACACACTAAGAAGGGAATATCGGCAGGGGCTTTGGCCAAATGTATTTCAGGAGTTCAGTGACTTTTGGTCCGCTTTAACTTTGAATGGAATCGAGGATCAAAGCCTGAGTTTTTAGCTATCTGGGGTTTGGGCCGATTTGGGATGCCCCTCTCTGTAAAACCCTCTGTATTCTTACCAGGGCCGGCGTCAGAACCCGGCAAGCCTGGTCAGCTGCCGAGGGCCCCTACCTTCCACAATACAGTTAACCCTTCTAGTACCAGCTTTGTGAGTCTCGCGTAGTAGCCTCTGCTGCCGTTAAGTGCCAACCACGTGAGACTCACTAAAAAACAGCTCCAATGGGGGGTTGGAGGGCAAGCGGCCCTTCTTAGTTTTGGCCATGGAATTTATAGACCCCTGACCCGTGACTCTCTCCACCGCAAAGGGGCCAACTGAAACCAATGCCGCCCAAGGGCCTACATAAACCTGGAGCCAGCCCTGATTCTTACCTAGCTTGCAGTCCCATATGCACATGCTCCGGATGTCCCTGTAATCAACCAGCTCTAGAGTTTTATAGGTTTAGGTCCTCTTTAACACCAGTCATAACCCTAATCAAAATCTTAAATAAACATTTGCCTGGAGTTGGGCTTTAAATGAGGATAAAAATGCAACTTCAATGTCAGCAGTGGAATGAGCTCCCCATGTGGATAAAGCTATAATCCGGCCCTGGCCCTCTCTGTCCTTCTTGCAGCTTGCAAGCCATGGGGTGTCTTATTTGCTTCAATATATTTTCTGTAGATAAACAGGGTACGGGGATGGAATGATCCCCAGGGCATCATGGGAAATTGCACATGTCCTTTAGGGAGAGGCCCTTAGTGTCAGATCTCCATGCCCCGGCCACAGTATAAAGCCACATAGTCCTCTCTATGGCGAGGTCCGGCCTCGTAGGTGGAGTTCTGCCGCAGCTTCTCACATCCAGCCGCCCTCTGTGTACAGACGTTGTAGCTGGGCCCCAGAGAACTGCAACCCCAGCTTGGGCCCGGAGTTGGGGACAAAGTGCTGGAAGCGCACGTCTGAGTTTTTGGGGTAACCCCTGTTGCCGCCCACTTCGTTTTCTCGCCCGGACGGGGCGGCGGCAGAGCAGGTTTGGGGGGCGTAATCTCCGGCGCAGCTCATTTCCTGTCCGTAGATGCGGAAATCCGCTTGGCTGTCGTAGAGCTGAATGTTCTCCTGAGGGGCTTGGAAGGGCGGTGGGAAACGCTGGAGGGACGGCGGGCGAGGGACCACCTGGCCCTGCGAGACGGCGGATTCTGGTTGGCTGGTGGCAGAAAAAAGGGATAAAGTTAGAGGTTAGAATTCATGCAACAGCTCAACTCTGTTTCTTTCTGCTCTCTAACAATGGTGAGGCTTGACACCACTAAAATGCTAGTGCACGCCCTGATCATATCCCGACTGGATTACTGCAACATCCTTCTTTGTGGCTTACCAACTAACAGACTGGCACCCCTCCAATCTATCCTGAACTCTGCTGCTCGCCTCATCCATCTCTCCTCTCGCTCCTCCAGTTCTGCTCCTCCATCCCTCCAATCTATCCTGAACTCTGCTGCTCGCCTCATCCATCTCTCCTCTCGCTCCTCCAGTTCTGCGCCTCTCTGCCAATCCCTACACTGGCTGCCAGTCCCACAGCGAGTCCTGTTCAAAACTCTAACTCTTGCCTACAAAGCTCTCTCCAACCAGGCCCCTCCCTACATCCCATCTCTAATCCGACAGTATCAACCTAGACGCAGCCTCCGCTCTTCTGCCGACCTTCTCCTGTCCTCCACCCTGGTCACCTCCTCTCACGCCCGCCTCCAGGACTTCTCACGTGCAACTTCAATCTTCTGGAATGCCCTCCCGCACCCAATCCGCCACTCCACAACACTCAAAACCTTTAAAGGCGCCCTTAAAACTCACTTATTCAGACAAGCATATAATCTGGCCTAACCAATCTTCTAAAGGGCACAAAGCTCAATACTGACTGTGTGTGATCCTTCCCCCTCGTCTTCACCCCTCTTCCTTTAGACTGTAAGCTCCTCGGGGGCGGGTCTCTCTCCCCTATTGTGTCTTGTACTCAGAATATCCACTGTCAACTCTGTAAAACTGCATTTGAAATAGTCTATGTACCGTATGTTTCTACCCTGTCTGTAACTACTACTTTGTAAAGCGCTACGGAAGATGATGGCGCTATATAAATAAACAATAATAATAATAATATATTGCCTGCAGGCTGGGGAAAAAGAGCTAAACATATTCACATAAGAAATAAGCACTGTATAGGCCAGCGATACTCAACTGACGGACCAGGGTCTGAATGCGGACCTCGGCGCCAGGTTCCGGACCCCCTCCCTAACAGCTCTGCACTTACAGGATGATTCACTACTAACGCCAGTTACCGACAGATGAGCGTCTGTGCAGCAGCGCTAAGAACGACCGCTAGTGGTCGCTCTGATCGGCCGTGATTCGCTATTACAAAGCACCTCAGTCGCTGGCCGGAATGGATGAATTTGATATGTGAGTCGCTATAACACCAGTACAGCGCTATATGGGAGCGAACGGTAGTGACTGCTCAGTGTGAGCGACTCAAACCATATTCATCAAAAAAACAGCCTCACACAGCGCCGGCGCTCAAAATTGTGTCGCAGTAGCCCAGAGCGCCAGACGCTGTGTGATTATAGTCTGTTTTTGAACACATATCAACCAGTAACAAAGCGAAAACACATGGAATGACATTGTTATAACACTTTAGTGCCAGACCTGTAATGACAATTCTGCATAACAATATAAAAAAATCAAAAAACGTTTCTAAAAGTGTTTGTTTGCAGCCAGGAGACGTCACACAATGATTGGAGCAAAAAAATAAATAAAAAATGTCAAACCCGCTGTTTATACACAAGCAAATGAAGCCCATTGAAATGTATGGGAGAGCGACACTGAGCGAAAGGTAATACCTGGCGCTCTGGAAGCTAGAGCGCCGGCGCTATACGCTGAGCCGCCTGTAATAATACATGTGACGCTACATGGCGCTGTTAGAGTCGCTCACCAGATTCGCTTTCATAAATGTGGTTTTGCGTACAGCGCCCGGCGTTCAACAGGCGCTACCTGGCGCTATCCCTTCATGAATAACCCCCTTAGTTGGCTCCGTGTTGCTATGCTCAGAGCTGCCCCCTTGATGGGTGATATAATGCTTAGTTTCCCTGCCAGTGTCATGGCTCCCTGACACCTGGCATTGCAATATGAAGTACTGCATGGGCAGGAAGTGGCATTGCAAGGTGCACACAAACTTTGTTTCTCAGTCTCTTTCCCCATCCAATCCTGTCCCCCTGCCCCAGCTTTGCCCCATTCATCCCTGTCCCCTCAGCTCTGCCCCGTCCATCCCTGTCCCCTCAGCTCTGCCCCGTCCATCCCTGTCCCCTCAGCTCTGCCCCGTCCATCCCTGTCCCCTCAGCTCTGCCCCATCCAGCCCTGTCCCCTCAGCTCTGCCCCGTCCATCCCTGTCCCCTCAGCTCTGCCCCATCCATCCCTGTCCCCTCATCTCTGCCCCATCCATCCCTGTCCCCCCACCCCTGCCCTATCCATTCCTGTCCCCCCAGCTCTGCCCCATCAATCCCTGTGCCCTCATCTCTGCCCCATCCATCCCTGTCCCCTCAGCTCTGCCCCATCCATCCCTGTCCCCTCAGCTCTGCCTCATCCATCCCTGTCCCCTGAGCTCTGCCCCATCCATCCCTGTCCCCCCACCCCTGCCCTATCCATTCCTGTCCCCCCAGCTCTGCCCCATCAATCCCTGTGCCCTCATCTCTGCCCCATCCATCCCTGTCCCCTCAGCTCTGCCCCATCCATCCCTGTCCCCTGAGCTCTGCCCCATCCATCCCTGTCCCCTGAGCTCTGCCCCATCCATCCCTGTCCCCTCAGCTCTGCCCCATCCATTCCTGTCCCCTCAGCTCTGCCCCATCCATCCCTGTCCCCTCAGCTCTGCCCCATCCATCCCTGTCCCCTCAGCTCTGCCCCATCCATCCCTGTCCTCCGAGTTTTGCCCATCCAATCCCTGGCCTCCCAGCTTTGCCCATCCATCCCTCCTTCCAGCTCTCCCTGCCCTTCCTGTTCTGTCTATCCATCCCTCCTCCCAGCTCTCTCCATCCCTCCCTGCCCTTCCTGTTCTGTCTATCCGTCCCTCCTCCCAGCTCTCTCCATCCCTCCCTGCCCTTCCTGTTCTGTCTATCCATCCCTCCTCCCAGCTCTCTCTCCATCCTTCCCTGCCCTTCCTGTTCTGTCTATCCATCCCTTATCCCAGCTCTCTCTCCATCCTTCCCTGCCCTTCCTGTTCTGTCTATCCATCCCTTATCCCATCTCTCTCTCCATCCCTCCCTGCACTTCCTGTTCTGTCTATCCATCCCTTATCCCAGCTCTCTCTGAATCTCTCCCTGCCCTTCCTGTTCTGTCTATCCATCCCTTATCCCAGCTCTCTCTCCATCCCTCCCTGCCCTTCCTGTTCTGCCTATCCATCCTTCCTCCCAGCTCTCTCTCCATCCCTCCCTGTCCTTCCTGTTCTGCCCATCCATCCCTTATCCCAGCTCTCTCTCCATCCCTCCCTGTCCTTCCTGTTCTGTCTATCCATCCCTCTTCCTTACAGCTTCTCTCCCATCCACCCCCCTCCCCTGAGCCCTATTTATCCATTCTTGTTACTAGACCTTATTGGCAGTAACATTTTGGGCCCTAGTCCACCCCTGTACACGACGGGGAGGGGGGGGAGGGGTTAGAGCATTGTGCCGCGGGCCAGAGCTGTAGGGTCTGTGGGTCCAAATAAAAGCTCCTGTTTTTTCCCATTGCACTGATTTCTACCCCCCCCCCCCCCCCACTCGGACCTTCACGTCTCACTAGATGCCTGTTAATGGACCTTTTCAAGAAGCAGTTGAGTACTCCTGGTATAGGTGCTCGTCCATTGGCCAATCAGGAGAAAGTAATGCCTAAATGTCAGATTGGGTCAGAATAAGGCAAACCAGTAACAAAGGCTTTGGGTTGTTTATGCCAAGTTCTCTGATCTTCAGCTTGAAGGTCAGAGAAGAAAAGTGTCTCAATTTCTGCCATTTATCAAATAAATCAATGGACCCCCCCCCCCGGCCCCGACAAGAGGTACAGATACTAACAAACACCACTACTCACCATGTGTAGACATTTCCGGCCCCAGCTGGTGGCAGTTCCGGGTATGACTGTCTCTCCGGGGCCAGGTAGGTGTCGGTAGCTGGGGGGTTCATTTCCAGGCTGGCTCCTTGATCCCTATTGGCCGGCAGAGGTAGTGGAGAGGGCTGGGGGGCATCCGCTGAGGCCGATGATTGGTTGGGGGGTGTGATGGGGTGGAATGAGCAGTCGGGGCTGGGGAGGGGGATACCCAGACCCCCTCCGATATCCAGCGTGGAGTCACAGGGTCCCGAGTACATCGGTCGCTTACATTCCACTGAAAGAGTTTGGAAAAAGAAAAATCAGATGAGAAAAAAAAAGCCCATCCAAGACTAAGGCCCTTATTTAACAAGGGATAGCGCCAGGTAGCGAATGGTGAGCGAATGGTAATGACACTCACCGCCACGAGAACGCCGGCTCCCCTCCGCAATCACACATTTATCAAGCCGATCCTGCTTAGCGACTGACAGAGCGCCAGATAGCGACTCATTCATCATTATTCCAGCCTCAGCCCACAGCGCCAGCGTCCGACCTTGAACAGCAACAGGTATGACCTCTCGCTACCTGGCGCTCTCCAATGCATTTCAATGGAGCAATCTTTAAATATTCATAATTAATTGCTATTTTTTTTTTTTTTTTTAAATGTCAAAAATTCTGTGACCACTTCTGCAATGTTAGATATTTTTTTAAGGTTAAAAAAAAAAAAAAAAAAAATTGTGCAGAATTGATATTACAGGTCTGATATTAATGTATTCATATTACAAAATGTTTTTAAAAACATGTTTTTTTTTCTTTCTAAAAATATGGTTGTTTGGGGGTTAAAAAACTACTTTTAACCCATCGCCGCCAGCGCTCTGGGGTTTAAACATGCATTTCACAGCGCGAGAATTTTTGGAGCGTGATTTGTTAATGAATATGCTGGGAGCCGTTTGCTATGGCCGTTCGCTGTCATGCGCTCCCATACAGCGCGGAACCTGTCAAACAGCGACTCCTAACCCCGTATTCAACATTACCGCACACCGACTGTCAACAGCTGAACAACGGCCAAGCACAGCGAATACTAGCGGGCGCTGTGAAAACAACGCTACTGTCGCTCATCTGTCGCTACCTGGCGCTATTAATGAATCGGCCTCTAAGGAATGGACGACATTAAAAACAGTGGGGGCTAGTGTATATGCTGTAAGTATCACTTACCTGGCTGGAAGGACTCATCCTCTTCCTCCTCCTCTATATTGGTGGGTTTCCTCTTGGCCCTGTTTGAGCGTTCCCTGTAATCACATCGACCAGTGTTATTAAGGTATATGCACCCATATATATATATAATTATTCATCCTCATACATATTACAAATAGCTGTGTTGAACCCTTTAATTTGAATGATGGCATACTTGTTCCAGGTCAATGGTTTACTTAGGCCCTTATTTAACAAGGGATAGCGCCAGGTAGCGAATGGTGAGCGAACGGTAATGACGCTCACCGCCACGAGAACGCCGGCTCCCCTCCGCAATCACACATTTATCAAGCCGATCCTGCTTAGCGACTGACAGAGCGCCAGATAGCGAATCATTCATCATTATTCCAGCCTCACCCCACAGCGCCAGCGAGCGACCTTGAACAGCGACAGGTATGCCCTCTCGCTACCTGGCGCTCTCCAATGCATTTCAATGGAGAATCTTTAAATATTCTTAATTTATTGCTATTAATGTTTTTTTTTTTTTTTAATGTCAAAAATTCTGTGACCACTTCTGCAATGTTAGATTTTTTTTTTAAGGTAAAAAAAAAAAAAAAAATAAATTTGTGCAGAATTGATATTACAGGTCTGATATTAATGTATTCATATTACAAAATGTTTTGAAAAACATGTTTTTTTTTTTTCGAAAAATATGGTTGTTTGGGGGTTAAAAAACTACTTTTAACCCATTGCCGCCAGCGCTCTGGGGTTTAAATAAGCATTTCACAGCGCGAGAATTTTTTGAGCGTGATTTGTTAATGAATATGCTGGGAGCCGTTCGCTATGGCCGTTCGCTGTCATGCGCTCCCATACAGCGCGGAACCTGTCAAACAGCGACTCCTCACCCCGTATTCAACATTACCGCACACCGATGGGGTCGCTGTCAACAGCCGAACAACGGCCAAGCACAGCGAATACTAGCGGGCGCTGTGAAAATAACGCTACTGTCGCTCATCTGTCGCTACCTGGCGTTATTAATGAATCGGCCTCTAAGCAATATTTCCCAGTGAGATGGGCAGCTAGCTTATATCAGGAGGCGATCAGTGGTGCTCGCTTCTAGGACATATTCTTTATAGTTGACCTAAAGTCAAAAATGATTTTAGGTCCCTTTAAACGATTACCCCCAGGGCATCACGATCTTTAATTTGAATGATGGCATACTTGTTCCAGGTCAATGGCTCACTAAGCAATATTTCCCAGCGAGATTTTAGGTCCCTTAAAATAGGGCATTGCAATCTGTCTTGCCCTTACAGCAGAACAAAACCCTGAGCAGCCGGTCCTGGAATCTAAAAGATTCCAGAGCTGGCCACTGGCCGTTATGGGATGTTACTTTGTGAAACCCACCAGATCGCCCATAATAGCTCACCTTTTCCCGATCCAGGGACACATACGCGGGCTCTCGTCCAATCATAGCTGCTTGCCGTGACTATGTTGTTCTGCAATCGGCTCTTGATTGTATTTAAAGTGGATCAAAACCCAGTGTGAATCTTATAGCCGGCTGATCGATTCCCTCCGCCCCGGGGCATCCAAAATCGGGATGTCCTGCTTTGTGGAACCCCCCAGGTCGCCCCATACACTTACCTTACTTCCCGGTTTAACGGCGCATGCGCGAGCCATGGCTGCTATCCCTCTAGCAGCATTTGTGAATGGCGCAGACACACTCCCTGTTGGAGGGAAGCGGGGGATGCGACCGCCAGTGCGCTCGGATCCGAGCGCGCTGATTGGACGAGTGGTCGCGCATGCACCATAGGACCAGGAAGAGGTGAGTTGGTTTCGGCGATCTGGGGGGTTCCACGCAGCAGGGCTGCCCCGGGGGGAGGGAATCGGTCGTCCCAGGAATCTTATAGATTCCCAGGCTGATCGCCATGGGTTTTGGTCCACTTTAAAGTGGAGCACCAGTCTGTTTTATTTATTTTTTCTTACTTTTAAATGTAAAATAATAAAAAAGGTCATTAATAAGTATGCAAACTATATATATATACTATATATATATATATATATATATATATACCTTGCACGGGACAATACATATACTTTGCCATTATCCAATTATACCACCAGCTATAAGTGTAAATCAGGCTTGCGCAGGGCCAGCAGAGTAGCTATAGGGGGCGCTCTCACCTCTTATTCTTCAGGCCGTCCTCCCGGAATCCTTTGGCAAATGGGTTGGTCTGGATTTTCAGCTGTGTGATCTGCCGCAAAGAAAACAATCACATGTTCAGAAGAGCAAATACGATTGGCCGGGAAAAGGTTTTCTAACTCACTGTAATTATCCCAGTTTCCTCTGCCTCCCCGCTGGCATTGCTTGATTCATGTCAGACCCTCCCTCACTGGGTTTTGCTCTACATAACAGGGGCATCGCATTATGTGTGGGAACCCCCCGGGATTGCCCCAAAATGTTACCATGCGCTCTGCACCGGCTCTCCTCCAATAACTGTTAACATATTCATCTGTTAATTTATTCAAATAGACCAAAACCCAGGATTTTGACTATCCTGGGTTTTGGTCCTTCCGCTCTCTCCTGAAGAAGGTTTTTAGCAACCGAAACGTTGGGGGGTTACTTCCACCCTGCTGCTGCCTGTAAGGTATCTTTTTGGCGCCACCTAGCGGTCATTCTTTGGGTCTGTTACCCATTATGTACTATATGTTGTGTTCTCACATTGTATATATCAGCACTCTTGTACACTGATCCCCATTAAAATCCTTAATTTTATTTTTGCATTCAAATCCTGGTTGTTCATCTCTCTTCCTCCATTACATATTTTGGTCCTTTTGCCCCCGGGGCACCCCGATCGGTGGCCTGCTGTGTGAAACCCCCCTGATTGCCCAAAGAATCTCACCTCATCATGGTCCTACGGCGCTTGTCCAATCAGCGCGCACAGAGCCGCTGACATCACGCCATCTAGGACGGCGTCTAAAGCCAGTGGCTCCGAGCGCGCTGGCGGCCGCATCCCCCGCTTCCCTCTAACAGGGAACGTGCCTGCGCTGGCCATTCACAAACGCCTGGCGCGGGCACACACCCTCCTAGAGGGATAGCGGGGATGCGGCTGTAGGTAAGTGAACGAGGGCAACCTAGGGGTTTTTTTCACACAGCCGGGCATCTCAATTTTGGATGCCCCGAGGGGAAGGAATCAACGTGGGTTTTGACTTTCCTGGGTTTTGGTCCTTTCCCCAGGGGCACCCCAATCGGGGATGCCTCGCTGTGTGAACCCCCCTCAGATCGCCTCTTCCTGGTCCTATGCTGTATGCCCCGCTTCCCTCTAATAGGGAGTGTGCCCGCGCATGCGCCTTTGTGCCAGGAAGCAAGGTAAGTGTATGGGGCGACCTGGGGGGTTTCACACAGCGGGGCATCACGATTTTGGATGCCTGGGGGGGAAATTGATCAGCCAGGGAATCTTATAGATTCCTGGGCCGATCTCCGTGGGTTTTGGTCCACTTTAAGTAAATAAAATTGAAGTTGCTAATGAGCCGACACTAAGACTCCATGATCTCTACACTTGGGCTCATCAGTTTTGGTCAGAGCTGGTTTTTCAATCTACCCAAAACCCAGGATTTTGACTCACCTGGGTTTTGCTCTGCTTTACTGGAACAACCTAAATAGGATCCCCCTGTGTGTGATACCCCAGGATCGCTGTTCTCTTACCTTGATCTCCGTTCCCACGCCGCGTTTGCTGTCTCTCGTCCAATCAGAATCCACAGGCCTGAACATCTATGGCCGGAATGTCTGAATGAACGTTGCTCTCCTTTGCTGTGCACCAGCCATTTGGCTACACTGGAGGGGGTGTGCGCATCAGATAAACCATACCTCCTAAGTGTCCCTGATTTGGAGGGACTGTCCCTCTTTTGAGTCCTTGTCCCCCTGTCCCTCGTTGTTCTCATTTGTCCCTCTTTGAGGTGTAATATGCAGATCTGCAGCAATAAATGATTCATTTGCCTATTCAAAGTGTTTCTATTGTTGTAACTGTTACATCCTATTTCCTATCCATCAATCAATGAGGGGGCGTGGCTTCATCTATCCCTCAATGAAGAGGTGTGGCTTTATCTATCCCTCAATGAGGGGGTGTGGCTTCATCTATCCCTCAATGAGGGGGTGTGGCTTCATCTATCCCTCAATGAGGGGGTGTGGCTTCATCTATCCCTCAATGAGGGGTGTGGCTTCATCTATCCCTCAACGAGGGGGTGTGGCTTCATCCATCCCTCAATGAGGGGGTGTGGCTTAATTTACATACTGTCCCTCTTTGGGGTGTAACATGCAGATCTGCATAAATAAATGAATCATTTGCCTATTCGAAGTGTTTCTATTGTTTTAACTTTTACATCCTATCTCCTATCTAACCCTCAATGAGGGGGAGTGTCTTAATTTACATATGGTCCCTCTTTGAGGTGTAACATGCAAATCTGCATCAATAAATGAATCATTTGCCTATTCAGAGTGTTTCTATTGTTGCAACTGTTACATCCTATCTCCTATCCATCAATCAATGAGGGGGCGTGGCTTCACCCATCCCTCAATGAGGGGGTGTGGCTTAATTTACATACTGTCCCTCTTTGCGGTGTAACATGCAGATCTGCATCAATAAATGAATCATTTGCCTATTCAAAGTGTTTCTAGTGTTGTAACTGTTACACCCTATCTCCTATCCATCCCTTAATGGGGGGTGTGGCCTAATTTAACAATTGTCCCTCTTTCCCATCCTGTAAAGTTGGATAAACAGTGGAGACCCGAACATGTACTGTGGGAGCGATTCCTGAGTTGAGCATCTGGCGAAACCAGGGGTTTTGACACATCAGGGCATCCCAAATCTGCTAGTGGTAACCTCAGCTTTGGGGGTCTTTTAGAATCTAGAGCCAGGCTACTAGGGTTTTGGTCCACTTTAAATAAAGTTAAAACCTTCCCAACTCTAATCAAAATGGAGTTATACTTTAAATTACTTTGTACAGCGCTACGGAAGATGATGGCGCTATATAAATAAACAATAATAATAATAATAATAAATTGCTTCTGGTTTCTCCCCAGAATAATGTTCAGGATGTAAACTTCTGTATACCGTGTTATGATTGGCTGCCTACGCTGACAGGCAGCTGGGACAGCCAATCATAAAACTATAATGGACATCCTGTAGCTGGGTTAGAGGATGCCATTGAGCAGAGCGACCCTTTAACCCCCCCCCCCCTGTCACCTCACCTTCTCGTTCTGGTAAGCGGTAACGGTCAGGAAGACTGTCTCAGGGAAAGTGAAGGACGAGCACCCTCCCCATCGGCGGCTGTAGACGTCCTGGGCCCGGACAATATGGAAGCGGGGCTGGTAGCGGTGCATGGAGTGCAGGATGATCTGCGGGGGGGGGGGGGAGAGAGACACACAACCTTAGGATGCTTCATTCATACACAACCATTGATACAGCCAGGCATTTGTTATTAAGCATTATTGGGCGAAAATAATAAATAATATAAATAATAGGAAATATCGGAAATGTAAAGGCGATGATCCACTGAGGAAGTCAGAAAGAGGCGAAACGCGATCTCTTTTTTTGCACTTCATTCATACACCACTATTTATACAGCCCACCTCCAGGCATTTGCTATTAAGCATTATTGGGCGAAAATAATAAATAATATAAATAATAGGAAATATCGGAAATGTAAAGGCCATGATCCACTGAGGAAGTCAGAAAGAGGCGAAACGCGATCTCTTTTTTTGCACTTCATTCATACACCACTATTTATACAGCCCACCTCCAGGCATTTGTTATTAAGCATTATTGGGCGAAAATAATAAATAATATAAATAATAATAAATATCGGAAATGTAAAGGCAAAGATCCTCTGAGAAAGCCACAAAGAGGCGAAACGCGTTGGATCTCTTTTTTTTGCGCTTCATTCATACACCACCATTTATACAGCCCACCTCCAGGCATTTGTTATTAAGCATTATTGGCCGATTAAATATCGGAAATGTAAAGGCGATGATCCTCCGAGGAAGCCACAAAGAGGCGAAACACGTTGGATCTGTTTTTTTTGCACTTCATTTATACACCACGACTTATATAGCCCATCTCCAGAGCTCCTCTGCTGGCTTAGTGGGCTCTTTGTACATCGCTATGGAATAGATCGGCGCTATATACATTTAGAATGGTAATAATAGAATGTGGAGGAAGATTAGAGTGTGAGCTCCTCTGGTGGCGAGACTGATGTTTATGGCTTAGGGGGCTCTTTGTACATCGCTATGGAATAGATCTGCGCTATATACGTTTAGAATGGTAATAATAGAATATGGAGGAAGATTAGAGTGTGAGCTCCTCTGGCGGCGAGACTGATGCTTATGGCTTAGGGAGCTCTTTGTACATCGCTATGGAATAGATCGGAGCTATATGTACATTAATAATAGAGTGTGGATGGGACATTAGAGTGTAAGCTCCTCTGGTGATATTTTTGGCTCTGTACAGAGCCATGGAATAGGTCAGAGCTATATAAATGTATAAAAAGAACAGCGTGTGAGTGCTAATGAGACATTAGAGTGTAAGCTCTGGTGATGCAAACTAATAGGAACGACTCGTTGTTTTCTGTAAAGAGCCGTGGTATGGGTCAGAATCCTATAAATGCAGATTATTATCATTATTATATTATTATTATTAATAATTAATAATAGTATTATTATTATTATTATCATCAGTCTATTAATAATACCATAGAAGGGGCTATAGAGCTCCTCTGCTGCAGAGGCCTTTGCTAATAGAGCGTTGGATTTGTGCAGATAATTAATAAATAGTGGTTCTAATCCTTCCTTTCTCTGTTTAAAGTGGAATAAAATCCGGATTTTCACTATCCCGGGTTTTGATCTTTGCCTCGGGGTGGATTTGGGATGCCCTGTGAAAGACCCCCAATAAAAACTTACTTTTCTCACTTTTGTCCAATCAGCGCTCTTGTGCAATCAGTGCCATTAAAGTATATAATGGTGGTTCCAGCAACCACCCAGATAGTCCCAAAAAGCAGCACCCCCCCCTCCACCGCAATTAAAGTGGACCAACACCCAGGGGGGATCTATAAGATTCCCGGGCCGATCAGATCCCTCCCCGCGGGGCATCCGAAATCAGGAAACCCCCAGGAAGCCCACAATCCTACCTTCTCCCCATTCCAGCGGCGCATGCGCATCCGCCGCCGCTGCCTCCTGCGCGTCCCTCTAGCAGGGTGGCCGTTTGTGAATGGCCGGCGTGGGTGCGCTACCTGTAAGAGGGACGCGCTCTGCTTGTCCGGCGCTGCCTCCCGCTTGTCCGTCGGCGGGGATTGGCTGCAGCGGTCACGTGGGAGCGGGGAGAGGTGAGTTTTCGGAGCTTTCTGGGGGGTTTCACACAGCGGGGCACCCCCCGATCGGGGTGCCCCACCGAAGTGGACCAAAACCCAGGATAGTCAAAATCCTGGGTGTTGGTCCACTTTAATCGATTCAACCAAATCTCATGAATTCATATTTATTAAAAATAACCATTAAAAATTACATTAAGACACACAAATAAAAAAAAAAAAAACATATACATCACAAACAATCCATTTTATTAATTTCCATATCCCAAGCGGATCCATAATATATACAACAAAACCCAAAATTGCTAAGAAGTTTAAACCACAATTCATCCAACTATAAAGTGCAAAAGAGAGCAAATACCTCTATATTATTCCCATACTAAGCAGCTAAACTTAATGTGGCAAGACAAGTAAGATACTAACTGTGCAAAAACCGCAACAAATAAATGATGAAAACAACACATCACCTGAGAGTGGATCCCAGGATGTCCCCCCCCCCCCCCTACACAAAAAAATGGTGAAGTCAGGAGAAGGTCCCCAACGCGTTTCGTAGCCCAAGACCTAGGCTACTTTCTCCAGGAGAAAGGAGGACCTGGAGAAAGTAGCCTGGGTCTTGGGCTACGAAACGCGTTGGGGACCTTCTCCTGACCTTTATCATATATTACTTGTCTTGTCTTACCACATTAAGGCCCTTAGCATCAGGTAGCGGCTGGTTAATGAGAGGTAGCGACAGGTGAACGCCGGACACGGCACGCAATTACACATTTATCAAGCAGAACCTGTTTAGCGGCTGGGATAGCGCCATGTAGCGTCTGATTTATCATTTTCACAGCCTCAGCGAACAGCGCCGGCGTTCAGCCTTGCACAGCGCCAGGTATGACCTCTCGCTACCTGTCGCTCTCCCATACATTTCAATGGACGATCCTTTTCTGCTCTTTAAACGGGGTTTTTGTTTTTTTGTTTTTTTTCCAAAAATCACAAATAATTCTGTGACCTCTTCTGGCATTGAAAAAGCTGTTTTTCAAATTTTTTTAATTTTTTTATATATTTCTTCAGAAATGACATTACAGCTCTGCCATTAAAGTGTTCATGTTACAATGTTGTTACAATGTAATTCCATATGTTTTCGCTTTGTTACTGGTGGATAGATGCTGGAAAACAGACTTTAAAGTGGACCAACACCCACGGGTGATCGGCCCGGGAATCTATAAGATTCCCGGGCCGATCACCCCCCACCCCGCGGGACATCCGAGATCGGGATGTCCCGCGGGGTGTAACCCCCCCAAAACCCCCGAAAAACCCTACCTGATCTTCGGCGGCGGCCGGCCGCCGCCGCCTCCCTCGCGCCCCTGCAGGCGTGCGCGCCCCCGCGCCGGCCGTCTGCGAATGGCCGGCGCGGGCGCGCGCGCGTCAAAAGGGACGCGCGGGAGGCGGCGGCGGCGGCAGCCGCTTAGACGTCCTTGTACGTTGGCGCTGGGAGCGCGGAGAGGTGAGTTTTTCGGGGGGTTGGGGGGGGTTTCACACAGCGGGGCACCCCGATCGGGGGTGCCCCATCGAAGTGGACCAAGACCCAGGATAGTCAAAATCCTGGGTGTTGGTCCACTTTAAACACACCGCCTCCTGCGCTCTGGGCTTCAAAAAATTTTTCAGCGCCAGAGATTTGTGAGGCTGTTTTTTTGCTGAATATGGTGTGAGTCGGTCGCTATGAGCAGTCGCTAACATGCGCTCCCATACAGCGCTGTACTGGTCAAATAGCGACTCCTCACAATGTATTCAACATTACTGAACAGCGACTGAGTCGCTATGAAGTAGCGACCCACGGCCGATCACAGCGACTACTAGCGGGCGCTCTGAAAATGCCACTACAGACGCTCATCTGGCGCTACCTGGCGTTAGTGATGAATCAGCCTGCCAGTTTAGCTGCTTAGTATGGGAATAATATAGAGGTATTTGCTCTCTTTTGCACTTTATAGCTGGATGAATTGTGTTTTAAACTTCTTAGCAATTTTGGGTTGTGTTGCATATATTATGGATCTGCTTGGGATACCCCTAAAAATGGATTGTTTGTGATTTTTTTTTTTAAATTTGTGTTTTTTATTAATTAATTTTTAATTAATTTAATTTTTAATAAATATGAATTCATGAGATTTGGTTGAATCGAGTAATTGCGGGGGGGGGGGGGGGGGGTGCTGCTTTGTGGAACTATCTGGGTGGTTGCTGGCACCACCATTATATACTTTGATTCACTTTAGGAGTTATAGTTTCCAACTGCAAGCACGGCCACTGACAATATTAATTATTGGCTCTTATTTATTTATTGATTGTGTGGTGCGGAATATATACATTTATTCAATCAGCGCCATTAATGATGGGCATGCAGCTCTGTTTAGACGCAGAGCCCGGCAATCAGGAACGGATGCATCCCCGGCTTCCCTTTATGTTTAGACGCAGAGCCCGGCAATCAGGAACGGATGCATCCCCGGCTTCCCTTTATGTTTAATGAAAAAACTACCTGGTACGGGGCACTACTAGTATATATAGAAACTACAATTAATCCAGCTTGGGTGCTCCCTGAATTCCAGGGTAGCTGGGTCTCCTGTCTATACTTCATGTTTGGGCGGTAATGTAGCATTATTGTTGATGATTGCTGTGTTTATCTTCATTGCATTACACTTTGTATTAACCTGTATCAGGGCTTGGCCCTCAGGCGCTGGGCTTGGCTCGGCGAGTTTGCTTATTTTCTTTAGTTGTTACTAATGTATCAATGAGGCCTTCCAGCCTCACAGGTCACTTATGCCCTTATTCATCAAGCGATAGCGCCAGGTAGTGTCTGACGAGCGCCAGGTAGCGGCAGCTAACGGCGACTACCGACTCAAGTACGCCCGGCGGCGGTCACAATGACGCATTTATCAAGCAAAATGAGGCTAGCGCCGGCGAGAGCGACGGCTAGTGCGGCATTCATCATGAAGCCGCCTGGACCGAACAGCGCCGCTGCAAATTCCCTCACAGCGCCAGGTATGAGCTGTCGCTCCCTGGCGATGTCCAATGCATTTCAATGGAGCAATCTATAATAATTCATGATTAATTGGTAATAATTTTTTTTTTAATTTTTTTAATGTCAAAAAATCGGAGAACACTTCTGCAATGTTAGGATTTATTTTTAAGTAAAAAAAAATAAAAAAAAAATATGTGCAGAATTGATCTAACAGGTCTGAGATTAATGTATTCATATAACAAAATGATTCTAAAAACATGTATAACGTTACATTCAAAAAATATGGTTGTTTAGGGGTTAAAAACTAGTTAATACAGATCGCCGCCAGCGCTCTGGGGTTTAAACAAGGAATGGACAGCGACAGCACATTCGGAGCGTGATTTTTTGATGAATATGAAGCTAGCCGTTCGCTCTGGCCATTCGTTGTCAGGCGCTCACATACAACGCTGGACCTGTGAAACAGCGACCCCCCAGCCCGTATTCAACATTACCGCACACCGACTGAGTCGCTGTCATCAAGCTAATGCCGGCCAAGCACAGCGAATACTGGCTGGCGCTGAAAAAATCACGCTACAGTCGCTCATCTGTCGCTACCTGGCGCTATTGATGAATCGGCCTCCCCGTATTAACCTGTATCAGGGCTTGGCCCTCAGGCGCTGGGCTTGGCTCGGCGAGTTTGCTTATTTTCTTTAGTTGTTACTAATGTATCAATGAGGCCTTCCAGCCTCACAGGTCACTTAGATACATTTCAATATCCTGCAGACGGCATTGTATTCATTTACGTCTGCAGGAGGTTGTTTGGCTAATAGAAGTCTTCATCTTTCAGCTATTTTCTGCACTATATAGGCACTTATTCACAAACACTTAGATCATTTATTATATTTCACACGTTAATTTCCTTAAAAATATTATTGTTATATTCACTGTGTGGTTTCCTTATTGCTGCTATTGCTATTGTTATTGTTAGTTATTATTGCACACATTTTTAATCACTTTTACCGCCCTTATTGTGTATTAAGAATTAGTTATTATGCATTCTTAACATTGATGAACAGATTAATTATTCCTGGATATCGTAGAGATACAGTTTGACATATAGGTTACTTTTTGACTAACTGGGACTTTATTCATATAATATTTATCAGGAGACCCTTTGTTTTTATATCCCCTTGTCTTATCCCCTGCATGTTTTTATTGTTCATATGCCTCTAATAAACATTATTATTTTTCTAAATATTTGATGCTGGTGTGCCCAATTCAATGAATTCCCATAGTTTTTTTGTTTCTTGGTTCCCTTTATGTTTAGACGCAGAGCCCAGTAATCAGGAACGGATGCATCCCCGGCTTCCCTTTATGTTTAGACGCAGAGCCCGGCAATCAGGAACGGATGCATCCCCGGCTTCCCTTTATGTTTAGACGCAGAGCCCGGCAATCAGGAACGGATGCATCCCCGGCTTCCCTTTATGTTTAGACGCAGAGCCCGGCAATCAGGAACGGATGCATCCCCGGCTTCCCTTTATGTTTAGACGCAGAGCCCGGCAATCAGGAACGGATGCATCCCCGGCTTCCCTTTATGTTTAGACGCAGAGCCCGGCAATCAGGAACGGATGCATCCCCGGCTTCCCTTTATGTTTAGACGCAGAGCCCAGTAATCAGAAATGGATGCATCCCCGGCTTCCCTTTATGTTTAGACGCAGAGCCCAGTAATCAGGAACGGATGCATCCCCGGCTTCCCTTTATGTTTAGACGCAGAGCCCAGTAATCAGGAACGGATGCATCCCCGGCTTCCCTTTATGTTTAGACGCAGAGCCCGGCAATCAGGAACGGATGCATCCCCGGCTTCCCTTTATGTTTAGACGCAGAGCCCAGTAATCAGGAACGGATGCATCCCCGGCTTCCCTTTATGTTTAGACGCAGAGCCCAGTAATCAGGAACGGATGCATCCCCGGCTTCCCTTTATGTTTAGACGCAGAGCCCAGTAATCAGGAACGGATGCATCCCCGGCTTCCCTTTATGTTTAGACGCAGAGCCCAGTAATCAGGAACGGATGCATCCCCGGCGTCCCTTTAGGTGAGTGATAGCTCCTGCCCCCAGCCTATATGAATTGCTGGGCGCGTCTTAGCCTATGGAAGTTGGGGATGCGGCCGGGATTGTTTACAGGGCCATGGTGAGTTTTCCAGTGACCGGTGGAGGGGTTTCACATAACGGGGCATCCCAAATCAGGGCAGGCTTTTAGACTCCAGGGCTGGCCACTCAGGCTTTTGTTCCCCTTTAAAAAATATTAAAATAACATTGTGCCTGAGGTCTTACGTGGCCCATCTGGTCCAGGGTGTTGTTGGTGAGCTTGATCTTGTGGAAGGAGATGGGCTGCTTCATCCAGTGTGATCCGGGGGCGGGGGAGTCCGGGTGGATGTAAACCCTCTCCGGCAGCCGCGGCTCCGCTCGCCCGCTGGGCTCCCAGTGGTCCTCCTGCCACTTATAGCGCGAGTTGTCCACGGGGACGATGTCGGCCAGGAGGACGTACTTACCGTCCGGCTCCAGGCCACTGACGCTGACCTTACACTGCGGGAACATCCGCCTGCGGGAAGAAGGGAGACGGGTCAGGAGAACCCCTATATAACAGCAAAGCACTGATCAGCCCTATGCGGCCCTTTAAAGCAGTGGTTCTCAACCTTTCTAATGCCGTGACCCCGCAATACAGTGCCTCATGTTGCGCTGACCCCAAACCAATAAATAATTTTGGTGGCTACTTCAAAACTGTAATTTTGCTCCAGTTATGATTGGGAATGTAAATACCTGATATGCCTTATGTATTCTCATTGCTACAAATCAAACATAATCTAAACATAGTGATTAATCACAAAAACAATATTTAATTATATGTTGAGAAATATTTATTACTAATTCCAATAAATAACATTTCACCATGACATAGCATGTGTCGGAAACTGTCATTTCTCCGCCTCTTATTGAAATTAATAGGAGGCTGCGGCGGATTGTGTGGTAACTCGAGATTCTCGGGAGCTCTTCCACAAAACCTGCCGCACTCACAATAGGAGGCGGATTCAATGCCGGAATTTCGTCATTAAGAATATGGGAAAATAGTGGGAGATATGGGAGATAGTTATACATTGGGGAACAGTGTGAACTACATCTTATAGTGTCTCTTATAGTATAAGACGTATGTAAATGTTTGGTGCTTTGTGTAAGTGTAAGCTGCTGTGTGTACAGTGTAATGATTCCACACAAAGCACCTTACACTTACACAGTATTGTGTGTATGGTGTGTGTACTGTTATTACACCAGCAGGCGTCTCGCAGGCTCTCTTGGCTTCTGTCCTCCGGCGCTTTCTGCGTCCGCCCACTGATTACATAAACAAGCGCCGGACACACGCAATGCGCTGCTATGGACTGTGGAGCGTCCCCCCCGCTTCCCCCGCCCCTTAGGCCCCGGACGGATGATGCAATCACGTCATGCGCGCAGGCATTCAGTTTGGAACGCACATCCATAACAGCGTGCGTTCCAGCTGAATAGCGCTGCTGCAGACGGTAGCGCGACTTCTCAGCGGCTAAAGCCATCGGAAATATGTATTTTCCGATGGCTTTAGGCGACCCCTGTGTTTTGGTCGTTTGACCCCCGCCGGGGTCCCGACCCACAGGTTGAGAACCGCTGATTTAAAGGAAGCCGCACAACCAGACTAGTGTATCAAAAAAGGTTTGGATATCTTTAATATAGATCAAGAATTCAATCAAATACATAAGACAGCATCACATAACGACAAACAATTTAAAAACAATTAAAAAACTCATATAGGCTGCCAAGGATAATGGGACCAAATTAATTCCAATCAAAGAAATAATGTTATTGCACACTGCCCTCCCAGTATTTAAAAAATAGGCCCTTATTTATGAAGGGATAGCGCCAGGTAGCGCCTTGTAAATGACAGGTAGCGCCAGGTGAACACCGGACACGGCACGCAATTACACATTTATCCAGCAGAATCTGGAGCGACTGGGATAACGCCATGTAGCGTCCGATTCATCATTATCCCAGCCTCAGTGTACAGCCTTGCAGAGCGCCACGTCTTACCTCTCGCTACCTGTCGCTCTTCCATACATTTCAATGGACGTTCTTTTATTTCTCTTTAAACAGGGTTTTTGTTTTAATTTTTTTTTTTTATTCTCAAATAATGTTGGGATGTTTCCTGGCCTTGAAAAAGCCATTTTTTAATATTTTTTTTAAATTTTATACATTTATGCAGAATTGACATTACAGGTCTGGCATTAATGTGTTCATGTTACAATGTTATTACAATGTAATTCCATGTGTTTTCGCTTTGTTACAGTCTCAGTATACGAGGTCTGCTTACAATCTATTGGGAAATAGATACAGAAGGGGGAAGAGCTTACAATCTATTAGGGTATAAGGGAGGATACAGAAGGAGAAGAGCTTACAATCTATTAGGGTATAAGGGAGGATACAGAAGGGGAAGAGCTTACAATCTATTAGGGTATAAGGGAGGATACAGTAGGAGAAGAGCTTACAATATATTAGGGTATAAGGGAGGATACAGGAGGAGAAGAGCTTACAATCTAATTGGGTATAAGCTTTTAGAAACATGAGAGCCCCGTTATCTGGGCCTTGGCCTCACCTGCCGGATTTAGTGATGATCATTTCGGTGCCGATGGCGTGGAATTGCTTCCAGAGCTCTCGGTTCTCCAGAGTCATCTTGACATTGCCGGGCAGTCGGGGGGCGTCGCAGGGTGGCTGTGGCTGCCCGAAGCCCATACCCGGGGCAGGAGGAAGCGAGAGAGGAATGAGTGAGGTTGGTCCCAGAATCCTTTGCGACTGGTCCAGCGTTGGGAATAAGCCATCGTAACGCTGACTGGGCGGCACCTCCAACTCTGCAACTAAGGGAAAACATTTTATCAATGGATAGAACTGTCAGGGTGTGGCTATTAGCAAGGCTGTGCTGGGACTTGTAGTCCTTCACTTGCTTTGAATACTGGATCCACTTTCATACACTGTCCTTGTTTGGATGGATTGCTTTGTGAATTCGTTTTTTAGTTAGTAATATACATTTGTAAGCTCGCAAGGGCCGGGCTCTCCTTCCTATTGTCTCCTGTGCTCACAACACTTTATTATTATTATTGTTTATTTATATAGCGCCATCATCTTCCGTAGCGCTTTACAAAGTAGTAATTACAGACAGGGTAGAAACATACGGTACATAGACTATTTCAAATGCAGTTTTACAGAGTTGACAATGGATATTCTGAATACAAGATACAATAGGGAAACACTTGGTTTAAACCTCATAGCATTTAGTTTGTATTGTTCCCTGTACTATATGTTTTACCATATCTGTAATAATACCTTGTAAAGCGCTACGGAAGATGATGGCGCTATATAAATAAACATTATTAATAATAATAATATTAATAATAATAATAATAATAATAATAATAATAATAATAATAACAATAATAATATTTTACAATAATGTGGTTAAGAGGGGGTCATTCATTATTTCCTTATAGCTGAAAGGTTTAGCCCCAAGATACTCCAGTCTATCGATAGATAGATAGATAGATAGATAGATAGATAGATAGATAGATAGATAGATAGATAGATAGATAGGAAGATACAGAAGAAGAAGAGCTTACAATCTATTAGGGTATAAGGGGGATACAGGAGGAGAAGAGCTTACAATCTATTAGAGTATAAGGGAGGATACAGAAGGAGAAGAGCTTACGCTCTATTAGGGTGTAAGGGCGGATACAGAAGGCGGAAGAGCTTACAATCTATTAGGGTATAAGGGAGGATACAGAAGGAGAAGAGCTTACGCTCTATTAGGGTGTAAGGGCGGATACAGAAGGCGGAAGAGCTTACAATCTATTAGGGTATAAGGGGGATACAGGAGGAGAAGAGCTTACAATCTATTAGGGTAAAAGGGTGGATGTCGAAGGAGGAAGAGCTTACACTCTATTAGGATATAAGGGAGGATACAGGAGGAGAAGAGCTTACAATCTATTAGGGTATAAGGGAGGATACAGCAGGAGAAGAGCTTACAATCTATTATTGTATAAGGGAGGATACAGAAGGAGGAAGAGCTTACAATCTATTATTGTATAAGGGAGGATACAGAAGGAGGAAGAGCTTACAATCTATTATTGTATAAGGGAGGATACAGAAGGAGGAAGAGCTTACAATCTATTATTGTATAAGGGAAGATACAGAAGGAGAAGAGCTTACAATCTATTAGGGTATAAGGGAGGATACAGAAGGAGAAGAGCTTACAATCTATTAGGGTATAAGGGAGGATACAGAAGCAGAAGAGCTCCTTGGCATTGTAATTTTTTTCTGTTCTGTCCAGTGGTTTAGATGCTTTATATATGTATGAGGCCCTCCATTCAGTTGTAGGAATATATTCAAGTTCTGTTCAGTAACAGGCACCCCCAAGCTGGACACAGCTACCTGGTGTCTTATCTCGGCCCTCACTTTCTCACAGACCTCAGGTCAGCCACAAGCTGTTCAGCATGACAAGTAGGTGCTAAATAGACCCCATGTCCTTCTAATTGGAACCCTGCCGGGCCGTTATGTTAACGAGAGGGGTGGGTTCCCTCCTGCTGCCTAATAAATTTAACACAGGACAGCTACAGGGACCCTGGAAAATGGTAAAACAGAACTTCAGGCAGCTGGAGAACTTCAAAGGAGCAAAAGCACCACAAAAATGTGTCATCCAACTAATTATCAGATCTTACATCATGATCAGAACTTTTAAAGGAGGGCTTCAAAACCTACCTTAAACTACAACCCACTACTAGCTGCTTGGAATGTCCATCAACACATTGCTAGACCATCAAAAACCTGGAAGAACCATCAAGAATTCCAGATTTTTACCCCCAATAGAATCTTAATAACCCACCAGAACCAAATAGAATGTCAGATCTCCCGCCTGCTAGACCAACTTGAACTTCAGATATCTAAGCCACTTTAGATTAAAAAATACACCAGAACCACCTAAAATGTTAGATATCCACCCTACTAGAACCCATTTGTCAGAACCACATTCAGCTTCAAATCAATAACTCAAAAGATTTTCCCAAAACCCACCAGAACCACCTAAAATTTAAGATATCCATCGTACTGGAATCAAAAAAACCTGCCAGAGCAACCTGAAACTCACATATGTACCCTATTAGAATGTCATGAACTTGTTAGAACCACCTTGAACTTTACATATGCACCTTACTTGAGTCTCATGAACTTGCCAGAACCACATTGAGCTTTAGATATCCACTCCTTTAGAACCATGTGAACTTGCCAGAACCACCTTGATTGTATTGAACCTACTAGAATTTCAAAAACCTACCAGAACCATCTAGAATTTAAGATATTCCCCCTACTGAAATCTTAAAAACCTGCCAGAACCACCTAGAATTTAAGATATTCACCCCACTTAAATCTCAAAAACCTGCCAGAACCACCTAGAATTTAAGATATTCACCCCACTTAAATCTCAAAAACCTGCCAGAACCACCTAGAATTTAAGATATTCACAATACTAGGATCTCAAAAACATTCCAAGTTTAAGATTTTCATTCCAAATTTTCATTCCAAATTTAAGATTTTCAGCCTACTAGAATCTCAAAAACTTACCAGAACCACCTAGAATTTAAGATATTCACCCTAATGGAATCTCAAAAACCTACCAGAACCACCTAGAATTTAAGATATTCACCCTATTGGAATTTCAAAAACCTACCAAAACCACCGGGGATTTAAGATATTCACCCTACTAAAATCTCAAAACCTAACGAGAACCACCTAAAATGTAAGATATTCACCCTACTGGAATTTCAAAAACCCACCAGAACCACCGGGGATTTAAGATATTCACCCTACTAAAATCTCAAAACCTATCAGAACCACCTAGAACTTAAGGTATTCACTTCACTGGAATCTCAAAAACCTGCCAAGGCCACCTAGAAATTAAGGTATTCACTCTCCTGGAGTAAATCTCAAAAACCTGAAAGAACCACATAGAATTCTTGATATGTAGCCTACTAGAATGAGAGAAATATGCTAGAAATGAATATGGCTTCAGATATTCACCCTAGAATCCTAACCACAAATCATACCAGGACCAATAAGAATTACAAAAATCTACCCTACTCAAAAACTCAAAAACCTACCTGAACCACTAAGGAATTTAATATCTACCCTACTTGAATTTCAAGGCATTTCAGACATTTATCCTACTAGAATTTTAGGAACCTACCAGAACTATCTACAATTTTAGAATTACATTCTACTAGAGCTTTAAAAACCTACGAGTACTACACAGGGCTACACACATCTATAATATTATAATCATAAGAACCCACCAGAACCACTTAGAACTTATATATCTGCCTACTAAAACCTTAAAAAAACCTATTGGAACTGCAGAGAACTTTGGATATCTACCTTACTAGACTCTCAATAACCTACCAGAACTACCTAGAAATTTCAGCTATCTGCCCTACTAGAATCTTAGTAAGCAACCAGAACAACCTAGAGCTTTAGATATCTGCTCTACTAGAACATCAAAAATCTACCAGAACTGTATGGATATCACCTTACTAGGATCAAAATAACCTAGCAAATTGACCTAGAACTTTAGATATCTACACTAATAGACTCTCAATAATCACCCAGAACCACCAATTTCAGCTACCTACCATACTAGAATCTTAGGAACCTACCAGAACCACATGGAATCCCAAGATATCTACCCTACTAGGCTCCATGAGAACTTATATGACAGGTTCCCACTCCTCTAGAATGTCAAGAAACTGTCAGAACCACCCCAGCTTTGGGCGCAAGGCAGTTGGTGGTAATTTGGGGTACGCGTAGGTGGATAATTCTGTTATGTATGGTTGGTAAGCACCATGTGATCACCTCCTGAAGGTGCAATTTTAATTCAGGGCTATCTACCCTATTGTCTATTGTCCACTACGATCTCAGAGCCCTACCAGAGCTGTCCAGCTGTCTGCCCATCATTCTAGAGTCTCAAGTCGCTTGAGATGTCTCTCAGAACCACAACAGACCACAAGGAACATTCCAGATCGACTTCAAGAGTCCAATAATAGCTTCTGAACAACCTTTAGGCTGGTTTCACACCAGCGCGGATGGGGAGCGCCTACGCTTTCAGGCGAGAGTCCCGTATCCGCCTGTGAAAAGTTGCCCATAGCAATCTATGGACCATTTCACATGTCAATCAGATGTTTGCCGAGCAGAGTCTAAATGTAAGGACCAAGATAAATGAGGGACTGTATGTGAGATCTGCCAACATGCCCTAAAGAGGACCGAAACCCACAGTGCTCGGCCTCAGGCTGATCGATTCCCTCCCCCCCAATACAGTCTGGCATAATGTTTCTGTGCCTGAATAATAAGCCCATAATACTTGCATTTAAATGTGGGGCCCAGAGCCAGCTCTACTGGTGGGCCCCAGGCATCCCAGCCCGACACTGATTGTATAGATCTGATTGTATGATGAGTGTCCAGTATTGGGCAATTTGGCTTTTGTTAACAGACTGCTGGATAAGAAATGTATGGCGATTGTACAGATCCAATAGTATGTCACGTGACTAGCGTAGTACAATTTTGATTGGCCAATTCAAAATTATTTATATCTCAGCCATGTCTTTATTAAAACTGACCCATGGGTAAGATTCTATGACAGTTGTACAGATATGATTGTATGATGAGTGTCCAGTATTAGGCATCTCAAATAATTTAGCCTTTGTTAATAGATTGATCGATGAGCATTTGTATACAGATTGTACAGATCCAACTGTATGTCACGTGACCAGCATAGTACAATTTTGATTGGCCAATTCAAAACTATTTCTATCTCAGCCATGTCTTTAATAAAACTCACCCATGGATAAGATTTTCTGATGGTTGTACAGATATAATTGTATGATGAGTGTCCAGTATTGGGCAATTTGGCTTTTGTTAATAGATTGATTGATGAGCATTGTATAGAGATTGTACAGATCCAATTGTATGTCACGTGACCAGCATAGTACAATTCCGATTGGCCAATTCAAAACTATTAATATCTCAGCCATGTCTTTAATAAAACTGGCCCATGGGTAAGATTCTATGACAGTTGTACAGATATGATTGTATGATGAGTGTCCAGTATTAGGCATCTCAAATAATTTGGCCTATGTTAACAGAATGATCGATGAGCATTGTATAGGGATTGTACAGATCCAATTGTATGCCACGTGACCGGCGTAGTACAAATTTGATTGGTCAGCTCAAAACAATTTCTATTCCAGCCATGTCCTTGGACAACAGTTTTTTTGCTAAGACTGGACCCTGGGTAAGATTGTACAATCAGATTGTAAGACATGGGGTCGATGGAACATAAAACATAGGAAACATAGCACTCGGCATAGGGACCTACCTGGATACCTGTAGGCGTCATGGTGGGCAGCGGTGGTGGGGTAGGTAGGTGGCAGGGTGTGCGTCGGTCTAACGGCGTAAGAGGGTCCATACTGCTGGAATAAATCGGTGTGGTACATGGCTACGGAACCGGTGGCGATATAGGTCAGAGCATGAAGAGGGTTCCCTGAGTGTGAGCTGTGCCAACTGAAGTCCTTCCCAAATGGAGAGCAGAGAGTGACTGTCTGGGCCGGCTTACACCTTTTGATGTGAGACCCTCCTGCTAGGTGCGAGGGATGCCGGGGGGAGGGCTCTTCACACATTAGGACTGAATTAAACTTTATTAAGGACCCTTTATGGCTGCCGAGGGGCCACAGTTTGTCCAGTTGTCAGGAAATGCAGAAATCAGGGATGGAGATGGAAAGCCGGAGGGGGGCTGGGAACCACTGCAGGCAGCTTTGCCCATATACATGCCGGACCCCTATATATATATATTGTGTATATTCTCCATTATATCATAGATTGTAAGCTCCTCTGCTTCTGTATCCTCCCTTATACCCAAATAGATTGTAAGCTCTTCTCCTTCTGTATCCTCCCTTATACCCAAATAGATTGTAAGCTCTTCTCCTCCTTCTGTATCCTCTCATATACCCTAATAGAGTGTAAGCTCTTCTCCTTCTGTATCCTCCCTTATACCCTAATAGATTGTAAGCTCCTCTCCTTCTGTATCCTCCCTTATACCCTAATAGATTGTAAGCTCTTCTCCTTCTGTATCCTCCCTTATACCCTAATAGATTGTAAGCTCTTCTCCTCCTGTATCCTCCCTTATACCCTAATAGATTGTAAGCTCTTCTCCTTCTGTATCCTCCCTTATACCCTAATAGATTGTAAGCTCTTCTCCTTCTGTATCCTCCCTTATAACTTAATAGATTGTAAGCTCTTTCCTTCTGTATCCTCCCTTATACCCTAATAGATTGTAAGCTCTTCTCCTTCTGTATCCTCCCTTATACCCAAATAGATTGTAAGCTCTTCTCCTCCTGTATCCTCCCTTATACCCTAATAGATTGTAAGCTCTTCTCCTCCTGTATCCTCCCTTATACCCTAATAGATTGTAAGCTCTTCTCCTTCTGTATCCTCCCTTATAACTTAATAGATTGTAAGCTCTTTCCTTCTGTATCCTCCCTTATACCCTAATAGATTGTAAGCTCTTCTCCTTCTGTATCCTCCCTTATACCCTAATAGATTGTAAGCTCTTCTCCTTCTGTATCGTCCCTTATATCCTAATAGAGTGTAAGCTCTTCTCCTTCTGTATCGTCCCTTATATCCTAATAGATTGTAAGCTCTTCTCCTTCTGTATCCTCCCTTATATCCTAATAGAGTGTAAGCTCTTCCTCCTACTGTATCCTCCTTATACCCTAATAGATTGTAAGTTGGGAGGTAGCTAGAAGGGACTTATGAGACATTGTTATTGGACCCAGTGTCCACAAATGTATGATTAGGCCTTGGGGGGTAGTAAGTTGCCCCTTGGTTAGTTTGTATTTATGGTATGGCGGGCAGCAGGGTGTGGTATTGGAGAATATGCAAGAAGGGACCCTGGTTGCAAGAAGATGGGCCCTTGGATGGTGCAGCAAGGGCCCTAGTCAGTCAACTATCCCGGGTTTCGGCCTGTCCCCCTGGGGCACCCCAGTTTGGGATGTCCGGCTGAGTAAAATCCCCCAGGTCACCGAGCTCACTTACCTCTCCTCGAGCCCACGCTGCTGCTAGAGAAGCCTGCAAAGTGTGCGATTGAGCGTCACATGCACGGCATCACTCGGCTCCCTTCGGCTGTGCGCGGCCACACACAGCCATTCAGTTGCGGCGATGGGGCTGTGCACAGCCAAGTAGAAAAGCCGGCGCCGGTCGCACATGCGCTGTGGGCTTGAGGAAAAGGTAAAAATATCAGGCAACTCGAGGGGTTTCACAGAGCGGGCACCCCAGTTTGGGATGCACCTGCAACAGAAACTAGGTCTGCCCTGGAGTCTCATAGACCACAGAGTGGGTTTTGGTCCACTTTAATATGTCTATGAAGGTTGTCATTCATCCAGGTCATGGTAAATCTGTAGAAATAAATCAAGGGAACTGGACTTGCTGTTAAAAAAATGACATCTCCGACACTCGGATGACTAGCGTGTCTTCAAGAAAATAAAGTAGCAAGTCCAGTTGCCTGATGTATTTCTTCAAATATCCCTATTTAATAATATACTGATGTCTAGAAACAATGACAACGCAGCATTTACTGTCCTCCTGCCCATATTATTCCAGGGAGCCTTTGTCCTACTAGCTACCCCCCCATACTATGCCAGGGAGCCTTTGTACCCCCTACTAGCTACCCCCCCATACTATGCCAGGGAGCCTTTGTCCTACTAGCTACCCCCCCATACTATGCCAGGGAGCCTTTGTACCCCCTACTAGCTACCCCCCCATACTATGCCAGGGAGCCTTTGTACCCCCTACTAGCTACCCCCCCATACTATGCCAGGGAGCCTTTGTACCCCCTACTAGCTACCCCCCCATACTATGCCAGGGAGCCTTTGTACCCCCTACTAGCTACCCCCCCATACTATGCCAGGGAGCCTTTGTACCCCCTACTAGCTACCCTCCCATATTATGCCAGGGAGCCTTTGTATCCCCTACTACCTACCCCCCCATACTATTCCAGGGAGCCTTTGTACCCCCTACTAGCTACCCCCCCATACTATTCCAGGGAGCCTTTGTACCCCCTACTACCTACCCTCCCATATTATGCCAGGGAGCCTTTGTACCCCCTACTACCTACCCCCCCATACTATTCCAGGGAGCCTTTGTACCCCCTACTAGCTACCCCCCCATACTATTCCAGGGAGCCTTTGTACCCCCTACTACCTACCCCCCCATATACAGTCCTGCAGGTCATGTATAGCAACCGTCATGGCTGGCCTTGGGCACGCAAATGGAGCGGCTCTTATACTGGAGGTGCCGATGGGGAACTGGACTTACTGCTATCCAATGAGTTTGGGATTTGCAAAATTCCCTCCATCCTTTACTCCTTCCTATATTCCCTTCTTCCTACCCCCTTTCTCACATTCCCTCCATCTTTCTCTTTTTTCACATTCCCTTCATCTTTCGCTATTTCTTATGTTCCCTCCATCTTTTGCACTCTCACATTCCCTCCATCTTTCTCACTTTTCTACATCCCCTCCATCTTTCTCACTTTTCTACATCCCCTCCATCTTTCTCTCTTTTTCACACCTCCTCCATCTTTCTCCCTTTCTTACATTTCCTCCATCTTTCACTCTTTATCACATTTCCTCCATCTTTCTCTTTTTATTGCATCCCCTCAATCTTTCTCTGTTTCGCACATTCCCTACATCTTTCTCTCTTTCTCACATCCTTTCTATCTTCCTCTCTTTTTTTCACATTCCCTCTATCTTTCTCTATCTCTCAAATTCCCTCCATCTTTCTCACTTTTCCACACTCGTGCCATCTTTCTCTCTTTATCGCATCACCTCCATCTTTCTCTGTTTCTCACATTCCATCTTTCTCTTTTTCTCACATTCCCTCCCTCTTTCTGTCTTACTCACATTCCCTCCATCTTTCTTTCATATTCCACCCCCCCCCCCTATTACCCTGTAATAATCGCTGTACCTGGCCAACCCACCCACAGCATGTGATGCCCACCAACCTCCTATATGACCCCCATATGTGCCCCATTTGCAGCAGGAAACTGACACGTCCCGATAGTGGGTTCTGCTCATGCTTCTTCCAATCAGAAGCACAGACGAGCTTACAATCTATTAGGGTATAAGGGAGGATACAGAGAGAGAAGAGCTTACAATCTATTAGGGTATAAGGGAGGATACAGAAGGAGAAGAGCTTACAATCTATTAGGGTATAAGGGAGGATACAGAAGGAGAAGAGCTTACAATCTATTAGGGTATAAGGGAGGATACAGAAGGAGAAGAGCTTACAATCTATTAGGGTATAAGGGAGGATACAGAGAGAGAAGAGCTTACAATATATTAGGGTATAAGGGAGGATACAGAAGGAGGAAGAGCTTACAATCTATTAGGGTATAAGGGAGGATACAGAAGGAGAAGAGCTTACAATCTATTAGGGTATAAGGGAGGATACAGAGAGAGAAGAGCTTACAATATATTAGGGTATAAGGGAGGATACAGAAGGAGGAAGAGCTTACACTCTATTAGGGTATAAGGGAGGATACAGAAGGAAAAGAGCTTACAATCTATTAGGGTATAAGGGAGGATACAGGAGGAGAAGAGCTTACAGTCTATTAGGGTATAAGGGAGGATACAGAAGGAGAAGAGCTTATAATCTATTAAGGTATAAGGGAGGATACAGAAGGAGAAGAGCTTACAATCTATTAGGGTATAAGGGAGGATACAGGAGGAGAAGAGCTTACAGTCTATTAGGGTATAAGGGAGGATACAGGAGGAGAAGAGCTTACAATCTATTAGGGTAAAAGGGAGGATACAGAAGGAGAAGAGCTTACAATCTAATGCAGAGCACACAGCACAGCGCCAGCTGCAGGGGAGCTTGTTTATAAGAAGCAGAGCCGGGCTTCACAGATGGCGCATATAACTAGGTGACATGTGGGTGCCGACACCAAACTCCTCTTTGTAGTGCAGTGACAGGTAGGTGTGAAGACGGCCGGGGATAACCCCTCACAGGCCACGTTCCCACACACACCGAGCACAGCGGCCGGCCGGATAGTTGCCTGAAGCTGTGCACATGTAAAATTTACACTAATGAGGCCTGAAATTGGGAAATGTTTAGTGTCAAGCTGTCAGCCACCTGACTCCCAACTGCACCCATAGCAGCCTATGCGGGGCCCAGCAGGGCTATTAGGCCCATATACTCCCTTATACCCTAATAGATTGTAAGCCCTTCTCCTTCTGTATCCTTCCTTATACCCTAATAGATTGTAAGCTCTTCTCCTTCTGTATCCTCCCTTATACCCTAATAGATTGTAAGCTCTTCTCCTTCTGTATCCTCCCTTATACCCTAATAGATTGTAAGCTCTTCTCCTTCTGTATCCTCCCTTATACCCTAATAGATTGTAAGCTCTTCTCCTTCTGTATCCTCCCTTATACCCTAATAGAGTGTAAGCTCTTCTCCTTCTGTATCCTCCCGTCTTTCCTAATAGATTGTAAGCTCTTCTCCTTCTGTATCCTCCCTTATACCCTAATAGAGTGTAAGCTCTTCTCCTTCTGTATCCTCCCTTATACCCTAATAGAGTGTAAGCTCTTCTCCTTCTGTATCCTCCCTTATACCCTAATAGATTGTAAGCTCTTCTCCTTCTGTATCCTCCCTTATACCCTAATAGAGTGTAAGCTCTTCTCCTTCTGTATCCTCCCTTATACCCTAATAGATTGTAAGCTCTTCTCCTCCTGTATCCCCCCTTATACCCTAATAGAGTGTAAGCTCTTCTCCTTCTGTATCCTCCCTTATACCCTAATAGATTGTAAGCTCTTCTCCTTCTGTATCCTCCCTTATACCCTAATAGATTGTAAGCTCTTCTCCTTCTGTATCCTCCCTTATACCCTAATAGATTGTAAGCTCTTCTCCTTCTGTATCCTCCCTTATACCCTAATAGAGTGTAAGCTCTTCTCCTTCTGTATCCTCCCGTCTTTCCTAATAGATTGTAAGCTCTTCTCCTTCTGTATCCTCCCTTATACCCTAATAGAGTGTAAGCTCTTCTCCTTCTGTATCCTCCCTTATACCCTAATAGAGTGTAAGCTCTTCTCCTTCTGTATCCTCCCTTATACCCTAATAGATTGTAAGCTCTTCTCCTTCTGTATCCTCCCTTATACCCTAATAGATTGTAAGCTCTTCTTCTTCTGTATCCTCCCTTATACCCTAATAGATTGTAAGCTCTTCTCCTTCTGTATCCTCCCTTATACACTAATAGATTGTAAGCTCTTTCCCTTCTGTATCCTCTTTTATACCCTATAAAGACCAAAACCTAGGATAGTCAAAATCCTGGGTTTTGGTCCACTTTAAGGGTATGGCTGGGAGGGGGGTGGATGAGTGGAGCTGAGGGGCGAGTAAGGCTGGTTGGGTGAGGGCTGGAATGAGTTGAGGGTGAATAAGTGGAGCTGATTGGGTGCGGGATGTTATGAGTAGCTTAATAGGATTTTCTACAAAGGTTAAAGCGGACCAACAGTCAAAAATAACCTAAACCAGACCAACTCAACAAACAGTGCTCCTAGGCATCCCTCCCCACCATTGTTAATGAGGATGACAACACTGCATGGAGGAGCTGCTAGGGACTATGGATGTTTGAGTTTCTGCCTGGACAATCCCTTCAAATCATTCTTGGGGTCACCATAGAAAATCATTCTTGGGGCCACCAGAGGAAATTATTCTTGGGGCCACCAGAGGAAATCATTCTTGGGGTCACCAGAGGAAATCATTCTTCTTGGGGCCACCAGAGGAAATCATTCTTGGGGTCACCAGATGGAATAATTCTTGGGGCTACCAGAGGAAATCATTCTTGGGGCCACCAGAGGAAATCATTCTTGGGGCCACCAGAGGAAATCATTCTTGGGGCCACCAGAGGAAATCATTCTTGGGGCCACCAGAGGAAATCATTCTTGGGGTCACCAGATGGAATCATTCTTGGGGCTACCAGAGGAAATCATTCTTGGGGCCACCAGAGGAAATCATTCTTGGGGCCACCAGAGGAAATCATTCTTGGGGCCATCAGAGGAAATCATTCTTGGGGTCACCAGAGGAAATCATTCTTCTTGGGGCCACCAGATGGAATCATTGTTGGGGCAACCATAGGAAATCATTCTTGGGGCCACCAGAGGAAATCATTCTTGGGGTCACCAGGTGGAATCATTCTTGGGGCTACCATAGAAAATCATTCTTGGGGTCACCAGATGGAATCATTCTTGGGGCTACCAGAGGAAATCATTCTTGGGGCCACCAGAGGAAATCATTCTTGGGGCCACCAGAGGAAATCATTCTTGGGGCTACCAGAGGAAATCATTCTTGGGGCCACCAGAGGAAATCATTCTTGGAGGAAATTATTTTTGGAGTCACCAGAGGAAATTATTCTTGGGGTCACTAGATGTAATCATTCTTGGGGTCACCAGAGGAGATCATTCTTGGGGCCACCAGAGGAAATCATTCTTGGGGCCACCAGAGGAAATCATTCTTAGGGCCACCAGAGGAAATTATTCTTGGGGCCATCAGATGGAATCATTTTTGGGGCCACCAGAGGAAATCATTCTTGGAGCCACCAGATGGAATCATTCTTGGGGCCTCCAGAGGAAATCATTCTTGGGGCCACCAGAGGAAATCATTCTTGGGGCCACCAGAGGAAATCATTCTTGGAGCCATCAGAGGAAATCATTCTTGGGGTCACCAGAGGAAATCATTCTTCTTGGGGCCACCATATGGAATCATTGTTGGGGCTACCATAGGAAATCATTCTTGGGGCCACCAGAGGAAATCATTCTTGGGGTCACCAGATGGAATCATTCTTGGGGCTACCAGAGGAAATCATTCTTGGGGCCGCCAGAGGAAATCATTCTTGGGGCCACCAGAGGAAATCATTCTTGGGGCCACCAGAGGAAATCATTCTTGGGGCCACCAGAGGAAATTATTCTTGGAGTCATCAGAGGAAATCATTCTTGGAGTCATCAGAGGAAATTATTCTTGGGACCCACTAGAGGAAATCATTCTTGGGGCCTCCAGAGGAAATCATTCTTGGGGCCACCAGATGGAATCATTCTTGGGGCCACCAGAGGAAATCTTTCTTGGAGCCACCAGAGGAAATCATTCTTGGGGCCACCAGATGTAATCATTCTTGGGGTCACCAGAGGAGATCATTCTTGGGGCCACCAGAGGAAATCATTCTTAGGGCCAACAGAGGAAATCATTCTTGGGGCCATCAGATGGAATCATTTTTGGGGCCATCAGAGGAAATCATTCTTGGGGCCACCAGATGGAATCATTCTTGGGGCCTCCAGAGGAAATCATTCTTGGGGCCACCAGAGGAAATCATTCTTGGGGCCACCAGAGGAAATCATTCTTGGGGCCACCAGATGGAATAATTCTTGGGGCCACCAGAGGAAATCATTCTTGGGGTCACCAGAGGAAATCATTCTTGGACCCACCAGATGGAATCATTCTTGGGGTCACCAGAGAAAATCATTCTTGGGGCCACCAGAGGAAATCATTCTTGGAGCCACCAGAGGAAATCATTCTTGGGGCTACCAGAGGAAATCATTCTTGGGGCCACCAGAGGAAATCATTCTTGGAGGAAATTATTTTTGGAGTCACCAGAGGAAATCATTCTTGGGGTCACCAGATGTAATCATTCTTGGGGTCACCAGAGGAGATCATTCTTGGGGCCACCAGAGGAAATCATTCTTGGGGTCACCAGAGAAAATCATTCTTGGGGCCACCAGAGGAAATCATTCTTGGGGCTACCAGAGGAAATCATTCTTGGGGCCACCAAAGGAAATCATTCTTGGAGCCACCAGAGGAAATCATTCTTGGGGCTACCAGAGGAAATCATTCTTGGGGCCACCAAAGGAAATCATTCTTGGAGCTACCAGAGGAAATCATTCTTTGGGCCACCATAGGAAAGCATTCTTGGGGCCACCAGAGGAAATCATTCTTGGGGCCACCAGAGGAAATCATTCTTGGGGCCACCAAAGGATATCATTCTTGGGGTTACCAGAGGATATTATTCTTGGGGCCACCAGAGGAAATCATTATTGGAGCCACCAGAGGAAATCATTCTTGGGGCCACCAGATGGAGTCATTCTTGGGGCCACCAGAGGAAATCATTCTTGGGGCCACCAGAGGAAATCTTTCTTGGAGCCACCAGAGGAAATCATTCTTGGAGCCACCAGAGGAAATCATTCTTGGAGCCACCAGAGGAAATCATTCTTGGAGCCACCAGAGGAAATCATTCTTGGGGCCACCAGATGGAATCATTCTTGGGGCTACCAAAGGAAATCATTATTGGGGCCACCAGAGGAAGTTATTCTTGGGGCCACCAGAGGAAATCATTCTTGGGGCCACCAGATGAAATCATTCTTGGGGCTACCAGAGGAAATCATTCTTGGGGCCACCAGAGGAAATCATTCTTGGGGCCACCAGAGGAAATCATTCTTGGGGCCACCAGAGGAAATCATTCTTGTAGCCACCAGAGGAAATCATTCTTGGGGCCACCAGAGGAAATCATTCTTGGGGCCACCAGAGGAAATCACACTAGTGGGAGCTGTGCCGTCATGACCTACTGCTTAGTTTGTAGTAAGAGCGTGCTCACTCTAGTACACAGTGTGACAGCTGCCATAATAGCCTACACTGAACACTAGAGAGAGCACACTCCCTATAACTCCCTATAACACACTAAGCAGACGGAGCTCATGATGGTACAATGCTCCCTCTAGTGGCCAGTATGTAATATAGCAGCAGAGGTAATACCACATATTGAACACTAGGAGGAACACTCCTACAATACACTAAGCAGAATGCACTCATGATGGGGAGGAGAAAAAGGGGCACCCACAGCTCCCATCTCTGAATGTACCCACCTGTGTTGGTGTAAGTCTTTGTTTCCCACTCTTTAGATCTTTTTTGACTTTTGGTCCTCTTTAAGGGGAGCTCTAACCTCATTTTCAGATGTCCTATTATGTTATATAGTAAAAATGGTAACTTTTTCATTCTTAAATTACATTAGTCTGTTAAAGTGGACCAAAACCCAGGATTTTGACTATACCAATTTTTGGTCTTTGCCCCCTAGGGCACCCCGATGTGGGATGCCCCCCTGTGTGAAACCCCCCAGGTCGCCCACTCCAAATCACTGGTCCTATGGCGCATGAGCGGCCTCCCATCCAATCAGCGCGGAATAACAGGGAGCATTCCTGTGCCGACCCTTCTTAAAAGCCTGTCGTGGGAGCGCGTCCTGCTAAAGGAACAGCGGGGAGCAGCTGCTGCTCGCACATGGTAGTATAGAAGGTGAGTATACTGGGGGGTTTCATACAGCGGGGCATCCCGAATATGGATGTCCCGAAGGGATGGACTCCCTGGAGTTGGGTTTTGGTCCACTTTAAAGGAAACCTCTAGCTTTGCATACAGATGTTTTTTCCCCCTTTTTTTATTTTAAGACTTTAAAGAGGACCAAAACCCACCCTGGAGTCTATGAGACCCTAGGGCAGGCATATTCGCTCCCCGTCCCACTGTGTGAAACCCCCAGGTCACCCGAAAAACTCACCTTCGTTACTGGTTCAACGGCGCATGTGCGAGCAGTGGCCCCGCTGTCCCTTTAGCAGGGCACGCACCCGTGCCAGGCATTTGTGAATGGCGGGCACGCTCCCTGTTAGAGGGAAGCTGGGGATGCGGCCGCCAGTGCGCTCAGATCCGCTCGCATTAGACAAGCTTCTGGACGAAGGTGCGGGTGTGGATCTAAGCGTGCTGATTGGACGAGTGGCCGCGCATGCGTCGTAGGACTGGGAAGAGGTGAGTTTGTTCGGGCGGCCTGGGGGGTTTCACACAGCGGGCATCTGCGATCGGGGTGCCCCAGGGACAAGGACCAAAGCCCAGGATAGTCAAAATGCTCGGTTCTGGTCCCCTTTAAAGTGATATTTCAGGCAAAGGTAATTGCTACACCATTGCATCGGGCTACGTTTGGTGCTGTCCTAAACTGTTCTCTGTTTTTAAATTGAAGAAGAAATGTCTGAGATATCAAGGTTTACAGTTTTACCCCATGATTTCTCTTCTGAAGCAGGTGGGCGTGTCCCTTGGAGCTGTGACACTGCATAATAATCAGCATAATGGGCGGGGCAGTGCTGGGAGCAAGACTGCTTGCTAGGAGGGGACTGGATGGGGGAGGAACATGGGAGGGGCTAGCTGGGCTTGAATGGCAGCTCTATGAACGCCACTCAAGCCATCAGTACAGAGAGGGGGCGTGGTCTGGACTAGCTCCTCGAGCTTGTATTGGTGGCCCACATTGGAAGGGTGGCGCTGGAGGGGCAGATGAGGAAGTGTATTTCCTCATTCAGGGTGCAGAGATGAGAGGAGGAATACTTGGCAAGGTAAAACTTTAAAGAAGGATTATTCTTTAATGGTTTTGTTAAAGTGGACTAAAACCCATGATTTTGACTATCCTGGGTTTGGGTCCTTTGCCCCGCTGTGTGAAACCCCCCAGATCTGCGAGCGCAACTCACCTCTTCCTGGTCCTACAGCACATGTGCTCGACCAATCAGCCTGTGTCTAAGGCGAGCGGCTCAGAGCGCGCTGGCGGCTGCATCCCCCGCTTTCCTCTAACAGGGAGTGTGCTCGCACCGGCCATTCACAAATGCCTGGCACGGGCGCACGGGCTGCTAAAGGGATAGCGGGGATGCGGATGTGGCCCGCGCATGTGCCGTTGGACCGGGAAACAAGGTAAGTGTCAGGGGCGACCTGGGGGGTTTCACACAGCGGGGCATCCCGATTTTGGATGTCCCGGGGGGAGGGAATCGATCGGCCCGGGAAGCTTATAGATTCCTGGGCCGATCGGCATTGGGTTTTGGTCCACTTTAAAGGTGCTCTCTAAATTTCCATGCAGATGCTTTAAATAAGTTAAAGGGCACAAATAATAATAAAATTCCATCGAAAGTGCAGCTGAGGCACGCTCCCGCACCCAGCCATTGAAAGCATGCCCCAGACCGCAGGGTGTCCGGGGATGCAGCCACTCCTCTTTCTCTATTCCGACGCTTTGTTCCAAGCAAGGCTGAATGCTGTACATTAACACGCACTGCATACAGCACTGATTGGATCGTAGCCAGCACATGCGCCAATGCCAGTGTCCCATTCGGGATGCCCCAGAGACAAGAACCCAAAAGCTGGGATAGTGAAAATTCACTTTAAAGTGGACCAATACCCAAGACTCCCAGGCCGATCGATTCCCTCCCCATCCAAAACCGGGATGCCCCGTTGTGTGAAACCCTCCCAGATCACCCCATACACTTACCTTGCTTCCCGAACCAACGGCGCATTTGCGAGCCGCGGCTGCATCCCCGCTATCCCTCTAGCAGGGTGTGTGCCCCCGCCAGGCATTTGTGGATGGTCGGTGCGGGCACACTCCCTGTTAGAGGGAAGCGGGGGATGCAGCCGCCAGCGCGCTCAGAGCCGCAGACTTAGACAGCTTGTCGTTAGTGCTGATTGGATGAGCGGCTGCGCATTCGCCGTTGGATCGGGAAGCGGTGAGTTGCGCTCGGCGATCTGGGGGGTTTCACACAGCGGGGCATTCCTGATCGGGGGAAAGGACCCAAACCCAGGATAGTCAAAATCCTGGGTTTTGGTCAACTTTAAAAAGAAACTTCTAGCTTGCATCCCGATTTGGGAAACCCCACAGTTGACCCATAAACTCATCTCAAACCTTGTTTCCCACGGTGCATGTGCGGGCCTGCGGCAGCCTCGCTCCCTTCTCTGCACACACCCGTGCCGGGATTACCTAGGGAACACGGCTGGTGCTGCAGCCGAAGTACAGATTGCTCACATTAATCCGGACCTTCACCCTGAATAGGAGCCTATCTTATATGTTTCCCCCCTGTACATACAGATTGCTCACATTAATCCAGACCTTCACTCTGAATAAGAGCCTATCTTATATGTTTCCCCCCCTGTACATACAGATTGCCCACATTAATCCAGACCTTCACCCTGAATAAGAGCCTATCTTATATGTTTCCCACCCTGTACATACAGATTGCTCACATTAATCCGGACCTTCACCCTGAATAAGAGCCTATCTTATATGTTTCCCACACCCTGTACATACAGATTGCCCACATTAATCCGGACCTTCACCCTGAATAAGAGCCTATCTTATATGTTTCCCCCCTGTACATACAGATTGCTCACATTAATCCGGACCTTCACCCTGAATAAGAGCCTATCTTATATGTTTCCCCCCTGTACATACAGATTGCTCACATTATTTCTGACTGTGTCGCTCTGCATTCTGGGATTGCTGTCCTTTTCCTGACCCCAGCTCTGCTCTGTCTGAGCAAAGCACAGCTATAACCCGCCCCCCTGTACTTTATCCTACTCTCCTCTCCTCAGTAAGTGTGATGATGGCGGCGCCCGTATCCTAGAGTCCTGAACAGAGTTGCAGCCCGATGGGGGAAAGAATAATAAGTGACTAATTACTTAAAATATATTAATTTTAGATGCTGGGGAATCGTTATTTAAGGGTTTGGGCTTTTCATTAAATGATGCTGAAGGTCCGGTTTAAAGTCTGATTTTGAACATGTATCCACTAGTAACAAAGCGAAAACACATGGAATTACATTGTTATAACATTGTAACATGAACACTTTAATACCAGACATGTAAGGACAATTCTGGAAGTTTTCAAAAATGTCATTTTCTAGGCCAGGATAAATGTCTGAAAGATTTGAGTTTTTTTAAAAAAAGAATTGGGATCAGGAAAGGGATTTAAGGATCGTCCATAGAAATGTATGGGAGAGCGCCAGGTAGCGAGAGGTAAGACGTGGCGCTCTGCAAGGTTGAACGCCGGCGCTGTACGCTGAGCCTGGGATAATGATGAATCAGACGCTACGTGGGGTTGTTCCATTCGCTCACCAGATTCGGCTTCATAAATGTGGAATTGCGTGCCGTGTCCGGCGATCACCTGACGCTACCTGACGCTTACAAGGCACTACCTGGCGCTATCCCTTCATGAATAAGGCCCTTAGGCCCCTATTTAAGAAGGGATAGCGTCAGGTAGTGGCTGGTTAATGACAGGTAGCGACTGGTGAACGCCGGACACGGCACGCAATTACACATTTATCAAGCAGAATCTGTTTAGCGACTGGGATAGCGCCATGTAGCGTCTGATTCATCATTTTCACAGCCTCAGCGAACAGCGCCGGCGTTCAGCCTTGCACAGGTATGACCTCTCGCTACCTGTCGCTCTCCCATACATTTCAATGGACGAGCCTTTTCTTCTCTTTAAACTGGGTTTTTGTTTGTTTTTTTCCCCAAAAATCACAAATAATTCTGTGACCTCTTCTGACATTGAAAAAGCATTTTTTGGTCAAATGTTTAATGTTTTATATATTTCCTCAGAAATGACATTACAGCTCTGCCATTAAAGTGTTCATGTTACAATGTTGTTACAATGTAATTCCATATGTTTTCGCTTTGTTACTGGTTGATAGATGCTTGAAAACAGACTTCAGACCTGGCGAAGTGTCATCCCTGGTGACACGGTGATGTCACAGTTTTTTATTTACCTGTATGTTGTTATTACATTGCGCTATTTGGTGTCACTTATCTAGGGGCCCAGCTGGGCTTTATTTGAAGCCTGTCTAATACATGCTCTTCACTCGGCACTAGTTTTTAACTTTGAGGCCGATTCATTAATAGCGCCAGGTAGCGACAGATGAGCGACTGTAGCGTGATTTTTTCAGCGCCAGCCAGTATACGCTGTGCTTGGCCGGCGTTAGCTTGATGACAGCGACTCAGTCGGTGTGCGGTAATGTTGAATACGGGCTGGGGGGTCGCTGTTTCACAGGTCCAGCGTTGTATGTGAGCGCCTGACAACGAATGGCCAGAGCGAACGGCTAGTTTCATATTCATCAACAAATCACGCTCCGAATGTGCTGTCGCTGTCCATTCCTTGTTTAAACCCCAGAGCGCTGGCGGCGATGTGTATTAACTAGTTTTTAACCCCTAAACAACCATATTTTTTGAATGTAACATTATACATGTTTTTAGAATCATTTTGTAATATGAATACATTAATCTCAGACCTGTTAGATCAATTCTGCACATATTTTTTTTAATTTTTATTTTGACTTAAAAATAAATCCTAACATTGCAGAAGTGGTCTCCGATTTTTTGACATTAAAAAGATAAAAAAAAAAATTAATACCAATTAATTATGAATAATTATAGATTGCTCCATTGAAATGCATTGGACATCGCCAGGGAGCGACAGCTCATACCTGGCGCTGTGAGGGAATTTGCAGCGGCGCTGTTCGGTCCAGGCGGCTTCATGATGAATGCCGCGCTAGCCGTCGCTCTCGCCGGCGCTAGCCTCATTTTGCTTGATAAATGCGTCATTGTGACCGCCGCCGGGCGTACTTGAGTCGGTAGTCGCCGTTAGCTGCCGCTACCTGGCGCTCGTCAGACACTACCTGGCGCTATCGCTTGATGAATAAGGGCCTTTGTATGTGTGTTGTATAGCGGTCTGCTTTGTATATACAGCGCAGGCTGCATTGTAATTTGCACATACCACATTTGTGGTTATATTTGTAAATAGTATTCATATGCACTCAGCACTTTTTTCCCCTTTTTTTTGCACTATATTTATTGGTACATTTTATTTGAATTTTCATCTAATAGCTGTCTCACTTCGGCTGATTTAGATTACTCATCTGACTATATTGGTTTTTTTACCTGGGCCCATTACTAGTATTTTACACCATACGCTTTACATTGTGTATATATATAGTATAACCTCTTAGACTCCATACATATTAGTCACCGTTGATTGGGACCACCCGCTTGTTGTTTTTGTGTTTTTTAATCTTGTATGTGTTCAGATCAGTGTCTTTATCTGTGTATATAATGAATATCTATTAAATATATTGGGCTTTTTACCTATATTCAGTGTGCGGCCTCTTTGGTAAGGGTTTTAGAGATCAGTCTAGGATCTCTTATCCATATCTTTCATGAAAACAGACTTTAAACACACCGCCTCCTGCGCTCTGGGCTTCAAACAAGTATTTTTCAGCGCCAGAGATTTGTAAGGCTGTTTCTTTGCTGAATATGGTGCGAGTCGGTCGCTATGAGCAGTCGCTAACATGCGCTCCCATACAGCGCTGTACTGGTCGACTCCTCACAATGTATTCAACATTACTGAACAGAGATTGAGTCGCTATGAAGTAGCGACCCATGGCTGAGCACAGCGACTACTAGCAGGCGCTCTGAAAATGCCTGCTACAGACGCTCATCTGTCGCTACCTGGCGTTAGTGATGAATCAGCCTCCCCGTCGGTCCAGGAATGGATTCAAGCAGGGGTGAACAGGGCTTTCCCTGTGGAGCCTCCATCAGTTATTAACAAGGGCAGTGATTGATCTATAGTTACTGATAGGGGTTACGCTAGACTTTCTGCGCAGGGACCTCCACCCCACTTAATCAGGTCTTCATGTGATTATATAGGGGGTCGCAGTGCGTAGGCATGTACATGGCGCAGGGCAGGTTAGGGTTGCGTGTGTGTGGGCAGGTAACATGTCTGTGATACCTCCCTGCCTGACAGGTGCAGCCGCCCTCTATCCTCCACATTAGTGACTTCACACACACGCATCACGATCGCTCCTCCATTGCTCCGGTGCTAATTGTTGCCCATTATCACGTGTGAAAACAGCCCGACGCTGCCCGCACACCCTGCAACCTGCAACCGACCATAGACGGTAAAATGATCTGTACCAACAAGAGTCTTCCATTGATAGCTGTGACATCATCTCTTCCAAAGCATAGACAGCTTTTCTGATTGGATATTCGACAAATAAAGCAATCTAAAATGAAATGAACAATCGTATTTCATGTGATCAATTTTTTTTCTCTCTAAAAATGATCGTTGACCATGTTTGCCAAAGCCAAATCAATCCTAAAAACGAAGGGGGTTATTTAAGAAACGCTAGCGCCATGTAGTACCACGTAGCGTCGGGTAAACGCCGGGCGCAGTATGTGAAAACCATATATATGAAAGTGAATCTGGTGAGCACCTCGTCACATGTATCATTAGCGGTGTAAAGCGCCGGCGCTGTATGTGAAAACCATATATATGAAAGTGAATCTGGTGAGCGCCTCGTCACATGTATCATTAGCGGTGTAAAGCGCCGGCGCTGTATGTGAAAACCATATATATGAAAGTGAATCTGGTGAGCGCCTCGTCACATGTGTCATTAGCGGTGTAAAGCGCCGGCGCTGTATGTGAAAACCATATATATGAAAGTGAATCTGATGAGCGCCTCGTCACATGTATCATTAGCGGTGTAAAGCGCCGGCGCTGTATGTGAAAACCATATATATGAAAGTGAATCTGGTGAGCGCCTCGTCACATGTGTCACTAGCGGTGTAAAGCGCCGGCGCTGTATGTGAAAACCATATATATGAAAGTGAATCTGGTGAGCGCCTCGTCACATGTGTCATTAGCGGTGTAAAGCGCCGGCGCTGTATGTGAAAACCATATATATGAAAGTGAATCTGGTGAGCGCCTCGTCACATGTGTCATTAGCGGTGTAAAGCGCTGGCGCTGTATGTGAAAACCATATATATGAACGTGAATCTGGTTAGCGCCTCGTCACATGTATCATTAGCGGTGTAAAGCGCCGGCGCTGTATGTGAAAACCATATATATGAAAGTGAATCTGGTTAGCGCCTCGTCACATGTGTCATTAGCGGTGTAAAGCGCCGGCGCTGTATGTGAAAACCATATATATGAAAGTGAATCTGGTGAGCGCCTCGTCACATGTGTCATTAGCGGTGTAAAGCGCCGGCGCTGTATGTGAAAACCATATATATGAAAGTGAATCTGGTGAGCGCCTCGTCACATGTGTCATTAGCGGTGTAAAGCGCCGGCGCTGTATGTGAAAACCATATATATGAAAGTGAATCTGGTGAGCGCCTCGTCACATGTGTCATTAGCGGTGTAAAGCGCTGGCGCTGTATGTGAAAACCATATATATGAACGTGAATCTGGTTAGCGCCTCGTCACATGTATCATTAGCGGTGTAAAGCGCCGGCGCTGTATGTGAAAACCATATATATGAAAGTGAATCTGGTTAGCGCCTCGTCACATGTGTCATTAGCGGTGTAAAGCGCCGGCGCTGTATGTGAAAACCATATATATGAAAGGGAATCTGGTGAGCGCCTCGTCACATGTGTCATTAGCGGTGTAAAGCGCCGGCGCTGTATGTGAAAACCATATATATGAAAGTGAATCTGGTGAGCGCCTCGTCACATGTATAATTAGCGGTGTAAAGCGCCGGCGCTGTATGTGAAAACCATATATATGAAAGTGAATCTGGTGAGCGCCTCGTCACATGTGTCATTAGCGGTGTAAAGCGCTGGCGCTGTATGTGAAAACCATATATATGAAAGTGAATCTGGTTAGCGCCTCGTCACATGTGTCACTAGCGGTGGCTCAGTGTAAAGCGCCGGCGCTGTATGTAAGCACCTGTCGCTCAGTATCGCTCTCCCATACATTTCAATGGTGTTTTTTTTGCTTGTGTATAAATTAATTATTTTTCTCAATTTTAGGATCAAATGATTGTGTGACCTCTCCTGCCCGGCAACCAAACACTTAGATTTGGATATTCTTTTTATGCAGAATTGTATGTGCCGGTCTGTCATTGCAGCGTCATTGTTACGTTATTCCATATGTTTTCTCTCTGGTGCTGATGAATATGTGTTGAGAAACAGACTTTTTTCATATAGCGTACGGCGCTCGACGCTAGAGCGCGCAGTTTTAGAGTGCCGACGCTGGTTGTGTGTTTTTTTCTTAAATATGGGCTTCAGCACCAAGCGTCGGACGCACTTAACTGGCGCTACCTATTGCTTGCTGCAGCGTTATCCTGTTGTTGTATGTGGCGTTGCACTGGGCGGCTTTTTTTGCATTGATTGAGGGAGAGGCTTCTACAGCTCCCCCCCAGACATCGCATTTATCAATGCTGGACAGAATACTATAGCGTCACTAGTCCGGCAGCTATGCTAGTTTATAGCGCCAGACCCCCACTTGCAGCATCCACTTGCGGATGCTCTAAGCGCCGCTACATAGACGCTCAAATGGCACCCACACCCCATCCAATCTGATAGTACACACCCCATCCAATCTGATAGTACACACCCCATCCAATCTGATAGTACACAGCCCATCCAGTCTGATAGTACACACCCCATCCAATCTGATAGTACACACCCCATCCAATCTGATAGTACACACCCCATCCAATCTGATAGTACACACCCCATCCAATCTGATAGTACACAGCCCATCCAATCTGATAGTACACACCCCATCCAATCTGATAGTACACACCCCATCCAATCTGATAGTACACAGCCCATCCAATCTGATAGTACACATCCCATCCAATCTGATAGCACACACCCCATCCAATCTGATAGTACACACCCCATCCAATCTGATAGTACACACCCCATCCAGTCTGATAGTACACAGCCCATCCAATCTGATAGCACACACCCCATCCAATCTGATAGTACACACCCCATCCAATCTGATAGTACACACCCCATCCAATCTGATAGTACACACCCCATCCAATCTGATAGTACACAGCCCATCCAATCTGATAGTACACATCCTATCCAATCTGATAGCACACACCCCATCCAATCTGATAGTACACACCCCATCCAATCTGATAGTACACAGCCCATCCAATCTGATAGCACACACCCCATCCAATCTGATAGTACACACCCCATCCAATCTGATAGTACACACCCCATCCAATCTGATAGTACACACCCCATCCAATCTGATAGTACACACCCCATCCAATCTGATTACAATTCCTGTACAGTTTTAGTAGCATTGTAGTAAAATGCTGAGAGGCTGATTCAGTAATAGCGACATGTAGCGACAGTTGAGCGACTGTAGCAGTATTTTCACAGCGCCCGCTAGTAGTCACTGTGCTTGGCCATTGTTCGGTTGTTGATAGCGACTGAGTCGGTGTGCAGTAATGTTGAATACGGGGTGACGAGACGCTATTTGACAGGTTCCGCGATGTATGGGAGCGCATGATAGCGACTGGTCAGAGCGACCGGCTCCCACCATATTCATCAAAACATCACGCTAAAAATATTCTCGCGCTGTAAAATGCATGTTTAAACCCCAGAGCGCTGGCGGCGATGTGTTAAAAGTAGTTTTTTTAACCCCCAAACCACCATATTTTTGGAAACCAAAAATATTTTTTTTTTTTTAAGAATTTAGTAATATGAATACAATAATATCAGACCTGTAATATCAATTCTGCACAATTTTTTTTTTTTACCTTAAAAAAATTATCTAACATGGCAGAAGTGGTCACAGAATTTTTCACATTAAAAAAAACAAAAAAAAAAACATTAATAACAATTAATTATGAATATTTAAAGATTGTTCCATTGAAATGCATTGGAGAGCGCCAGGTAGCGAGAGGTCATACCTGTCGCTGTTCAAGGTCGGACGCTGGCGCTGTGGGCTGAGGCTGGAATAATGATGAATGAGTCGCTAAGCAGGATTGGCTTGATAAATGTGTGATTGTGGTGGGGAGCCGGCGTTTTCATGGCGGGGCCCGTCATTACCGGCCGCTCACCAGTCGCTACCTGTCGCTATTCCTTCATAAATAAGGGCCTGAGTTAAATGCTGAGCTGGGCCATATCAACAGACATCTCCTAAATTAACCTATTAGGTTTTCACATGTAAACAGTTTATGGTCAATTTCATTTTTTTTCAAAATGAGAAGGGTCGTTTTATTCCATCGAATGCTCATGTTTGCCAAAGCTGAATTTGTGACCAGTCTAATGCTGTGCGAACGTCTTACAATCTGATTGTACAATTTCTGTACAGTCTTATCAGCATTTTCGTGGCGTTGGAACAGAAATACTCCATCACAATGAAAGTGCAAAAGATTGTCGATTGCAATGAATGGCTTTCTTCACATCTATGCCCTGTGTTGCGCAAGTCATGGGCGCATCTCTAATGAGACGAGGTGTGGAGGGTGGCTCAGGCAGCACCTTGCAGAGGAAAGCTGGGGACAGCAATTGCCGGACCTCATTTTTAATTTTTATTAGTTTTATTGACGGGGGACTGGGGCACCGCTGCATGCCATCTTGTTTTTTTTTTTTAAATACAAATATTCACTTGGGGACTCAGCGGCCCTGCACTCACCAATGATTGAATGTATTAAGAAACAACATGAGGGCGTGCACCAATTATATTTGATATATAGGTCGTTTATTATTAAAGAAGGCAGGTGGTGGGGGGCATGCCTGCATGTCTATGGGCAGTGCAGGTAACGAGCATATGTATGTTGTGCTTTACTTGCATCTGGGTGTGGTTTAGTTTCAAGGGCCAGATATTCACTGCTACCGACTGCTCTATTACCACCTACTTCACTTCCTCTGTGGGGGTCGCAATGCCTCCAGCGCCTTCCTTGCTCTCTCTGCTGGCGCCCCAATGCTGCCCACTCCACCACCTCCGCTGGGGTGCAAAATGCTGTTGCAGCCTTTTTCGCTTTCTCCACATCGTTCCATGTTTCTGTCTCCTCTACCTGACTTCAAAGCTGATTCTGCCTCCACTACCCATTCCCGATGCTGGCACTACCTCTTCCAATCAGCTTTAATGCCACCGTCGCCTCCTCTGCCTGGTTTTGATGCCAATGCCTTTTGCAAAAGGCTTCATGCCTATGGGTAGCACAGGTAAAGCTCATGTATTGTGCATATCCTGGACCCCATTGTGGTGCAATTCAAAGGGTACCGTTGCCTCCTGGTGCATCACCTACACCTCCACTTTCTTTGCCAAGGTCCTAATGATGGGGCATCCTCTGCCCAATGAAAATGCCATTGCAGCTTTTTCTGCCCAGCGGAAATGGGGCCGCTTCGTTTCCCGCTTCTAATGTCCCAATGGTGCCACTTCCAATGCCAGGGCTTGAATGGTGCTGCTTCCACTGCCAGAGTCCCACTGGTGCAGCTTACTCTGCCCAGCTTACAATGCCAGGGCTCCAATTGTGCTGCTTCCAAGAGTCCCAGTGGTGCCACTTCCTCTGCTAATGTCCCAATGGTGCCGCCTCCTTTGCCAGGGCTCCAAAGGTGCCACTTCCTCTACCAGGGTTCCAATGGTGCCGATTCCTCTACCAAGGTCCCAATGGTGCCTCTTCCTTTACCAGGATTCCAGTGGTGCCGCTTTCTCTGCCAGTGTCCCAATGGTGCTGCTTCCTCTGCCCAGCGACAATGGTGCTGCTTCCACTGCCAGGGTCCCAATGGTGCCGCTTCCTCCGCCAGGGTCCCAATGGTGCTGCTTCCTCTACCAGGGTTCTAATGGTGCCGCTTCCACTGCCAGAGTCCCAATGGTGCCGCTTCCTCTACCAGGGTCCCAATAGTGCCGCTTCCTCTGCCAGGGTCCCAATGATGCTGCTTCCTCTGCCCAGCGACAATGGTGCTACTTCCACTGCCAAGGTTCCAGTGGTGCCGCTTCCTCTGCCAGAGTCCCAATGGTGCTGCTTCCTCTGCCCAGCAACAATGGTGCTGCTTCCACTGCCAGGGACCCAATGGTGCCGCTTCCTCTACCAGAGTTCCTATGGTGCTGCTTTCTCTACCAGGGTTCCAATAGGGCCGCTTCCACTGCCAAAGTCCCAATGGTGCCTCTTCCTCTACCAGGGTTTCAATGGTGCCGCTTCCACTGCCAGGGTCCCAATGGTGCCGCTTCCTCTGCCAGGGTCCCAATGGTGCTGTTTCCACTGCCAGGGTTCCAATGGTGCTGCTTCCTCTGCCAGGGTCCCAATGGTGCCGCTTCCTCTGCCAGGGTCCCAATGGTGCCGCTTCCTCTGCCAGGGTCCCAGTGGTGCTGCTTCCACTGCCAGGGTTCCAATGGTGCCGCTTCCTCCGCCAGGGTCCCAATGGTGCCGATTCCTCTACCAGGGTCCCAATGATGCCGCTTCCTTTACCAGGGTTCCAGTGGTGCCGCTTCCTCCGCCAGGGTCCCAATGGTGCCGCTTCCTCTGCCAGGGTCCCAATGGTGCTGCTCCCACTGCCAGGGTTCCAATGGTGCCTCTTCCTCCGCCAGGGTCCCAATGGTGCCAATTCCTCTACCAGGGTCCCAATGGTGCTGCTTCCTTTACCAGGATTCCAGTGGTGCCGCTTCCTCTGCCAGGGTTCCAGTGGTGCCGCTTCCTCTGCCAGAGTCCCAATGGTGCTGCTTCCACTGCCAGGGTCCCAATGGTGCCGCTTCCTTTGCCAGGGTTCCAAGGGGCTGCTTCCTCTACTAGGATTTCAATGGTGCCGCTTCTGCTAACAGAGTCCCAATGGTGCCGCTTCTGCTAACAGAGTCCCAATGGTGCCGCTTCCTCTGCCAGAATCCCTATGATGCTGCTTCCTCTGCCCAGCAGCAATGGTGCCGCTTCCTCTGCCAGGGTTCCAGTGGTGCTGCTTCCTCTGCCGGGGTCCCAATGGTACCGCTTCCTCTGCCAGGGTCCCAATGGTGCCGCTTCCTCTGCCAGGGTTCCAATGGTGCCGCTTCCACTGCCAGAATCCCTATGATGCTGCTTCCTCTGCCCAGCAGCAATGGTGCCGCTTCCTCTGCCCAGCAGCAATGGTGCCGCTTCCTCTGCCAGGGGCCCAATGTCCCCACTTCCTTTACCCAGCGACTATTCCGCCACCTCCTTGCCGGGGTTCTTATGCTGCTGCTTCCACTGTCAGGGACCCAATGCTGCTGCCTACGATGCCACCATCGTCTCCTCTGATGCTGGCGCTGTGCTCGCCTCTCCTTGCTGGCTGTTGGAATCTGCAGGGCCGGGTATAAGACTGCCACTAAAGCACTTCGTATAAAGGAACATTCTGGATGAAGGGTTAAATGAGCCCGCTTTCTGCTTGCCCCATGCTGATTGTAATGGGTGGCATCTTTCATTCATCAGCACTTTGCATTCCCTGATAAGCCCTGTAGACTTTCTCCCTTCTGCTGATTATGCCTGAAGAAGAAGCTTGAATTGCTTCGACGCTTGCATTCTCAATCTTAGTTAGCCAATAAGTGGTATTAAGTGGACCGTGGGACTGCAAGCCCCAGTGACCACTAGAAAGGGCGCACAACCATAAAGACATTTAAACAATCATTTTATTCGAAACACTTCAGCAAAGACAGCCTTCACCCAAGCAAGAGGCGCGGGTGTTTTGAACTCCTGAGCCTCCTCCGCACTTGTTACGATATTTGCTGATTCTGCCCGGTAACACTCTTTAAACTGGTATTGTATGCTATATTTTGATCTTTTTTTACTTGCCACTTTATACTATGGCCCTTATTTAACAAGGGATAGCGCCAGGTAGCGACTGGTGAGCGGCCGGTAATGACGGGCCCCCACCACGAGAACGCCGGCTCCCCTCCGCAATCACACATTTATCAAGCCAATCCTGCTTAGCGACTGAGATAGCGCCATATAGCGACTCATTCATCATTATTCCAGCCTCACCCCACAGCGCCAGCGAGCGACCTTGAACAGCGACAGGTATGACCTCTCGCTACCTGGCGCGCTCCAATGCATTTCAATGGAACAATCTTTAAATATTAATAATTAATTGTTATTTTTGTTTATTTGTTTTTTCATGTCAAAAATTCTGTGACCACTTCTGCAATGTTAGATATTTTTTTTTAAGGTAAAAAAAAAAAAATGGGGAGAATTGATATTACAGGTCTGATATTAATGTATTCATATTACAAAATGTTTTTAAATACTTGTTTTTTTTGGTTTCCAAAAATATGGTTGTTTGGGGATTAAAAAACTACTTTTAACCCATCGCCGCCAGCGCTCTGGGGTTTAAACATGCATTTCACAGCGCGAGAATTTTTTGAGCGTGATTTGTTAATGAATATGGTGGAAGCCGGTCGCTAGGGCCAGTCGCTATCATGCGCTCCCATACAGCGCGAAACCTGTCAAATAGCGACTCCTCACCTAATATTCAACATTACCGCACACGACTGAGTCGCTATCAACTACCGAACAACGGCCAAGCACAGCGACTACTAGCGGGCGCTGTGAAAATAACGCTACAGTCGCTCATCTGTCGCTACCTGGCGCTATTAATGAATCGGCCTCCCCGTTAATAGTTGGTTCTCTCATGCATCTGCTACATTGTGTCACAGCTGAAAAGGATATTTTGTGCAATATTATGACTTTGTAATTGTATAGAAGTAAATGTCATCTTTCTTATTTTCTTTATTTGTTGATACACATGTTGCCGTTCCTTGCACTGGTATTATCAATGAATTTTTTCTCTTTACTTATAGATTTTGTGTTTAGGTTTTTTTTTTTTGTGCCGGCACAAAAATACTTTGGATTTTTTTTACATAATATTAATCACACAAAGGTGTTGCTCTGAATTAGGCCCTTATTTAAGAAGGGAGAGCGTCAGGTAGCGGCTGGTTAATGAGAGGTAGCAACTGGTGAACGCCAAACACGGCACGCAATTACACATTTATCAAGCAGAATCTGTTTAGCGTCTGGTATAGCGCCATGTAGCATCTGATTCATCATTTTCACAGCCTCAGCGAACAGCGCCAGCGTTCAGCCTTGCACAGCGCCAGGTATGACCTCTCGCTACCTGTCGTTCTCCCATACATTTCAATGGACGATCCTTTTCTTCTCTTTAAACGGGGTTTCTTTTTTTTTTTTTTCCCAAAAATCACAAATAATTCCGTGACCTCTCCTGACATTGAAAAAGCTGTTTTTTCAAATTTTATATATTTCTTCAGAAATGACATTACAGCTCTGCCATTAAAGTGGACCAACACCCAGGATTTTGGTCCACTTCGGTGGGGCACCCCGATCGGGGGTGCCCCGCTGTGTGAAACCCCCCAGAAAGACCCAAAAACTCACCTCTCCCCGCTCCCATGTGACCGCTGCAGCCAATCCCCGCCGGCGGACAAGCGGGAGCCAGCGACGGACAACAGAGCGCGCCCGCCGCCGCCTCCCACACGTCGCTCTTACAGGGCGCGCGGCCGTGCTGGCCATTCACAAATGGTCCTGCTAGAGGGAAGCACGGGAGGCGGCGGCGGGCACCGCTGGATCGAGGAGCAGGTAGGGATTTAGGGGTTTCTGGGGGGTTTTACACAGCGGGGCACCCCCGATCGGGGTGCCCCGCAGTCAGGGAGCTGATCGGTCTGGGAATCTTATAGATTCCCGGGCCGATCATGGGAGGGTGTTGGTTCACTTTAAAGTGTTCATGTTACAATGTTGCTACAATGTAATTCCATATGTTTTCGCTTTGTTACTAGTGGATAGATGCTGAAAAACAGACTTTAATCACACCGCCTCCTGCGCTCTGGGCTTCAGAGAAGCATTTTTCAGCGCCAGAGATTTGTGAGGCTGTTTTTTTTGCTGAATATATTGTGAGTCGGTCGCTATGAGCAGTCGCTAACATGCGCTCCCATACGGCGCTGTACTGGTCAAATAGCGACTCCTCCCGATGTATTCAACATTACTGAACAGCGACTGAGTCGCTATGAAGTAGCGACCCACGGCCGAGCACAGTGACTACTAGCAGGCGCTCTGAAAATGCCTGCTACAGACGCTCATCTGTCGCTACCTGGCGTTAGTGATGAATCAGCCTGCCCGTCTTTTGACACTAAATTTAATATTTTTATATTCTCACAGACATTTCTTTGAATGTTTCTATTGTTCTAATTTTCTAGTTCCTTATGTGTGTTATCCAGAGGATTAGCTGTGGATTGGGGCTCAGCAGGAGATGGTTTTAATTGTTTTGCATATATGTCGTTTTTAATTGTCTTTGCTGAAGTGTTTCGAATAAAATGATTGTTTAAATGTCTTTATGGTTGTGCGCCCTTTCTAGTGGTCACTGGGGCTTGTAGTCCCACGGTCCACGTTGTGTATGCATTGATAACTTTAAAACCCCCCCTGGTCAAATGGCGCATGCGCGAGCAGTGGCTGCATCCCCGCGACCCCTTTAGCTGGGCGCGTGCCCTTGCCAGACATTTGAGAACGGGCAGCGCGGGCGCGTTCGTTAAAAGGTAGTAGGGAATGCGATTGTCAGCGTATTAGACGAGCTCCTGGATGAAGGGGCTCGAGCGGATCCGAGTGCACTGATTGGACAAGCATGCGCCATAGGACCGGGAAGAGTTAAGTTCGTTCAGGAGACCAAGACCCAGGAGAGTCAACATCCTGGGTTTTGGTCCATTTTAAACTGGACCTTCACCCTGAATAAAAGTCTATCTTATATGTTTCCCCCATCCTGTACATACAGATTGCCCACATTAATCCGGACCCTCACCCTGAATAAAAGTCTATCTTATATGTTTCCCCCATCCTGTACATACAGATTGCCCACATTAATCCGGACCCTCACCCTGAATAAAAGTCTATCTTATATGTTTCCCCCACCCTGTACATACAGATTGCCCACATTAATCCGGACCCTCACCCTGAATAAGAGCCTATCTTATATGTTTCCCCCACCCTGTACATACAGATTGCCCACATTAATCCGGACCTTCACCCTGAATAAGAGCCCATCTTATATGTTTCCCACACCCTGTACATACAGATTGCCCACATTAAATCGGACCTTCACCCTGAATAAGAGCCTATCTTATATGTTTCCCCCTTGTACATACAGATTGCCCACATTAATCCGGACCTTCACCCTGAATAAGAGCCTATCTTGTATGTTTCCCCCACCCTGTACATACAGATTGCTCACATTAATCCGGACCTTCACCCTGAATAAGAGCCTATCTTATATGTTTCCCACACCCTGTACATACAGATTGCCCACATTAATCCGGACCTTCACCTTGAATTAGAGCCTATCTTATATGTTTCCCCCACCCTGTACATACAGATTGCCCACATTAATCCGGACCTTCACCTCGAATAAGAGCCTATCTTATATGTTTCCCCCACCCTGTACATACAGATTGCCCACATGAATCCGGACCTTCACCCTGAATAAGAGCCTATCTTATATGTTTCCCCCTTGTACATACAGATTGCCCACATTAATCCGGACCTTCACCCTGAATAAGAGCCTATCTTGTATGTTTCCCCCACCCTGTACATACAGATTGCTCACATTAATCCGGACCTTCACCCTGAATAAGAGCCTATCTTATATGTTTCCCACACCCTGTACATACAGATTGCCCACATTAATCCGGACCTTCACCTTGAATTAGAGCCTATCTTATATGTTTCCCCCACCCTGTACATACAGATTGCCCACATTAATCCGGACCTTCACCTCGAATAAGAGCCTATCTTATATGTTTCCCACACCCTGTACATACAGATTGCTCACATTAATCCGGACCTTCACTCAGAATAAGAGCCTATCTTATATGTTTCCCACACCCTGTACATACAGATTGCTCACATTAATCCGGACCTTCACCCTGAATAAGAGCCTATCTTATATGTTTCCCACACCCTGTACATACAGATTGCTCACATTAATCCGGACCTTCCCCCTGAATAAGAGCCTATCTTATATGTTTCCCACACCCTGTACATACAGATTGCCCACATCAAAAATCATTCTACCTGCATCTATTGCGTTTTTGAGCCTTTTAACATCCAAGATGGCGGTCCGTGGAGTCTCAGGCTGCCTGCAGACAGGAAGTGTCTCCTGACTGTGTCGCTCTGCATTCTGGGATTGCTGTCTTTTCCCTGACCCCAGCTCTGCTCTGTCTGTGCAAAGCACAGCTATAACCCCGCTCCCTGCACTTTATCCAGCTCTCCTCTCCTCGGTATGTGATGCTTCCGAGGTAAAATGGCGGCGCCCGTATCCTAGAGTCCTGAACAGATTTGAAGCCCAGTGGGAGAAAGCATAATGAATAAGCGATGAAAAACGTTAAATATATTAATTTTTATTAAGGGTTTGGGCTTTTCATTAAATGATGCTGAAGGTCCCGGTTAAAGTGGACCAAAACCCAGGATTTTGACTATCCTGGGTTTTGGTCCTTGCCCCCGGGGTGTCCCGATGTGTGAAACCCTCCAGGTCACCCGAACAAACTCACCTCTTCCCGGTCCTATGATGCATGCGAGGCCACTGGTCCAATCAGCGCGCTCGGATCCGCTCGAGCCCCTGCGTCCAGGAGCCGCATCCCCCGCTTCCCTCTAACAGGTAGAGTGCCCGCCATTCACAAAGACCTGGCGTGGGTACGCGCCCTGCTAGAGGGAAGTGGGGGATGCAGCCGCTGCTCGCGCATGCGCCGTTGGACCAGGAAAGAAGGTGAGTTTATGGGGTGACCTGGGGGGTTTCACACAGTGGGGCATCCCGATTCTGGATGCCCCGGGGCAAGGTAATCAATCGGCCCGGGAATTTTATAGATTCCTTAGCCGATCCCCGTGGGTTTTATTTTTGCTTCTACGAGAGAACTAAACAATTGGTTGCTATAGTAACCTCTCCTTGTGCCCACTGCATTTACTTAGGGCCTTATTCATCAAGGGATAGCGACAGGTAGTGGCTGTTAAGCGACAGGTAGCGTCAGGTGAACGCCGAACACGGCACGCAATTACACAAGCCGATTCTGTTGAGCGACTGGGATAACGCCATGTAGCGTCTGATTCATCATTATCCCAGCCTCAGCGTACAGCGCTGGCGTTCAGCCTTGCAGAGCGCCACGTCTTACCTCTCGCTACCTGTCGCTAACCCATACATTTCTTTGGACGATCTTTTACTTCTCTTTAAACAGGGGGTTTATAATTTTTTTTCTTTATTCTCAAATAATGTTGTGATGTCTCCTGGCCTAGAAAAAGCCATTTTTGAAAATGTTTTTCATTTTTATTATATTTCTGCAGAAATGACATTACAGGTCTGGCATTAATGTGTTCATGTTACAATGTTGTTACAATGTAATTCCATATGTTTTCGCTTTGTTACTGGTGGATACATGCTAAAAAACAGACTTAAAAACACAGCCTCCGGCGCTCTGGGCTACAGTGAAGCATTTTTGAGCAACGGCGGTGTGTGAGGCTTTTTTTTTTTATGAATATGGTGTGAGTCAGTCGCACTGACTAGTCACTAACATTCGCTCGCATACAGCGCTGTACTGGTCATATAGCGACTCCCCACAACGTATTCATCAATGCTGCACAGCAACTGAGGCACTCTGAACTAGCGAACCACGGCCGAGCACAGCGACTACTAGCGGGCGCTCTGAAATGCCTGCTACAGACGCCCATCTGCCACTACCTGCCGCTAATAATGAATCAGCCTGTTAGTTTATTTAGTTCTTTAGTTTTGGACAGTCAGTCAGAGGCCTGTTGCTGTCAGCCATGTTTGTTGCCCATAGTTACATTACCAAACAGGCTTTATTTTTGCTGGCCATTCCTTTGCGGCTGCCCCGGAGGATTCTGGGAGGCTGTCAGCCATGTTTGTCGCCCATAGTTACATTACCAAGCAGGTTTTATTTTTGCTGGCCATTCCTTTGCGGCTGCCCCGGAGGATTCTGGGAGGCTGTCAGCCATGTTTGTCGCCCATAGTTACAGTGCCAAACAGGTTTTATTTTTGCTGGCCATCCCTTTGCGGCTGCCCCGGAGGATTCTGGGAGGCTTTCAGCCATGTTTGTTGCCCATAGTTACAGTGCCAAACAGGTTTTATTTTTGCTGGCCATCCCTTTGCTGCTGCCCCGGAGGATTCTGGGAGGCTGTCAGCCATGTTTGTTGCCCATAGTTACAGTGCCAAACAGGTTTTATTTTTGCTGGCCATTCCTTTGCTGCTGCCCCGGAGGATTCTGGGAGGCTGTCAGCCATGTTTGTTGCCCATAGTTACAGTGCCAAACAGGTTTTATTTTTGCTGGCCATTCCTTTGCTGCTGCCCCGGAGGATTCTGGGAGGCAGCTGGTGCAGCATGAGGCCTCCAGCAGGTTTCTCTTTCATCCCGGACAGAAGGGCCGCTATGGTGTGACAAAGCTGATGGAGGGGGGTCCGGGGTATTTGCACCATCTTGCTGGGCAGGCGTGGAAAGCAACACGTGAGGTGTGGGGCAGATTAAAGGGCCCTTGTGCAGCCAGCGGGCTCCCAGGAGAGAGCGGCCTGTGATCCAGGAGAAAGGAAAACACAGAGAGGAAGCCGGGGAGAGAAGACATGGAGAGCGCAGGACAAATGGGAAACACTTCTTATTTACCCAGCTACACGTCCCCACAGTCAGCTATTTATTACCCCGAGCTGGAAGGTGGCACCTACCTGTGACATTATTCCAAGTATCTGAGCAGGCCTCATTCGCAGAGCCATGGCGACCAAGCAGGGCTGGCACCAGGTTTATGTGGGCCCTTGGGTGGCATGGTCTCAGTGGGCCCGTTTGTGGTGAAGGGTCGCGTCACATCACTGAGGGACGTCTAAATCTGGATGCCCTAAGGATCAGGCTATTTGGACCAAAACACTAGCCTACTTTGAAGCGCACCAAACCCCTTTACACCTAACCATGGAGTCTAAACGAATCTAGATCCTTCTGATTTTGGATTCCCCTGTGTGTGACCTTTGTTCATTACTTTCCTGGAACTGGTGAATGCTCTGTGGGATCAGTTTGAGTTAATGGCTAAACCAGGGGGGTTCTTTCACAAACAGGGGCATCCCGAATTGAGATGCCCCTATAAAGCGGACCAAAACTCAGGGGTAGAATTGCCTGCATAGTGGGTACTCCAGTGATCCCAGGGGGTTTCACAATGTAGGATATCACAGATTGGGATGCTCCAGGATAGGAAATCAGCTGAGGTGGGCAACTTAAACGCAGAACAAAACCCAGCACTTCCTCCCCTGGAATCTAAATCGCGATGCCGCGTTGTGTGGAACCCCGGCATTCGAGGAGATGTGGCACCAGCTGTGGCGGTGCCCCCCCAGTCCACCGCTGGTAAAGTGCCATCGCACACCCCAAAGGTCGACCCTGTTAGTGGGCCTCCCCGGAAGGTGGGGGCCCTCGGCAGCTGCCCTGCATTGCCGGGTGCTGACGCCGGCTCTGCGACCAAGGCTGGTGCTCCCGGGCTCATGGCCAGTCATGTTTCCCCTCACATAGACCTATATAGACCCCACCAAGCCTGTTGCCACAATAAATACCCCCCTCAATCCCTAAAATGCCCTTGTGAAATGATTCCCCCCAGACCCAAAAGAGATGGCCTCATCAATCCAAAAAAGACACCATCTTAGTCTATAGCACCCTCCTTAGCCCAATAAAATACCTTCTGGTAAATGAATTAATGGTCAGAATTACAATCTTACCAATTCCTAAAATACCTTTCAGCCACATGAATATCCCAAGAGAAAGTGGCACCTACCTGTGACATTATTCCAAGTATCTGAGCCGGGCTCAATCGCAGGCGACCAAGGCTGGCACTCCCGAGCTCATGGACAGCCACCGAGCCTGTTACCGAAATAAATACCCCCACAAGCCATAAAATGCCCCGGTGAAATGATTCCCCCCCAGACCCAAACGAGATGCCCTCTTCCAATCAATTCAAAATAGACACCTCTGCTAAAAGAACGCCATCTTAATCTATAAGACCCCCCCCCCCCCTTACCCCACTAAAACACCTTCTGGTAAATGAATTAATGGTCAGAATTACTATCTTACCAATTCCTAAAATACATTTCAGCCACAGAAATATCCCAAGAGAAGGTGGCACCTACCAGTGACATTATTCCAGGTATCTGAGCCGGGCTCATTCGCTGGCGACCAAGTACCAATGGACAGGCATGTTTCTCCTCACATAGACCCTTATAGACCCCACCCGAGCCTGTTGCCACAATAAATACCCCCTCAATCCATAAAATGCCCCGGTAAAATGATTCCCCCCCGGACCCAAAAGAGATGTGCCCTCATCAATCCAAAATAGAGACCTCTAACGCCATCTTAGTCTTAGACCCTCCTTTCAGCCACAGAAATAAGAGAATAGAATAAGAGAATAACCGTACAGTTCAGAAAACCCCCTTTAGCCTAAATGAATACCCCCGAATTCCTAAAAAGGACCCCTAAAAGTGGACCAAAACCCAGCTCGATTGGCTATAAGATTCCTGGGCCGATCCACTCCCTCCCCCCGGGGCATCCAAAATCGAGATGCCCCGCTGTGTGAAAGGTCACCCCATACACTTACCTTGCTTCCCAGTCCAATGGCGCATGCGTGGGCTGTGGTCCCATTTGTGAATGACCGGCACTGGCGCGCTCCCTGTTAGAGGGAAGCAGGGGATGCGGTTGGCCTTAGACGCCGTCTTAGATGGCGTGACGTAAGTGGCTGAACGGACGAGCGCCGTAGGACTGGGAAGAGGTGAGTTTCTTCGGGCGATCTGGGAGGTTACACACAGCGGGGCACCCCCGACCGGGGGAAAGGACCAAAACCTAGGATAGTCAATATCCTGGGTTTTGGTCCACTTTAAGTGGACCAACATTCAAAAGTGACTTAAACCAGACCAACACAACAAGCAGTGCTCCTATGCATCCCTCCTCTGGGCAATTTAGATTGCAGCACATAAAAATTCATTTACCTTTTTCTCACTCCTGCTGGGGTCAATTTTAAAAACAAAATGGCAGCTCATGCATTAGCAGGCCACCTGCAAACAGGAAGTGCTGCTGGGCTTCCTGTTACTGTGTATTGTCAGTTATGTCAGTTGGGAGAGGAAGCTTCAAAATGGTGGCTACCTTTCTTTTCCAACTGTGCCAGGCTGTTGGTCCACTTTAGCACAACAGCCCCCAGAAGATGCTTATCCTTCACCCCCAAGCCCAGAAAAAGCTCTTAGACAAGTAAACAGCCCCTTAAAAGAGGAACAAAACTTAGGCTAATCTAAAAGATGAAGCCTCCCTATGGAGTGTTCTAAATGGAGGCTGGCAGCTTCCCAGGTGAGTAGCTCTGTCTGCATTGCATGTCCCAACTTCGGGGACTCAAAAATAAGAGTAGGGACCACACTAAACACAGAGTGCCTTGCCGGGGCGGTGTGGCTTCCACATGTATCTGCAGATATGTGCAACCAAATCTCTGTCTTTCCACATAGCTAGACATGTTTGGTGCTTAATACTTAGGCCCTTTATTTAACAAGGGATAGCGCCAGGTAGCGAATGGTGAGCGAACGGTAATGACGGTCACCGCCACGAGAACGCCGGCTCCCCTCCGCAATCACACATTTATCAAGCCGATCCTGCTTAGCGACTGACAGAGCGCCAGATAGCGAATCATTCATCATTATTCCAGCCTCAGCCCACAGCGCCAGCGAGCGACCTTGAACAGCGACAGGTATGACCTCTCGCTACCTGGCGCTCTCCAATGCATTTCAATGGAGCAATCTTTAAATATTAATAATTAATTGTTATTGTTTTTTGTTTTTTTTTTAAATGTGAAAAATTCTGTTACCACTTCTGCCATTTTAAATAATTTTTTTAAGTTAAAAAAAAAATGTACAGAATTGATATTACAGGTCTGATATTAATGTATTCATATTACTAAATTATTTTAAAAACTTGTTTTTTTTGGTTTCAAAAAATATGGTTGTTTGGGGGTTAAAAAACTACTTTTAACCCATCGCCGCCAGCGCTCTGGGGTTTTAAACATGCATTTCACAGCGCGAGAATTGTTTGAGCGTGATTTGTTAATGAATATGGTGGGAGCCGGTCGCTATGGCCAGTCGCTATCATGTGCTCCCATACAGCGCGGAACCTGTCAAATAGCGACTCCTCACCCAATATTCAACATTACGGCAAACCGACTGAGTCGCTATCAACTACCGAACAACGGCCAAGCACAGCGACTACTAGCGGGCGCTCTGAAAATGCCGCTACAGTCGCTCAACTGTCGCTACCTGCCGCTATTAATGAATCGGCCTCATAGAGAACCAGACGCTGTGTGATCAAAGTCTGTTTTTTAACACATATCCACACATGAAAACACATGGAATGACATTGTTATAACACTGTGAGAATAACACTTTAGTGCCGGACCTGTAATGAGAATTCTGCATAAAAATATAAAAAGTCAAAAAAGTTTCTGAAAGTGTTTGTTTGCAGCCAGGAGACGTCACACAATGATTGGAGCAAAAAAAAAAAAAAAAAAAATTGTCAAACGCTATTTAAACACAAGTGAATGAACAGCCATTCAAATGTATGGGAGAGCGATAGTGAGCGAAAGGTAATACCTGGCTCTGGAAGCTAGAGCGCCGGCGCTATACGCTGAGTCGCCTGTAATAATACATGTGACCGACATGGCGCTGTTAGAGGCGCTCACCAGATTCGTTTTCATAAATGTAGTTTTGCGTACAGCGCCCGGCGTTCACCAGACGCTGCCTGCCGCTATCCCTTCTTAAATAACCCCCTTAGCCTGTTAGGTATCCATTCTCTGTTGAACGATGGGGCGGCTGGCGAGTCTTCCCAGCAGCAGATGTTGCCCCCAGCTGGGGCTTTACTGGGAATTAGTGGTGGGAAGGGGAGGGAGGGCAGGAAACAAGGTGCTAATTGTGTAATGAACGAGATTAAGTAAATATACACACGCACTGTAATATGGTCATTAGAGCGCGCCATATACTGCTCAGCCAACACCATCAACACGCAACTATTAGGCTCCATTCACACCTACATGTTGCCATATAGTGCAGTGTTACCAAGCTGCATTTTAAGCACATTTTGTGGTGTGGCGACCACAACGCAATGCCCGTGAAAAACACAGATTGGCGGCCAGGACTTAAGTGTGACCAGGGAAATGGCAGTGCTCTTCCTGAGGGTTCAGTATGTATCCAATACCTATCTATCCACCCTCTATCCAGGGGCATAACTATAGGGGTTGCAGGGGGGTTGACTGCTTTGGGGGCCCAGAATGTTGTCATTGTTGCTTCTCCACCTTATTTATCAGATTTGTGCTCACACATCCAAATGAGTTAAACGACAAAAATAAAGCTTACTGTTTACTGTATGATCCCTGAATAAACCCTATTTAATGTTTAATGTTCACATTAGGGTCCCGTCACATTTAGTTACACCACTGCTCTATCTATCTATCTATCTATCTATCTATCTATCTATCTATCTATCCATCTATCCCATATCTATCTATCTATCTATCTATCTATCTATCTATCTATCTATCTACCTATCTATCTATCTATCTATCTATCTATCTACCCCCTATCGATCTTATCTATCTATCTATCCATCTATCCCATATCTATCTATCTATCTATCTATCTATCTATCTATCTATCTATCTCCTATCTATCTATCTATCTATCTATCTATTCCATATCTATCTATGTATCTATCTATCTATCTATCTATCTATCTATCTATCTCATATCTATCTATCTATCTATCTATCTATCTATCTATCTATCTATCTAATATCTATCATCCATTCAATATCATGAATAAACACAAATCAAATTACAAATAAAATATGCATCAAAAGAAATCGTAAGAATGTTGCCAACTTAAAAATAAGCCGAGAGAGAAGCGGCTGCTTCTAGTGTGGGAATCGGATGAGCTGGTGTTGGAATTCTGTTTTTCTTTCCCTTAAAGTGATAAGTAACAACACCCCCCCCCCCCAGCTGCTGTATGATGGAGACTCTCCACCCCCTGTATATAGCCCAGACCCCCTGCCCCTCCAACACAGCAAACCATGCACACCACCGGGACACTGCCCTACTGCCTGCCCAGCCCTGCCCTGCCACCCCACCAAGACATGGGTGAGTCTCCATATCTATATATCTATATATCAATCTAGGGGTGAAACTACAGGGGGTGTGCCTGCCCTAAGGCCCGGGAGGTTAGTGGGGGTTCCATAATTGTTGATCCTCCAATCTATTTATCATATTTGTGGTCGCTTGGGAAGCTTGGGAAAAAAGTCTATCTATCTATCTATCTATCTATCTATCTATCTCATATCTATCTATCTATCTATCTATCTATCTATCTATCTATCTATCTTCTATCTTTCTCCTATATATCTATCTATCTATCTATCTATCTATCTATCTATCTATCCCATATCTATCTATCTATCTATCTATCCAATATCTATCTATCTATCTATCTATCTCATATCTATCTATCTACAGTATCTATCTATCTCATATCTATCTATCTATCTATCTATCTATCTATCTATCTATCATCTATCTATCTATCTATCTATCTATCTATCTATCTATCTATCTATCCCATATCTATCTCCTATCTATATATCTATCTATCTATCTATCTATCTATCTCCTATCTATCTATCTATCTATCTATCTATCTATCTATCTATCTCATATCTATCTATCTATCTATCTATCTATCTATCTATCTATCTATCTATCTCATATCTATCTCATATCTATCTATCTATCTATCTATCTATCTATCTATCTATCTATCTATCTATCTCATATCTATCTATCTATCTATCTATCTATCTATCTATCTATCTTCTATCTATCTTTCTCATATCTATCTATCTATCTATCCCATATCTATCTATCTATCTATCTATCTATCTATCTATCTATCTATCTATTTATCTCATATCTATCTATCTATCTATCTATCTATCTATCTATCTCATATCTATCTATCTCATATCTATCTATCTATCTATCTATCCATTCTATATCTATCTTTCTATCTATCTCTATATCCATCCCATATCTATCTATCTATCTATCTATCTATCTATCTATCTATCTCATATCTATCTATCTATCTATCTATCTATCTATCTATCTATCTATCTATTTATCTATCCCATATCTATCTATCTATCTATCTCATATCTATCTATCTATCTATCTATCTATCTATCTATCTATCCCATATCTATCTATCTATCTATCTATCTATCTATCTATTTATCTCATATCTATCTATCTCATATCTATCTATCTATCTATCTATCTATCTATCTATCTATCTATCTATCTATCATCTATCTATCCCATATCTATCTATCTATCTCATATCTATCTATCTATCTATCTATCTATCTATCTATCTATCTATCTATCTATCCCATATCTATCTATCTATCTCATATCTATCTATCTATCTATCTATCTATCTATCTATCTATCTATCCCATATCTATCTATCTATCTATCTATCTATTTATCTCATATCTATCTATCTATCTATCTATCTATCTATCTATTTATCTCATATCTATCTATCTATCTATCTATCTATCTATCTCATATCTATCTATCTCATATCTATCTATCTATCTATCTATCTATCTATCTATTTATCTATCTCTCTATCCATTCTATATCTATCTTTCTATCTATCTCTATATCCATCCCATATCTATCTATCTATCTATCTATCTATCTATCTATCTATCTCATATCTATCTATCTATATATCTATCTATCTATCTATCTATCTATCTCATATCTATCTATCTATCTATCTATCTATCTATCTATCTATCTATCCCATATCTATCTATCTATCTCATATCTATCTATCTATCTATCTATCTATCTATCTATCTATCTATCCCATATCTATCTATCTATCTCATATCTATCTATCTATCTATCTATCTATCTATCTATCTATCTATCTATCCCATATCTATCTATCTATCTCATATCTATCTATCTATCTATCTATCTATCTATCTATCTATCTATCTCATATCTATCTATCTATCTATCTATCTATCCCATATCTATCTATCTATCTCATATCTATCTATCTATCTATCTATCTATCTATCTATCTATTTATCTATCTCTCTATCCATTCTATATCTATCTTTCTATCTATCTCTATATCCATCCCATATCTATCTATCTATCTATCTATCTATCTATCTATCTATCTATCTATCTCATATATTTCTTTCTTTCTATCTATATAACATGTTTTTTTTTTCACATTTTGCTTTTTTTTTCTTTTAGGTACCAATCTTGCCCCATCTATGGGGTACTATTTGCCTCCTCGGTACTGCCTGTCTCCTGCGCCTCCACCGACCTTGCCACAGGTTACCACCCAACTGGAGAACAAGGAATTATGGGAGAAGTTCAACTCTGTAGGGACCGAAATGATCCTTACCAAAAATGGCAGGTGAGGTGTGACAGCGGGTACATAGTGTGTGAGGGTCCTGGGCACCAGCTAACACATCTGCCATGGCAGGAAGGGAAGTCCAAGTGCTGGATGGCATGGCAGTGTATAGTGTCAGGCTGCTGCAGGACAGCCTCATACTCTGTTTACCCCTCAGATATGTGACACCCCCCAGGGCCCTATTTTAGACACATAAGGGACCATGCAGGCTGATTCATGACTAGCGCCAGGTACCGGCAGATGAGCGTCTGTAGCGTGGCGCTCAGGGCGACCACTAGTGGTCGCTATGATCGGCTGTGGGTCGCTATTACAGAGCGCTTCAGTCACTGCAGTAACCTGGCCAGCATTGATGAATGAGATGTATGTTATCCACTCTAACACCAGTACAGCACTGCAGGGAGAGAGAGGTAGCGGCAGCTCAGTGCAACCGACTCTCAGCGACTCACACCATATTCAACAAAAAAACACACACACAGCACATGGACGCTGTAGCATAGAGCGCCAGACGCTGTGTGATTAAAGTCTGTTTTTGAACACATATCCACCAGTAACAAAGCGAAAACACATGGAATGACATTGTTATAACATTGGGACATTAACACTTCAGTGCCAGACCTGTAATGACAATTCTGCATGAAAATGAAAAAAAAAAAATCCAAAAATGACTTTTTCTAGGCCAGAAGAGGCCACACGGTTATTTGAAAAAAAAAAAAAAAAAACATAAAAAGAAAACCCTGTTTAAAGAGAAGAAAAGTAACATCAATTGAAATGTATAGGAGAGCGACAGGTAGCGACAGGTAATACCTGGCGCCCTGGAAGCTAAAGCGCCGTCGCTATACGCTGAGCCACCTGCAATAATACATGTGACGCTACATGGCGCTGTTAGAGGCGCTCACCAGAATCGCCTTCATAAATGTGGTTTTGTGTACAGCGCCCGGCGTTCACCAGACGCTGCCTGCCGCTACAAGACGCTATCCCTTGATGAATAAACCCCATAGACATTTTTTATTACATAATGAGAAGAGCATCAAGTCTGTCTACAGTGATTAGTCCTCCCCATACTGAAATTAGTGCTTTACTAAGTTTACTTTATTTCGTGTTAATATTTATTGTCCCGAATGAAAAAAAAAATGTTTTTTTTTTATTTCCGATGTTTTTCACGTGTTACAGCTTCATCAGGGAATTAGTGGTTACTAACAGGCTGTAGCCCTGTGCGGCCTCAGCAGCGAGCGGTCCCTGGAAGTCCCTGGAAGTGGCACATTACTAACCCTGCTAATTTATATTATTAATTAATTATATAATATAATTATATAATATAATTATTAATTATATTATTATTACTATTTACTTATTATATTATTAAGTTATTGAGTGCCATCATATTCCATGGCGCTGTACAAGGTTAAAAATGACAGGAGGGCCAGACAAGTAATACATTTATAAAGCATACAGTAACACGAGTACTCTAGGGAAGAGGGTCCTGCACTTGTGAGCTTACAATCTAAAGGATAAAGGAGGAAACGAGAGGTTGGGCCACAAAAAATAAGTACCCAGCATGGGTGGTAAGTGCTCTGAAGGGTGACAAGACTGTAGGGTGGGTCGGTTAAGCCAGTGTTAAGGGCGCTATTGACGGTTTTAATGATTGTGGAGTGGAGAAGAGCATGAAAAGAAAAATGTTTTTTTTTTATTTCCGATGTTTTTCACCTGTTACAGCTTCATCAGGGAAATTGTAGTTACTAACAGGTTGTAGCCCTGTGCGGCCTCAGCAGCGAGCGGTCCCTGGAAGTCCCTGGAAGTCCCTGTAAGTGGCATATTACTAACCCTGCTAATCTCTGTTCCTGGCAGGAGGATGTTCCCGGAGCTCTCCGTGTCGCTCTCCGGCCTGGACCCGCACTGCGTCTACTCCCTGTGTGTCCAGGCCGTGCCCGAGGGCGAGAACCGCTACAAGTGGAGGGATGGGGTGTGGAGCATGAGCGGACGAGCGGAACCTGGACCCCCCACTCGCCTCTATCTGCACCCCGAGTCCCCAGCGCCCGGTCACCGATGGATGGAGAGACCCGTCTGCTTCAACAAAATCCGTCTGACCAACAACACCCTGAGCCAGGGGGGTCAGGTAAGGGAGAAGCAGCCATATCCCAAATGGCTCTGTTATGTTTGCTGTGAAGCTAAGGACAGCTATAAATATTGCGAAGGTTAAAGCAGACCTAAACCCTTCTTTACGGCTCTCTGTCAGGAAGGTCCACAGGCACAAAGTCCAGGCAGCTCAGAAGCCCCCGGCCCTTGTGCTGGCTTGGAAGCACGTATGGATCTCTGCAAATCCTAAACAAGTAATCTGTACCGGGTGTCCAGCTCACCAAAACCATAAAACTTAACATTTAATATTTCCATTAAAAAACATACATGTCCTTAATCATACCTTACCAAGGTATGATTAAGGGGTATCTTACCCCGAAACGCGTCACCTTTTGAGGGGGACGAGATGGGACTACACCTTACACAGGACATGTATGTTTTTTAATGGAAATAATAAATGTTAAGTTTTATGGTTTTGGTGAGCTGGACACCCGATACAGGAAGGTCCATTGGAACAGTAACCTCCCAGAAAACTACCCTCTTATGCCACCAGTGAGCTCCCGAGAGAGATACTCACTACTTTTTCCTAGTAGAGCTTTACATATGCAGGAAGCCTTCTTCACAGCAGCAGTGTGCAGCTATTTCCTGTCCCCACAAGCAGAGCTCCATTCCTGATTTTGTGATTCCACTGAACTTTAACTGCGGGGTCATCTCCAAGGCTGGTTGTTAAAATGGACCTGAAGTCATTTGCTGTCCTGCCCTGATTGTGGCCCTGATCATTGCCCTTCTCACCCCTCTCATCTGCATTGGAACAGGTAAGTGGATCATGATTTAATGGCAGCATGCTGGTTACAGGGCAGTGCCAGGACATCCAGGGAGCTGGCGCAGAGGGCACGATGGAGAACCTCAGGAGAACATTGATTTATTGATGCAGATCTGCATGTTACACCTCAAAGAGGGACAAATGAGAACAACGAGGGACAGGGGGACATGGACTCAAAAGAGGGACAGTCCCTCCAAATCAGGGACACTTGGGAGGTATGGTATAGGACAGCAGCACATTACAGTAGGATGGGTGCTCAGTATGATTTTGCCTAGAAACTACCCTGGCTCAGGGCAGGGCCCAAAAATCCCTGATGGTTACTCAATGGCAACAATGGTGGCTTCTGTATGTCTTGTCATATATTGGGGTGCTAACCCTGTCTCCTTCTACAGATCGTCCTGCAGTCCATGCACCGCTACTCCCTCCGCCTGTACATCATTCCTGCATCCAGCGGAGGCTCGTCACCCCGTCATGTGACCACAGTGTCCTTCCCTGAGACCTCCTTTATTGCAGTGACCAGCTACCAGAACCCCAAGGTGAGGAACTGTCCCATCACCATTAGCATTAACCCTTTCACTGATACTAATAACATTCCATCCCTACCTCAAGTCAATAAGAACCATGGGGTGGGGGGAGTGGTGATATACACTTATTGTGATACCCCAGGGGCAGGGAAGAGGTAAAAAATTGGACTAACACCCTGCTTTTCAGAGTGGTCCTGGTGAAATCCTACCCTAGGGTGCATTCCAGTTTGGGGTGCCCTGCAGTTTGAAACCCCCAGACTTGCTGTAGTTGGCGGATCCCAGAATGAGGAAAGAATACAGTGAGGCCGGAGTTTCACCCAAATCCAAAATCCGGATACTCCGGGGACAGGTAAGCAATAGAAAAGTGGACCAAAACCACCCTGCTTACTGGAGTAGTCCTGGTGAAATCCTTGCCCTAGGGTGCATTCCAATTTGCGATGCCCCACAGTTTGACTTGCTGTTCACTCCCCTCCCCTCCTCCTGCATTGGCATACCCCCCTGCTGGCTGGTGTGTGCAGAGCGGGTGCGGGGATACCATGGCAAAGCAATGGACGCAAAGTAATGGACTCTTAGGTCATAGTTGCCGGATCCCTGAATGAGGAGGCCGGGGGGTTTCACCCTGGGGGGCATCCCAACTCGAAAATCCCCCCTAGGGAAAGTTTTCAACCAGACCTAGAGTCTTTATTTCTCCAGTCCGAGTTTTGGTCCATTTTAACGCTCCACAGGTATCCTCAGTACATCCCTGATCGGCCTCCTTGTACTGTGAAGGTCCATGTGTAGGAGCGCGGGCAGGTCCTCCCTATGTGACAGTATATGCAACTATACCCATTGCTTTGTACAACGCCGCAGAAGATGAGGGCACTATCTAAATAAATCCTTTCTACTCCCCCTCTCTCCAATAGCTTTCCCTGCTGAAGATCGAAGAGAATCCATTTGCCAAGGGAATCAAATACTTCAAGAACCAACAGGAAAGGTGAGTGTTCCGGGCTTTCATGTTTATGTAGTGCCCACCGCGAGGACACCCCGGACCCTGCTCCACATAATATATATAGTGTGGGGATGGGGGGTCTGGGGCCCACCAGAGGAACTGCCATTCGGGGCCCATCTTACAGTTACATGCATAGTTTAGGACTTATGCTCACATTATCATTGTTGCCGTGCTCATCCACTCACTTATAGATCTCCACAGAGATCTATAAGATTCCCAGGCCGATTGATTCCCTGACCCTGGGGCATCCAGAATCAGGGATGCCCCCTGTGTGAAACGCCCCAGGTCGCCCATAAACTTACCTTTATTCCCGGTCCAAAGGTGCATGCACAAGCAGCGGCCGCATCCCCGATATCCCTCTTGCAGGACGTGTGCCCGCCAAGCATGTATAAGATTCCCGGGCCGATCGATTCCCTCCCCCTGGGGCATCCAGAATCGGGATGCCCCGCTGTGTGGAACCCCACAGGTCGCCCATAAACTCACCTTCTTTCCCTGTCCAACGGCGCATGCGCGAGCAGCGCTGCATCTCCACTATTCCTCTAGGAGGGCGCGCAACTGCGCCAGGCATTTATGAATGGCCGGTGCAGGCATTCTCCCCGTTAGAGAGTAGCATGGGATGCGGCCACCAGTGCGCTCGAGTCTACTCACATTAGACGCAGGGGCTTGAGCGGATCTGAGCGTGCTGATTGGATGAGCGGCCACGCATGCGTCATAGGATCGGGAACAGGTGAGTTTGTTCGGGCGATATGGGGGGTATCACACATCGGGGCATCCGCGATTGGGGTGCCCCTGGAGCAAGGACCAAAAGCCAGGTTTGTCAAAATCCTGGGTTTTGGTCCACTTTAATGTAATCATGTACCCACCGTTTTGGGTAAATTTTCATGGCGAAGTCTGGTCTCCCAGCAGGGGTGGACTGGCCATATGGAGGGAGCACAGGAAGAATTCCCAGTGGGGTGCACTGCTTTGTGGCCAACGGGGCTGGCACCCCACATAGATCCTGTCAGTCCTCTTCTAACACCCTCCCAATTCCCCCCCCATAAATAGCCCCATTGTACCCCTCTCCCCAGCTAAGACACCCCAAACCACGTTTTGCCCCTGTAATGCTTATAGCCCCAGAATTATGATTTGTACGGGCTTTGCCCATTCCTCATCTGCCCCTACATTTTTAAGAATGGCCACTTCCACCCCTGTCCATCATCTGCCCCTGCAGCTACTCAGCTACTGAACCCTAATAGGGGCGGGGCTTAGCAGCTCATGGGCTGACCGCAGCCCTAATTTTTTTTTGCCCTAATCCTCCCTTGTCTCCCATGCTGACACCTGTACTGATCCCAAACCTGACATGGAGCTGCCCTGCGTACCGAATCCACCAAAAGCCTGACCATGAAGTAATTCATATGGGGGACCAGAAACCCCATCTGCAGTATTAATCTAAAGAACGCTATGGTTTGTTCTCTTTTGCAGCCACACACCAAGAAAAAAGAGCGTCAGGCCAGAAGAGTTCGAAGACGGGGGACTAGGTAAGTCATAAAATAGGCTGGTGATCATGTGACTAATCTACAGAGTCGAGTTCAAAACATTTCCTTCTATGTAATTATTTTCCAGACAATATAACATAAAATATGTTTAAGAAATAGAGAAATATTAGAATATTCTTATTTGTGGATTTTTTCTAACATCCTATTTGGTCCCCCCAAAACTACTTGCGCCTAAACTTGCATTACTAAATATTCACACCACTAGATGGCGATGTAGGTTTTCAATTATTGCTTGCAAGATACTTATAGCATTTTACAGGCAATATTATTTTTTATTACTAATAATAATATTATTAATGCAAATAATAATAATTGGGACTCATTTGTCAGGAGTACACACGAAAGGGAATACATAGTATCAATTCTTAGCTTAAAGTCTCCAACGCGTGTGAAAATGTCACCTCTAAACTTTGTCTTTTAAAAGTTTCCCAAACTTCATAAAGCTATTTTCAGATTTTTATTGAAACTTCTGCTTATTCTTTAAAGGACTAAGATGTGTTATATGATCCTGGGTGAGGAAGGTGAGGGACATTTTTAGGTTGACCACCACTATACCATATCTCCCAAGTGTCCCTCTTTTGAGTCAAAGTCCCCCTGTCCCTCATTGTTCTCCTTTGTCCCTCTTTGAGGTGTAACATGCAGATCTGCAGCAATAAATGATTCATTTGCCTATTCAAAGTGTTTCTATTGTTTTAACTGTTACAGTTTAAAGTGGACCAACATCCAGCCTGATTGGCCTGCGAATCTATAAGATTCCCGGGCCGATCCAATCCCTCCTTGCGGGGCATCCAAAATCGGGATGCCCCGCTTTGTGAAACTCCCCAGGACGCCCACAAAACTTACCTGAGCGGGCTGCGGCCGCATCTCGCGCTTCTCTCTAGCAGGACGCGTGGCCGCGCCGGGCATTCACAAATTAATCTGTGAGAGGGAAGCGCGAGATGCGGCCGCCAGCACGCTCGGTGCCGCTGAGGTAAGACGACGCTTTGATGTGCATAGCTCATCGGCTCCGAGCACGCTGATTGGACGAGCGGCCGCGCATGCGCCGTAGGAGCGGGGTGAGGTGAGTTTTATCGGGAGATCTGGGGGGTTTCACATAGCGGGGCACCCTCGATCGGGGTGCCCCAGAGAGTGGACCAAAACCCAGGATAGTCAAAATCCTGGGTGTTGATCCACTTTAACTGAGAACAGGTGGGGGCGCCATTTTGAATCTTTGCCCTGGGTGCCAGAAAGCCTAACTACACCTCTACTGCTCTGACTAAGGTTCTGTGTGTTTGTTTTTCAGACTGTAAGAGGATAAAAGAGAGCAGGGGTCCCCCAAAAACACCCATCAGAGCCCACTGTGCCGACTCTCCCCAGCTCATCCAAGAGGAGAGCACAGAAGAGAGCGGAGAGAAGCCTGAATCCCCTAAAGAGAGTGCGGAGGAAAGAGCGGAGAACTGCCCCCAAGGTGGAGAGGTTTCCCGAGCCGAGCAATTAGAAGCTGAGAAGCATTCGGAATACGGGAGAGGCAGCTCTCCCAACGTGGAGAAGAGAGAGGAGCGAGCTCTCAGGACAGACACGATTGTGCAATGGGGGCCCTTACCACACCGAACAACATGGCTGCCGCCCACTGCGGTCTCCCCGCTGGCTGTGACGCCCTACACACCCACCTCCTGTTTCATGGCACACAGGTATGAAGATATGAAGCACAGTGCTGTCTACTGAAGATGGTGACAAGCTTCAGGAGCACAGTGCCTATGTGTCTATTGAAGATGGTGACAATCTTCAGGAGCACAGTGCCTATGTGTCTATTGAAGATGGTGACAAGCTTCAGGAGCACGGTGCCTATGTGTCTATTGAAGATGGTGACAAGCTTCAGGAGCACAGTGCCTATGTGTCTCTTGAAGATGGTGACAAGCTTCAGGAGCACAGTGCCTATGTGTCTATTGAAGATGGTGACAAGCTTCAGGAGCACAGTGCCTATGTGTCTATTGAAGATGGTCATAAGCTTCAGGAGCACAGTGCCTATGTGTCTATTGAAGATGGTGACAATCTTCAGGAGCACAGTGCCCATGTGTCTATTGAAGATGGTGACAAGCTTCAGGAGCACAATGCCTATGTGTCTATTGAAGATAGTCACAAGCTTCAGGAGCACAGTGCCTATGTGTCTATTGAAGATGTTCACAAGCTTCAGGAGCACAGTGTCTATGTGTCTATTGAAGATGGTGACAAGCTTCAGGAGCACAGTGCCTATGTGTCTATTGAAGATGGTGACAAGCTTCAGGAGCACAGTGCCTATGTGTCTATTGAAGATGGTGACAAGCTTCAGGAGCACAGTGCCTATGTGTCTATTGAAGATGGTGACAATCTTCAGGAGCACAGTGCCTATGTGTCTATTGAAGATGGTGACAAGCTTCAGGAGCACAGTGCCTATGTGTCTATTGAAGATGGTCACAAGCTTCAGGAGCACAGTGCCTATGTGTCTATTGAAGATGGTGACAATCTTCAGGAGCACAGTGCCTATGTGTCTATTGAAGATGGTGACAAGCTTCAGGAGCACAGTGCCTATGTGTCTATTGAAGATGTTCACAAGCTTCAGGAGCACGGTGCCTATGTGTCTATTGAAGATGGTGACAAGCTTCAGGAGCACAGTGCCTATGTGTTTATTGAAGATGGTGACAAGCTTCAGGAGCACAGTGCCTATGTGTCTATTGAAGATGGTCACAAGCTTCAGGAGCACAGTGTCTATGTGTCTATTGAAGATGTTCACAAGCTTCAGGAGCACAGTGTCTATGTGTCTATTGAAGATGTTCACAAGCTTCAGGAGCACAGTGTCTATGTGTCTATTGAAGATGTTCACAAGCTTCAGGAGCACAATGCCTATGTGTCTATTGAAGATGGTCACAAGCTTCAGGAGCACGGTGCCTATGTGTCTATTGAAGATGGTCACAAGCTTCAGGAGCACAGTGCCTATGTGTCTATTGAAGATGGTGACAAGCTTCAGGAGCACAGTGCCTATGTGTCTATTGAAGATGTTCACAAGCTTCAGGAGCACAGTGTCTATGTGTCTATTGAAGATGTTCACAAGCTTCAGGAGCACAATGCCTATGTGTCTATTGAAGATGGTCACAAGCTTCAGGAGCACGGTGCCTATGTGTCTATTGAAGATAGTCACAAGCTTCAGGAGCACAGTGCCTATGTGTCTATTGAAGATGGTGACAAGCTTCAGGAGCACAGTGCCTATGTGTCTATTGAAGATGTTCACAAGCTTCAGGAGCACAATGCCTATGTGTCTATTGAAGATGTTCACAAGCTTCAGGAGCACAGTGCCTATGTGTCTATTGAAGATGGTGACAATCTTCAGGAGCACAGTGCCTATGTGTCTATTGAAGATGGTGACAAGCTTCAGGAGCACAGTGCCTATGTGTCTATTGAAGATAGTCACAAGCTTCAGGAGCACAGTGCCTATGTGTCTATTGAAGATAGTCACAAGCTTCAGGAGCACAGTGCCTATGTGTCTATTGAAGATGGTCACAAGCTTCGGGAGCACAGTGCCTATGTGTCTATTGAAGATGGTGACAAGCTTCAGGAGCACAATGCCTATGTGTCTATTGAAGATGGTGACAAGCTTCAGGAGCACTGTGCCTATGTGTCTATTGAAGATGGTCACAAGCTTCAGGAGCACAATGCCTATGAGTCTATTGAAGATAGTCACAAGCTTCAGGAGCACAATGCCTATGTGTCTATTGAAGATGTTCACAAGCTTCAGGAGCACAGTGTCTATGTGTCTATTGAAGATGTTCACAAGCTTCAGGAGCACAGTGCCTATGTGTCTATTGAAGATGGTCACAAGCTTCAGGAGCACAGTGCCTATGTGTCTATTGAAGATAGTCACAAGCTTCAGGAGCACAGTGCCTATGTGTCTATTGAAGATGGTCACAAGCTTCAGGAGCACAGTGCCTATGTGTCTATTGAAGATGGTGACAAACTTCAGGAGCACAATGCCTATGTGTCTATTGAAGATGTTCACAAGCTTCAGGAGCACAGTGCCTATGTGTCTATTGAAGATGGTGACAATCTTCAGGAGCACAGTGCCTATGTGTCTATTGAAGATGGTGACAAGCTTCAGGAGCACAGTGCCTATGTGTCTATTGAAGATAGTCACAAGCTTCAGGAGCACAGTGCCTATGTGTCTATTGAAGATAGTCACAAGCTTCAGGAGCACAGTGCCTATGTGTCTATTGAAGATGGTCACAAGCTTCGGGAGCACAGTGCCTATGTGTCTATTGAAGATGGTGACAAGCTTCAGGAGCACAATGCCTATGTGTCTATTGAAGATGGTGACAAGCTTCAGGAGCACTGTGCCTATGTGTCTATTGAAGATGTTCACAAGCTTCAGGAGCACAGTGCCTATGTGTCTATTGAAGATGGTGACAAGCTTCAGGAGCACAGTGCCTATGTGTCTATTGAAGATGGTGACAAGCTTCAGGAGCACAGTGCCTATGTGTCTATTGAAGATAGTCACAAGCTTCAGGAGCACAGTGCCTATGTGTCTATTGAAGATGTTCTCAAGCTTCAGGGGCACAATGCCTATGTGTCTATTGAAGATGGTCACAAGCTTCAGGAGCACAATGCCTATGAGTCTATTGAAGATGGTCACAAGCTTCTGGACACTGTGAGTGTCTGGGCTCCACTTGGCAAATGAAGGTTAATGTGGAGAAATGTAAAGTCCTGCACTTGGGGTCTAACAACCTGAAGGCCACATATATCCTCGGGGGAGTAAAACTGGGAGAATCACTTGTTGAGAAGGATCTGGGGGTACTGGTAGATCACAGGCTAAATAACAGCATGTAATGCCAAGCAGCTGCTTCCAAGGCCACCAAGATATTATCATGCATTAATAGAGGCCTGGAATCACGGGATAGGTGAGTAATTTTGCCTCTTTACAAGGCACTGGTGCGCCCTCACCTGGAATATGCCGTCCAGTTCTGGGCACCCGTTCATAGAAAGGACGCTCTGACTATGGAAAGGGAGCAGAGGAGCCACCAAACTAATAAGAGGAATGAAGGATCTTAGGTATGAGGAAAGATTACGAGAATTACGTCTTGAGAAGGGATGACTGAGGGGAGACATGATTAACTTGTATAAATATATAAATGGCCCATACAAAAAATATGAGACAACACTATTTCAGGTAAAATCCTCTCTAAAGACAAGGGGGCACTGCCTCTGACTGGAAAAAAAAAGATTTAGTATCCGGAGGTGACAATCATTCTTTACCATAAGAACTATAAATCTGTGGAATAGCCCCCCACAGAAGCTTGTTACAGCATCAACTGCTGACAGCTTCAAAAAAGGATTAGATGCTTATTTAGAAGAAAATAACATTAACAGTTACTATTAGAGGTTATCAGTAAATAAATAAAATAAAAAATAACTTCCCCTACCCCAACACACTTGGTTGAACTTGACAGACATATGTCTTATTTCAACCGGACCTTCAGCATCATTTAATGAAAAGCCAAACCTTTAAAAAACGATTCCCCAGCATCTAACATTAATATAATTTAAGTTTTTAGTCGCTTACTTATTATTCTTTTCCCCCCTGGGCTGCAACTCTGTTCAGGACTCTAGGATACGGACGCCGCCATCTTGCCTCAGAAGCATCACATACAGAGGAGAGGGGGGCAAAAGTGCAGGGGGCGGGTTATAGCTGTGCTTTGCACAGACAGAGCAGAGCTGGGGTCAGGGAAAGAACAGCAATCCCAGAATGCAGAGCTGCACAGGCAGAAGACACTTCCTGTTTGCAGGCAGCCTGAGACTCAGTATGCTGCCATCTTGGATGTTTAAAAGCTGAGAAAATGCAGTAGATGCAGGTAGGGGGTAACCTGTACTGTTTGATGAGGTGACACTTTTCTCCTTTTTCACAGGTTCTCACAGCCGGTCCCCTCCAGCCTGACCCTGTTCCCTTCTCCAATCACTGCCCTGTCACCCGTCACTCCGCCCGCCCCCTACTATCTGGGGCCCTGGAGCCCACAATCAGTCAGACTGAACCAGCCTCACCCTGGGCTGCCGCCCCAGTTCCTCCAGCAGATGTGTGTCCCGCCCTGGTTTCTGTCCCCGAACTGCACTTCAAGGGGACTCTGATCCCAGGAAGCTGGCGCAGCGAAAGGCTGCACTGATCTGATTGGAAGACTGGCTGCGTCTGCACTGATCTGATTGGAAAACCGGCTGGGACTGCAGTGATCTGATTGGATGACCGGCTGCGCCTGCACTGATCTGACTGGAAGACTGGCTGCGCCTGCACTGATCTGACTGGAAGACTGGCTGCGCCTGCACTGATCTGACTGGAAGACTGGCTGCACCTGCACTGATCTGATTGGAAGACAGGCCACACCTGTAGTGATCTGATTGGAAGACCTGCCATGCCTGCACTGATCTGATTGTAGGACCAGTCGGGCCTGCACTGATCTGATTGTAGGACCAGTCGTGCCTGCAGTGATCCTTTTGGAAGACAGGCCATGCCTGCAGTCATCTGATTGAAAGACAGACCACGTCTGCACTGATCTAATTGTAAGACCGGACGCGCTTGCACTGATCTGATTGGAAGACAGGCCACGCCTGCAGTGATTTGATTGGAAGACAGGCTGTGCCAAGGTGACCTGAAACAATCTACTCCTGAGCTGCAAAGTGGCAACCTACAGCCAAACAGAAGAGCTGCACCGTGCCCAATAGACGAGCGCACCAATGGCAGCGAAATGCAGGTGGAACTAAAGACAAGCTCAGCAGAGACTGACGCAACTGTACAAGAGGAATAGTGAGCTCCCAGAATCCTCTTTATTTTTAAGAAGAACTCCGGCATGTTTAACATGAAAGGGAGGCAGGTGGTAGGTAGATACAGCTCCCCCACTGCCATTGTTCTTAAAGGACATCTATAGGCAATTTACAACTTGTATATATATTTATTGCCTTCCTGAAACTTGTTACAGTAATAAAAAAAAAATGTTTAACTTTGTAACTTGTAGATCAGTTCACCCCCTTTCCTAAAGACTAAGGCCTTACCTTCTCCAAGAGTGATCCCTGCTTGAATTGCAGAGTCTTGTGGTTGGGACTCCGCCCACCTGTAAGAGAGTAAAGCAAATGTCATTACATAGAGACTGTTGTTCTGTTGTTTTGCCACAAGGGGCCGCTGATCCTGCCGACTACGCCAAGATATAAGCCGTGTACCGGTTTGGGCTCCCCAGGATACAGAGAAGCCACGTGTGGGAAAAGTGACACTGACACCAGCGTTGGTATATCAAACTTTTACTGAAATAGCATATCAAACCCAACTTGGAAAAAGACAAATGGGATGAACAATAAAACTTGATTACACACGTCTTCCTCTGCTGTCACAAGATGGAGGTCTCTCTGCTTCCTCCTTCTTCATCCCCGACAAGCTGACTCACTTCCTCTCTCTGAGTCTAAGCTCCAGCAAAGCTGAGCTGCGTGGTGGAAACAGCGGCCCCTTGTGGCAAAACAACAGAACAACAGTCTCTATGTAATGACATTTGCTTTACTCTCTTACACACCTGTAAGATCAGAGTGCTGAACCAAATCCATGGGAAGTCTGTGCATGCGGGACAGGAGCCCCCTTAGCACCCAGGCCCCCGAATCCCGCCCCCTCAGTTATCTATATTCACCTCGCTGGGTCTTTCACAGATTCCAGTATAAGACACGTTGATGAGCAGGGTGCGGGTTAGTAAGCAAAGCCCAGAGACCTCATCACTGGAAAATTAGCAGCACTTTATTGGAATTCACAATATGTACAGAACAAGCGCCAACGTCATCAATGCTGGAGCTGCCGCTCCTGCTCCTCCCTTGCTGGACTCCCCTGAGACTGGGGGCCCCGGGCCCTCTGCTCGCAGCTCTGCAGGTAGCCGTGCAGCTTGGAGGGGAAGTCGGTCATGATGCCGGTGGCCCCACACTTGAAGGCTCGCTGGAAATCGGATTCCTGGTTCAGCACCCAGAGGTAGACCTGCGGGGGAAGGGGGGAAGAGTCATCAACAAACCAAAGACATGGCAGTTGCCCATAGCAACCAGCCTGGTGTAACTAGATATACGTACGTCATCCTAGGTATGACATATGCAGTTGCCCATAGCAACCAGATGCCTCATCCCAGGTATGACATAAGCAGTGGTCCTTAACAACCAGCTTAGTGTTATAACTAGAGATGCCTCATCCCTGGTGTGACATATGCAGTTGCCCATAGCAACCAGATGCCTCATCCCAGGTATGGTTTAAGCAGTGGTTCTTAGCAACCAGCTTAGTGTTATAACTAGAGATGCCTCATCCCTGGTGTGACATATGCAGTTGCCAATAGCAACCAGATGCCTCATCCCAGGTATGACATAAGCAGTGGTCCTCAACAACCAGCTTAGTGTTATAACTAGAGATGCCTCATCCCTGGTGTGACATATGCAGTTGCCAATAGCAACCAGATGCCTCATCCCAGGTATGACATAAGCAGTGGTCCTTAGCAACCAGATGCCTTATCCCAGGTATGACATACGCTGTGGTCCTTAGCAACCAGCTTAGTGTTATAACTAACGATGCCTCATCCAAGGTATGACATTTTCAGTTGCCCATAGCAACCAGATGCCTCATCCCAGGTATGAAATACACAGTGGTCCCTCGCAACCAGCTTAGTGTTATAACTAGAGATGCCTCATCCCAAGTATGACATAAGCAGTGGTCCTTAGCAACCAGATGCCTCACCCAGGTATGACATAAGCAGTGGTCCTAAGCAACCAGCTTAGTGTTATACCTAGAGATGCCTCATCCCAGGTTTGACATAAGCAGTGGTCCTTAGCAAACAGCTTAGTGTTATAACTAGAGATGCCTCATCCCACGTATGACATATGGCGTTGCCCATAGCAACCAGATGCATTACCCCAGGTATGACATATGCAGTGGTCCTTAGCAACCAGCTTAGTGTTATAACTAGAGATGCCTCATCCCAGGTTTGACATAAGCAGTGGTCCTTAGCAAACAGCTTAGTGTTATAACTAGAGATGCCTCATCCCACGTATGACATATGGCGTTGCCCATAGCAACCAGATGCATTACCCCAGGTATGACATATGCAGTGGTCCTTAGCAACCAGCTTAGTGTTATACCTAGAGATGCCTCATCCCAGGTTTGACATAAGCAGTGGTCCTTAGCAAACAGCTTAGTGTTATAACTAGAGATGCCTCATCCCACGTATGATATATGACGTTGCCCATAGCAACCAGATGCATTACCCCAGGTATGACATATGCAGTGGTCCTTAGCAACCAGCTTAGTGTTATACCTAGAGATGCCTCATCCCAGGTTTGACATAAGCAGTGGTCCTTAGCAACCAGCTTAGTGTTATAACTAGAGATGCCTCATCCCAGGTATGACATATGACGTTGCCCATAGCAACCAGATGCATTACCCCAGGTATGACATACGCAGTGGTCCTTAGCAACCAGCTTAGTGTTATAACTAGAGATGCCTCATCCCAGGTATGACATATGCAGTTGCCCATAGCAACCAGATGCCTCATCCCAGGTATGACATAAGCAGTGGTCCTTAGCAACCAGCTTAGTGTTATAACTAGAGATGCCTCATTCCAGGTATGTTATGTGCAGCAGGCTTTGTGCTGCTTTAAAGGGAAATTCCAGGCAAAGGGTTAAACGCTCTTGCCTTCTGTTCTCCCCATACTGCAGCATCTTTCATCCATCCATCATTCAGCCTGCTTTATATTTCCTAATGAGTCCTAGTGAACTCTGGCACCTCTGCAGCGCCTCCTCAGCATCAGAGGATGACTCACATGTTTGTTTCAGTGAGAGGGTCCCTTCAGAAGTCAATTTCTTTTTGGGAACCCAGAAAAATGAGTCAGCAGAAGGGAGCAAGTTCAATAGCGTTTATCAGGGAATGCAATGTGCTGGTGACTGAAAGATGCTTCCCATGGGCATAAGGCAAGAAGAAAGCGGGCTCGTTTAACCCTTTTCCTGGACTGTCCCTTTAAAGGCAGACCCTCCTGGGTACCCTGTGGCACCATAGCAGCATATAACCCCCTCCTCACTGGCTGCTTACCTGTTCCTCACACCGGGGGGGGGGGGGTTACTTTGCTCGAACCCAGGCTTTCCCATATCGGTATTGGTGCGCTTTGAAAGCAGGAGAAACACCAACAAGGCTGGCCTTACCCATCCAAATTTGGGATGCCCCCGCTGTGTGACCCCCCCCCCCCCAGGGTGCCGCAAAACTCACCTTAAACAATGGGGAGTGAGAGCCGTTGCATCCCTGGTATCTTAGGGCTGTGAGCACGCCCCCGGCTCCAGCCTGTCATATAGGCTGGGGGTGGAAGCTTGTTTTAGGATGCAGCCCTTAAATATCCCCGCAAACAACTCTGATTGGCCGAGAGCCCGCGCATGCGTGGTAGGGCCAGGTATGGGCAATCTGGAGGGTCTCACACAGCAGAGCATCCCAAATGGGGATGCCCCAGAGGCAAGGAACCGAACCCGGGAAAGTCAAAATCCTGCTTTAAACCGGACCTTCAGCTCATGAAAAGCCCCAAACCCTTAAAAAACGATTCCCCAGCATCTAAAAGTAATAGACTTTACGTTTTTAGTCACTTATTATTTTTTCCCCCCACTGGGCTGCAACTCTGTTCAGGGCTCTAGGATATGGGTGCCGCCATCTTGCCTCAGAAGCATCACATACTGAGGAGAGGGGGATAAAGTAAAGGGGGCAGAGCAGAGCTGAGGTCAGGAAAAGGACAGCAATCCCAGAATGCAGAGCGACACAGTCAGAAGACTCTTCCTGGTTGCAGGTAGGTAGGACTAAGACTGGGCTGCCATCTTGGATGTTTAAAGCCTCAGAAAATGCAGTAGATGCAGGTAGGATGATACATCACGTCCTGTTTCACTTATTCCTTACGTCTGGGTTATCCGCCACAAGGTGGCGCAGTGGACTGCAGAAAGACTTGTGGCATCTCCCGGCCCTATAAAAAGCCAGGAACCTCCCACACATTCCCAGTTTTCCTTCTGCAGTCGGACTGCGAAGATAGAAGATGGCTCTCTCTCTATGCGCAGGTGAGCGAGGCAACCGAGCCTGCGGCCCTGCAAGTCTATTCCCATCCGTTTCTGGACCCTCTCCCTGCCTCCCAGCCTCGGCTGATAGATCGGGTGATGGTAGAAGAGCACTAGGGTCAAGTGCTCCAGGAGAGCTGCTCCAAGCCGCAGACCCTGTCCCACAAAGGGGAGCCGGCCATAGGCTTTATGGTGAGCCTACTAGGGATGCAGAGTTCATGCACTGCCTTCTGAGGGGGTGAGTTATTTGGGGACTATGTCCTCTTCTTTTACTTCTGGGCTCCCCCCCTCCCCTCCCTGGCCATGGATACTCGCCGCTGCCTTCCCTCGTCTCCCTCTCTTCTCCCCCCTCTTTGACTCTGTTCAGGGGGGGGGGGTGGCGGGTGTCAGTGGTGGTGAGTGGTGTTTTCTGAGGTAATTTGGCGATTTTGGTGTGTTTTTGGGTGTTTTTTAGCTGCCGCGCAGCTTTGTGCTACGCTCTGCGGCTGTGGGCGCTATAACCTGAGGTAATTTTGCTTTGTCATGGCCCCGGCCAGGTCACGTGTGGTGTTTTCTGAGGTAATTTGGCGATTTTGGTGTGTTTTTTTGGTGTTTTTTAGCTGCCGCGCAGCTTTGTGCTACGCTCTGCGGCTGTGGGCGCTATAACCTGAGGTAATTTTGCTTTGTCATGGCCCCGGCCAGGTCACGTGTGGTGTTTTCTGAGGTAATTTGGCGATTTTGGTGTGTTTTTTTGGTGTTTTTAGCTGCAGCGCAGCTTTGTACTACGCTCCGCGGCTGTGGGCGTTATAACCTGAGGTAATTTTACTTTGTCATGGCGCCGGCCAGGTCACGTGTGGTGTTTTCTGAGGTAACTTGGCGATTTTGGTGTGTTTTTTTGGTGTTTTTAGCTGCCGCGCAGCTTTGTGCTACGCTCCGCGGCTGTGGGCGCTATATCCTGAGGTAATTTTGCTTTGTCAAGGCGCCGGCCAGGTCACGTGTGGTGTTTTCTGAGGTAATTTGGCGATTTTGGTGGATTTTTTTTTGTGTTTTTAGCTGCCGCGCAGCTTTGTGCTACGCTCCACGGCTGTGGGCGCTATAACCTGAGGTAATTTTGCTTTGTCATGGCGCCGGCCAGGTCACGTGTGGTGTTTTCTGAGGTAATTTGGCGATTTTGGTGTGTTTTTTGGGTGTTTTTTAGCTGCAGCGCAGCTTTGTGCTACGCTCCGCGGCTGTGGGCGCTAAAACCTGAGGTCATTTTTCTTTGTCATGGCGCCGGCCAGGTCACGTGTGGTGTTTTTTTGAGGTAATTTGGCGATTTTTGTGTGTTTTTAGCTGCCGCGCAGCTTTGTACTACGCTTCGCGGCTGTGGGCGCTATAACCTGAGGTAATTTTGCTTTGTCATGGCCCCGGCCGGGTCACGTGAGCGCCGTTTTCGCGCTCTTCGAGGGTGGGGGCGGGGCCTGGTGATGCTGTGGATCGCGCTGTTCCAGTGCGGCCTGCCCCTCGAGGTACCTCAGCCGGCGCCATTTTGTACAACCTGCGTGTCTGGTTTTCTTCATTCCCGGCTGCAGCGCTGCTTTCCCTGGAGTATCGCTTTACCTAGCGGTCTGTGCCTGAGTTACCCTGCGGTGTCTTTGGTCCGTGAGTCCCCCTTGGGGGGGGTTTTATTGACCCTGGGATTTTCATGTGCTGCGGGATGCTCATGTGTATTTTTACTTATGTCTTTCATGCGGGATACCATTGGGTTGTGGTTCTCCTAGCTTGCTCCTTCCTCCCCCTCACTCCCCCATCACAAAATAGACTTCTGGGGGCATCCCGTGGGAGGGCATCCCGCGTGGCTTCTGTCTTAAGCCTTTACCCACTACTGGTCTATTGCACCTGTGTTAATCACCATATGGAGGCTTCTGGGGATAGCGTGCTTGGGGGCCCTGCGGGGCAAGCCCGGCTATGTTCCATGTGTGGGGTATCCCATGTGATTAACAGTGTCACGGTGTGCGAATGCCGTGTGCTGACAGTGTCATTGCGCTACAAGCTGGTTTGCCTGCTTCGCTTCCCAGCTCTGCGCCTCCCTCTGCTTCCCCTACTCCCCGGGGGTCCTCCATCTTCCTCCCTTCCTTTCGGCACCCAGAGGTCGTGTCTCCCTCTTCTCTAGTGGCCGCAGAGATTCTTGGGGCCGTGGCAGATCCCGTGGTCGTCCCGGTCTCTCCTGGATTCCAAGCCCAAACCCTCTCACAAGCCCCCTCAGGCATGAAGGGGCGCCCTCACCCATCCGGGTGGGGGGACGGTTTTGGCTCTTTGCTCACGTCTGGAGGCTTCACGTCTCAGACCGGTGGATATAGGAGGTATTGTCCTCCGGTTACAAGATCTGAAGGGACTTAACAAATTATCAGATTCAAGCATTTTCGTATGGAGACGCTACGCTCTGCTGTCAGTACCCTTCGCCCGGGCGACTTCATGACCACCGTGGGCATCAAGGATGCTTATCTTCATGTGCCTATCTTTCCAGGTTATCAGAGATTTCTAAGGTTCGCGCTGGAGGATCAGCATTACCAGTCTGCAGCTCTGCCCTTCGGTATCACCTTGGCACCTCGGGTGTTCGCCAAGATACTGGCGGGAGTGATGGCTCTGCTACGGATCCAGGGCATCCGCATCATTCCTTACCTGGACGACATCCTGATTGTGGCTCAGTCCTTTCCTTCGGGCCGAGCAGGACACTCAGATGGTGACCTCCACTCTGGAGTCCTTCGGCTGGGTGTTGGAGTCCTTCGGCAAGTCTTCTCTGTCCCCGTCCTTGGTGAGGTCCTTTCTGGCCATGACTCTGGATACCTCTCAGGTCGGGGTGTTCCTTCCTCAGCAGAAGGTGGAGGATCTTCAGATGCAGGCTCGGGCTCTGCTATCATGTCCTCATCCCTCCATCTGTCAGGGGATGCAGTTGGTGGGCCTGATGGTGCCCTGCTTCGAGGCAGCCCCCTTTGTTCAGTTTCACATGAGACATCTTTAGTTACTCCTCTTGTCAGTTTGGGATCGGGACCCTGTGTCCTTGGATCAAGAGTTTGCTCTGTCCCCTCTGGTCAGACGGTCCCTCTCGTCATGGCTGCCCGTGCTGGGAGAAGGTCACCACAGATGCCGGTCTGACCGGTTGGGGAGGCTTCTGGAAGTCCCTGAGGTTCCAGGGTCGGTGGAGCCCACAAGAGGCCCATGCTTCCATCAAAGTCCTGGAACTGAGGGCGATCAGATTGGTTCTTTCTCGGCTGACCACTCACCTTCGGGGTCGGGCTGTTCAGATCCGCTCAGTCAACCAGACGGCGGTTGCCTACATCAACCATCAGGGAGGAACTCAGAGCAAGCGAGCCCTCAAGGAAGTGTCCCTGATCCTGTCTTGGGCAGAACGGCATGTTCCCGACATCTCAGCGGTCTACATTCCGGGGGTGGAGAACCAGGAGGTGGACTTACTGAGCAGGGGGACGTCTTGTATGGGGGAATGGTCCCTCAACAACCGGGTGCTCTCTCCCTGTGTCATAGCTGGGGGCAGCCGGACGTGGACCTGTTTGCGTTTCGTCACAATCACAAACTTCCCAGACTTGTCTCTCTGTCTCAGGTTCCTCTGGCCTTCGCCACGGATGCATTGGCTATTCCTTGGAAGAAGTTTCGGCTTCTTTATGTGTTCCCTCTGTTTCCTCTCCTGGGCAGGGTCATGCGCAAGATAGTCCAGGAGCAGGTACCTGCCATCCTGGTGGCCCCTTGTTGGTCAAGAAGGGTTTGGTTCGCAGACATCGTAGTAGACCGGTACATCTTGCCCAAGGATCCAGATCTCCTCACTCAGGGGCAGCTACGCCACCCCAATTTACAAACGCTGGCTTTAACGGCTTGGCTGCTGAAACCTCCATCTTGATAGAAAAGGGGTTACTTGCTTCTGTTGTTGATACCATGATTAGGACTAGGAAGAAGTCCTCGTCTTTTATCTATTACAGGGTCTGGCATGCTTACATTGCCTGGTGTGATTCCAAGTCTCTTCCCTGTAGGGTGTTTTCTTTTCCCAGAATTCTGGAATTTATGGTTTGGATTTGGGCCTTCAACTTAGTACCCTCAAAGGCCATGTTTCAGCTCTGGCAATTTTTTTCCAAAGATTTTTTGCCAATCACCGGCTGGTTAAAACTGTTTTCCAGGGTGTTTCTCATGTGCGTCCATCCTGTAAGACTTTGCTACCAGTCTGGGATCTGAATCTGGTGTTGTCTGCTATGCAAGGTCCTCCCTTTGAGCCTATCCGTAAGGCCGCCTTGCCCATTTTGATTCTTAAGGTAGCCTTTTTGGTGGCTATCACTTCTGTAAGGTGAGTTTCTGAGCTTTCCTTCAAACCTCCTTATTTTGAGCGGCATCAGGATAAGGTGGTGTTTCGGCTTAAGCCGGATTTCTTGCCTAAGGTGGTGTTTTCATCTCAATCAGGACATTGTCTTGCCTTCATTGTGTCCTAATCCTGCTAATTCCAAGGAGCGGACACTGCATTCTCTGGATGTGGTCAGGGCTCTGAAGTTTTCTTTGGTTGCTACTGAGACTTTTAGGAAGTCTGATGCTCTGTTTGTTCTCACTTCTGGACCTAAGAAGGGTTTAGCTCTGGCTAAATCCACTATCAGTAAGTGTATTCGTCAGGCTGTGATTCAGGCCTATTCTGCTAAGGGGAAGGATCCTCCCTTCCGTCTTACTACTCATTCTACTCGTGCTATTGGTGCTTCTTGGGCTTTTCAGCACCAGGCTTCTGTTGAACAAGTTTGTAAGGCCGCCACTTGGTCTTCTGTTCATACCTTTTCTAAGTTTTACAAGGTTGATGTTAGGGCCTCAGCTGATGCTGCCCTTGGCCGCAAGGTTCTTCAGGCGGCAGTGGTTTGAACTGCCCGCCGTTGCTTTTTGGGGATCCCGCCCTACCTTACGGACACTGCTTTTGGATGTCCCAAACGTAAGGAATAAATGAAACAGGACGTGCTGTATACTTGGAAAAATACAATTCTGTGAGTACTCACCTGTAGAATTGTTTTTGTAGTATACAGCACGTCCTGTTTCACCCCTCCCTTGTTATTATTATTCTTGGTCTCCTCTATATGGTGATTTGTTCAAATGTTCATTTTGGGATTTCTTTCATTATTGTTCTCCCGGCTTCTTGTCTAACTGCTTTGTAACACTGGGAATTTGTGGGATGTTCCTGGCTTTTTATAGGGGGCCGGGAGATGCCACAAGTCTTTCTGCAGTCCACAGCGCCACCTTGTGGCGGATAACCCAGACGTAAGGAATAAGTCAAACAGGACGTGCTGTATACTACAAAAACAATTCTACAGGTGAGTACTCACAGAATTGTATTTTTTAATGTGGGCAATCTGTATGTACAGGGGGGGAAACGTATAAGATAGGCTCTTATTCAGAGTGAGGGTCCGGATTAATGTGAGCAATCTGTATGTACAGGGTGTGGGAAACATATAAGGTAGGCTCTTATTCAGAGTGAGGGTCCGGATTAATGTGAGCAATCTGTATGTACAGGGGGGGGGGAGCATACAAGATAGACTCTTATTCAGGGTGAAGGTCCCGATTAATGTGAGCAATCTGTATGTACAGGGTGGGGGAAACATATAAGGTAGGTTCTTATTCAGGATGAGGGTCCGGATTAATGTGAGCAATCTGTATGTACAGGGTGGGGGAAACATATAAGGTAGGTTCTTATTCAGGATGAGGGTCCGGATTAATGTGAGCAATCTGTATGTACAGGGGGGGAAAACATATAAGATAGGCTCTTATTCAGGGTGAAGGTCTGGTTTAAGTGGTGCTAACCCTTCCACCCTATAAAACACTAGAATAAGAGAAGTACAGAGCAGGAGCAGTCGCACACACGTTACCTGGATCCCGCGCGCCTCGAGGTGCTGGAACAGGCCCCTCCTCATCATTAATCTGCAACAACCAGAAACACGGCTCTATTAACCATCAGCACTTTCCATAGATTCCTGTGTTTTATAAGTGAGGCTTCAGGGCAGAGGATGGGCCGCCGACCACCCATACCTTCCAACTTGTCAGGGTGGGAAAGAGGGACATTTGTTAAATTAGGCCACGCCCCCCATTAAGTGATCAATGAAGCCACGCCCCTCATTGAGGGAATGATGAAGCCACTCCCCCTCATTGAGAGATGGGTGAAGCCACGCCCCTCATTGAGGGAATGATGAAGCCACTCCCCCTCATTGAGAGATGGGTGAAGCCACGTCCCTCATTGAGGGAATAATGAAGCCACGCCCCCTCATTGAGAGATGGGTGAAGTCACGCCCCCTTATGGAGGGATGGAGGAATAGGATGTAACAGTTACAACAATAGAAACACTTTGAATAGGCAAATGATTAATTTATTGCTGCAGATCTGCATGTTACACCTCCAAGAGGGACAAATGAGAAAAAACGAGGGACAGGGGGACCTGGACTCAAAGGAGGGACAGTCCCTCCAAATCAGGGACACTTGGGCGGTATGCGACCACCAACTATTACAGAGTTGCACACGGCTCCCCCTGGAGGATGGATATAGGGCCTTATTCATCAAGCGATAGCGCCAGGTAGTGTCTGACGAGCGGCAGGTACCGGCAGCTAAGGGCGACTACCGACTCAAGTACGCCCGGCGGCGGTCACAATGACGCATTTATCAAGCAAAATGAGGCTAGCGCCGGCGAGAGCGACGGCTAGCGCGGCATTCATCATGAAGCCGCCTGGACCGAACAGCGCCGCTGCAAATTCCTTCACAGCGCCAGGTATGAGCTGTCGCTCCCTGGCGATGTCCAATGCATTTCAATGGAGCAATCTATAATTATTCATAATTAATTGGTATTAATTTTTTTTTTTTTTTTAATGTCAAAAATTCGGAGACCACTTCTGCAATGTTAGGATTTATTTTTAAGTAAAAAAAAATTTAAAAAAAGTTTGTGCAGAATTGATCTAACAGGTCTGATATTAATGTATTCATATTACAAAATGATTCTATAAACATGTATAATGTTACATTCAAAAAATATGGTTGTTTAGGGGTTAAAAACTAGTTAATACACATCGCCGCCAGCGCTCTGGGGTTTAAATAA